>CAJQUN010000485.1:0-410386 GCA_907163345.1 Haberlea rhodopensis
ACTTTTATAAGCCTTACCTTAATAGCATGATGATGGATGCGCTGTTGGATATTTTGTTGACCGGACAACTTATTGAGTTCTCCTTCAAGTTCCATCACCCGCTTCTTGTGATTGGAACTATCCACCTAAGAGAATTCGATTGTCAATCAGAATGATAATTTAAAGATGAAAATATTTTATGATGTTTTTGGATTGAATGATTAGATTTTGAAAAGAAATTTAATTAGTGGATTTCAAATTACTCCAAATAAGAAATTAAAATCCACTGTAATGAGAAAAAAAAACAAACTAAAAAATGCAAGATAAAAATTTCAGACCATAGATTTGAACCTTTAACATCTCATTTTCAAATTACTCCAAATAAAAATTTAAAATCCACTGTAATGAGAAAAAAAACAAACTAAAAATGAAAGATAAAATTTCAGATCCATAGATTTGAACCTTTAACATCTCATTTTCAGTTGTCAGCAATTGAGCACGTTGTCGCAGTTTTCCAAACTGACATGAGCAGCAATCAATTCAGCCTGTTTTCTCTCAATCTCGTCCAGCCATCTGAAATATAATGCTACACAAGATGAGCAACTTAGGAGGAAACAATAATCAATTCTACAACACTATCCATTACCCATTCCTCTCTTTGACGAACTCATTTATCTGACATTTTAGGTCAGCTACTTCTTGTTCCTGCAAGGCAGCATCCGCCGAGGTGAGATAGTCAGTATCCCATGCAGCATAACAAAATTGAAGCCAATCATGGAGAGAAAAGGTATACCTTAACTTGAACTTCAGCATTATGGTTTTGAGCATTGTTCATCAATGAGTTAAGTTGCTGGTTATCCATTAAATTCTAGCAGTGACAAGTGAATTGAGAGTTAAAAACTATTCTTCCTCTAAGATGCGCATGATGGATTAAAAATTCATCTATTAACTAAATGCTTCTCAATTTTTCATGGCTTTTATGTAGTAACTTGTAATACCTTTGTCTTGAAAACAGTTCAAACTATGTCATGAGTCAAGACGCAAAAACTTACAGCATAATTACTCATGTTCAACTTTACACCCAATAAATCCCGAATCACATCATGAGTCATGCTTTCGGTAGAAGCCAATCTTGCCTTAAGCAGGAATATCTGCAAGAGAAAATGGAGAGGTATTTGGAGTGAGAATATTCAATTCAGTGTCCTAATTGTTCATCAGACAGAGCTACCTCTTTTGTCTGCTCGAGGCCAGAGCCTCAAGCTCTTCGATTCGTTGTCTTCCAGCACAAAGCTCCTCATCCCTCTCAGACTTAATCTGTTGAACTAGGCCCAGTCCTATGCACTTGAAAGGAGATCCTGAACCTCGAGACTTGGAAGCATTTTTTCTAGTTTGGTTGATGATGAATTGTACCATGGGTGGAAGGGGCCTCGGTTTTGACTTCTTCTACCATGGCTTCCAATGCCTTGAACTGTTGAGGATTCAGAGTCGAAGTCTTGTCACTGGACGTGATGCATTTTTATTCTAGAACTTCATATGCATTAAATAAGAATTTGCTCTACCTTTTGCTTGTATTCACAAGCCTGTGCTTCTGCATGCAAGTTTAGCTCAGAGATATGAACTTTACATTGAGATATCTGTCAAAAAAATATTAGAAAAATAAATATTCTGAGATTGCTAATTAGACCACATATATAAGCGGCTTAAGATTACTGTTCCAATGAACAGTAACCTTACGTCATTTTTCTTTTTTTTTAAATTTTTATTTATTTCTTATTTCTTTTGTTTTTTCTTTTATTTTTGTTATTTTTATTTTAACCTTACGTCATTTTCTTCTCTTTTTTTAATTTTTTATTTCTTTTTTCTTTGTTTTTCTTTTATTTTTGTTATTTTATTTTATATATCGGGCACTGTTCTCGTGAACAATAAACGTCAGTCCTATTTTCTTTTTCTTTTTTTTTATTATTTTGTTGCATGGGTACTGATTTGTTTGGAAAATTTGACCCTTGACCCATCTGTGCATCCCTCTGATCTGTCAACTTTATAAACTTCAAAATGTCTTCTTTTTTTTTTTTATAGAAAAAAACTTTGTTGATGTTTGCTCAAGTATGGAATTTGATTTTAATCACAACCCAACGAGAGTTATCCCTAAATAACTTTTCGTTGTGGCAAAGTTTTAATAATCATTATTTATAAAAGATTGCGTGATGGTATTTTTTTGTAAATTCAAGGCTTCGTCAGTTTTGCTTGGTGTTGTAATATTTTGATGTTGCTTTACCTACGATCCCATTGCTAATATGTGCTTGTTATCGATTACCTTGGTTCTGATGTTTGGGCCTCAATATTCTCTTCATGTATAAGGAGATTATATCAAACATTTAGAACATATTACAATTCTGATAATTATATATTACTTGTTTGATAATGACTTGGGTTGTCACATTTACATTTATTATTGTGAGAAAAGTATATACATAATTATAAAAGTATGATGATTCAATAATAATGAGGCCATAAGCAAGTAATATACGAGCAATACCCTAAAATAACAATGCAACTACAACAATAAACATAAACTAAAATTTCTCTTATGACCATCGTCATTTTGAAAACTCTTGCGAATAACTTTTGATTGGTTTAAGAGTTTGTTGAGAATAACTTTTGTTATGATATCTGATGTCATCTACTATAATGCACTTTTGTAGATGACTTTTGTTTAGGGGTCTATTGGGCCCTACTAGGATATCCTTTGTCAACTTTTGCTATGGTGCACTGTTGTGAATGACTTTTGTTTGGTACAACATAATTGGTGTTATATATGTATGATTATGTATATTTAATGCGTATTAACCATCTTTTTATTCTCTTGAACTGTCTTTTGAACTTGTGTCGGACGCTTTGTTGGACATATATATCAGATTATAAGCTAATTGGCACTGCTGGTGTTATATATGTACGATTATGTATATTTAATGCGTATTAACCATCTTTTTATTCTCTTGAACTGTCTTTTGAACTTGTGTCGGACGCTTTGTTGGACTATATATCATATTATAAGCTAATTGGCACCTGCGCTTTGCGTGGTGCCAAATTAACTAGTTATAACTATAAGTAACCAAAATAAATATCACAAAAGAAAATTAAAAAGAGAACATCCAGAGTGAAAATATTTCACCTTGTTGTCTTTCTCTGCTATTTCTCTTTCAAGAATTTGGTATGCGTTGAAGAGCTTCTTGAAGATTCTCCTCCTTTTCGTCTAGACATCTGAATCAAGAACTTACAGTATTTAGAGATGTTTATGGTATAGCACTCATCTAAAACTGAGGCAGAAAGAGGATAATACTATCAAACCTTTTTATATCAGAATCATTGGCTTTGGACAGTTTGCATTTGTTCTTTGGACAGCATAAAGCTCCAGTTCAAGCTCCTCTCTCTGAGTAGTTGCCTCTCCGATTCTCCTTTGACCATGTCAACCTATGAAGACTTAAAAACTGTCAATGAATGAATGAAAATAGAAGTTCATAATGAATCTTACAAGAGATACCTTTCGTTCAAGAACATTTATGGTAGATTCTAACTCTTCAATTGACCGTTCCAATAGTTTCACTTCCTCTTCCTTTTCCTCAGCAAAAATCTTTCGAATTTCAGCTAGCTGGAATCAACAAAAACAAAGATTTCAAAGGAACTATGCACATTATGTGAAGTCTGTCATGAAAACACTTTCTTGTCAATTCAATATTACCTCTTGAGCTTCACTAGCAATTGCTTCACTTTCTTCAGCTAAAGCTCGTTCACATCTCTAAGCTCTTTGGTCAAAGTAAAAACTTTTCTATCCAGGTCATCCCTCTGACTGGTGGTTTATCCAAATTTCTCTTTAACAACTCAGTTGCTTACTCATTTGGGTGAGAGCAATTTCTATTTCAGCAATTTCAGTTTCTAAGCTCTCACTTTTAATCCTTGTTTCCGTTAATTCTTCTCCAACAAATTCTCTGCTTCTAAGGCATCTTGGATACCAGCTAAAAGCTTCGCATTTTGGCCAGATAGAGAAATTACAATCTCATGTTCTTTTGCAGAATCCTGTTCGAGAGCAGATGCTACATCTGTCGTTTCTTGGAGTTTTACTTAAGCACTTGACCTTCAACAACAGCTTCCTCTAGTTCAAGCGATTTAAATTCAAATCTCTTTGCAGCTTACTTAAAGAAGCCACCAGTTCTTCATTTTCACTTTTATGATCTTTACTGTTGGATGCAGACTCCTGCAGCAAGCTCAAGTCAAATAATAGCCCCTTGAGAATATCAATCCTTCCTTGAAATCTCCATTTGAACAGACAAAATTTCAGAATCCAACTGTGTCATCAGATTCTTCAATGATTCAAATTGCTCCATAAATGTGTGTGCCTTTTCCACCTCCTTAACAATATTCTGAAACATTTCGTCTACTTCCACATATTTCTGAGTGATCAAATTGAGTATTTTGCAGATCATTTCATCTTCATATTGTTTAAATCATCGATCTTTACACTTTTCATGCTCAAAGCATTGAGGTATACCTTCTCGTTAATCTCATGAACTCTGAGTTCATTTCTTAGTAAAACGTTTTCTTCTTTCAAAACATTGACGTCGTCCAATTTCATCTTCAACTCAAGGATAGTCGAACATAAGTAATCTTTGACGACATCATGAGAAATTAGATGGTGTTCGTTTTCCTCCCTTTCAAGAAGCAAATCTTCCTTCAACTTCTTTTCCTCCCTTGCAAGAAGCAAATCTTCCTTCAACTTCGACATGCAATTCTTCAACAGTGAATTGCTATCCCTTAGTCTGTGATTTTCCATACCAAGGTCATTGCTGCCTTTCAACGATGATTCAAACTCAGCCTTGTATCCTCCAATTCCTGAAGAAGTACACGGTGGTTTGCCTCCTTTTCTTTCAACAGACTCTGCAGTGTTTCATTTTCCTTCTCAAGGAAGCTTATTTTAGTAATTTTTTTCATCTTTTCCTTCCAGCTCAAGTTGGAGTCTGCTTGATTCTCTTTCCAGAAGACAGGTGTCAGCCTTCAACTTCTGATTTTCTCGATATAATTCCGAGGTATGAATAGAAGAAGTTTCAAGGGCTGTTTCCTTTAACTTAATGTTTTCTTGTAAATTTTCAATCTCGGATTCAAGCTGATGCACTTCACAAGATAGAACTCTATTAGATTCAGTCGCTTGATTACGTGAGAACATCAAGTCTTCACAGGAATGGGTAACCTCTTTTAATGACTGAACATCTTGATGAAGAAACGTTATTTAAAGCATCCATCTGTGCAATTATTGAAATTTTCTCGTTAAGAGCCAACAACAATGCCTTCTGCTTCGCAGTTGCTTCTGCAACTTCAGTTTGCAGAAGAAGCATTCTCAGTTCCCATGCCAAGCAATAGCAACTCACCGAATGCAGCATCCATGCTACAGAAAATTACAATCCTTTTTTAAATTCTCAAGGACTTCAAGAATACTCCTATTTGTGTTTTCTTCATCAAGCTTTAGAATTGTCATCTGCTTTAACTCAGAAAATGAAATTAACGACTCAAACTCTTTTGCAAACAACTCCAACATGAAATTATCTTCTTGGGATTCCAGAAGTTCATCTTTATGCTTCAATAATTTTTCTTGATCCAAAATAGAGAAAAATGTTTGTCTGTTATTGAGATCCAGCTCGCTCATCAATATAGCAAGCTCAGATCCCATATCATTCGACCTTTTCAGCATCAGATCCTCCTGAAACTGTAGATCATGTATCTTCTTCTCAAAAGAGGCAAGCTTCTGAGTGAGGTCCCCGGATTCTTCTACTTACTTGAAATGCGATCAAAGCCTTTCTTATATCTGCCAACAACTTCCCTTCGAGACTTCTGCACATTTCTAGCTCTTTTCTGGACCTCGAATTTTGCTCCCTAAGTTCAGATACAATGGAGTTTGACTCGCACAAACCATGTTGAAGAAAACCATTTTCTACATTCAGTCTGTTAGCTGTTTCTAAGAGAATTCCCATGTGACAGAGATGCAATACAGACACGGCACAATCCTTTACAAAAATATCTGACCAAACTTCCTCGAGCAATGACCTGATCAGTTTTGTTGATTCAGAAAATTGAGACTTCACAGTGAGAAAATCAAATGCTACAGGCATCCATTCTTCCATTGAATTGGTCTGAACTTGTAGAATAACATCCTCTAACTCTAACAATATCCGTTTCATGAAGACAAAATCTGTCTCATACATTTTCTCCAATTTCTCATAATGCTGATCTTTCAGATTACTGAACATCGTCAAACTTTGAACTTCGTTAATGAGGAGATCCCTCTCATTGGCTGTGCAATTTTCCTTAACTTTCAACTCCTGAGAATTAAGCTTCAATGCTTCATTTGCTATCATCAATTCATTTATCATTATGTCTGCTTCCTTCATGGTATCTTGAACCTCCTCAAATTTCTCAAGAACACATGAAGCTTCAATGGTTTTCTGGGCAGCAACTAACTTAGCATCATCAAGTTCATTTTCAAGTAACTGCAAAAATTAAAAATAAATAAAACAGTTTTTGCATCAAGGAATCAAAAAGGTTTTAAATGCTAAATGATAGTGTATTTCTTTCTATTCTATGGAGTGTTGATTTTCACCTTCCCTTGTGCATATCACTAGTCATCCTTCAGTCAACAATTTAAATTATTAAAAACAGTTAAACAATCATCGGGAAAAGGTCAATTTTGAAGTGCTGAAGGCATGAAAAGAGTGCATTGATTTTCTTTCTTCTCAAGAAAAAAAATGAAAAAATTACCAACCTCTCTTTGTTGGAACCAGGAAGTGCAAGAGTCTTGTAAGATCACTTCCACGCTCACCAGCTTATCATTCAAAGAAGTAAAATTGAGTTCAATTCACCTTCAAACTTATCCATAGCATTTTGAAGCAGAACCGCCTGATTTATCAAAGAGACTAAGCTTTTCCGTCTAGTTTTCTCAGACAAAGAAATCTCCTCTTTCTCATGGAGCAACTTAACCATCTCAGCCTTCACTTCTTCTAAGCTTTTGAGGGCAGATTCTATCTCTTTCTTAAGGAGAATAATTGTATCATCTCTGCTTTTTACACTCCTCAAAGTACTTTTAGACGTCAAATTGCTGTGACCGGTTATGCATTCCTCAACGATAGAAGCACTCATAGAGCATGTTGAAGTCTCAGTATTTACAGCTTCTGGGTTACACAAGTCCATGTGATTGGCGTGTTGTCCTGTTCCGGTATCTATCTGCAAAAAAATAATCTAGTGAACCATGTATCCAAAAAATAAAAGCACACTGAATTGAGCAAGAGATTATTGACATACCTGGAATTGATGTTTATCCAAAGATGAAAAATCAATTGAATTTTCTGTGGAATTATCTTTTTGAGGATCTTCACTCTGCTTCACAAACTCGTCCATGCAAAACTTTAATGTCGACACTCCGGAATTCAGCTCCTCGAGTTTTACCCTGGTTTCTATGATTTTACTTTCTTCAGTTTCTTCAAGCTTTACCTGAAGATCCTTCATAAGTTTCTCCTGCTCGGAAAGCTGCAGTTTTAGCTTAACTAAATTTTCCTCTGATGCATCTAGTTCCCTTTGCAGATGCTCATTCTGCTTCCGGGCCTCATCAATTACTGAGGCCTGATTGTTTACAATAGCATAGTTTTTGCGAAATACTTTCTTGAGTCTCCTTGAGATGCATGTCTTTGTAATTCAAAGAATCTTGATAGTTGGAATTCAACTCCCTCAGTCTATTAACAATAAGAAAAGCTGCCGTTGCACAAACTGATGTTGTTCTAAGTTGATTTTTTCCGTGCTTGATTAAGTTCTCCAACTCTGAAATTCTGGATGCCTTAGCATTTAACTCAGATGTTAAAAGTAGAATCTCTTTATCCTTTTCACTGCAGTCCTTCTGGTGTGTCTCAGTCATAAGCACAGCCGCCCCTCTCAAAGACCTTAGCATGCCTTCCATATCATTTTTCCTATCTGTTGCATCCTCTAAGTTTTGCTTAATTTCTTTGGTTACTAGTTCTTTTTCGATAATAGATTTTTTTATCTTCCCAAATTGTTCGTAAATCCGACTACCTTGTCTAGGGATTGAACCAGATATAAGATCGATTTGGTCAGATGCATCCTTGAGAGCATCATGCCCACCAGAAAGAATACACTCAATTTCACTGGTGACCAGCTCCCATTCTTCCATTAATTTTCTTAGTCGATTTTCTCTATCTTCTAGCATTTCTGTTAAATTTGCATTATCTTTGGTCTTCAAATCCAAATTGTGCTCCAAAATTTTAATTTCAGTTTGCAACAGCACCAACCTATCTCTAGTCTCCATTTCTTTCCTGTTGCTATCTTGGACTTCCTGTTGAAGAAGACCAAGTTCGTCCTGCAAACAAACAATCACCTCAGCAGTCTCCACCTCAACCTGCTTTCGTACTTCTTCCATGTCTTCATCATTAGTTGATTGAATGAGAAGATCACTTTGATACAATTGATTCAGTCTCCTAGCCTTTTCAAGAGAATCATGCATCTTCTTCAACTTCGCTTCTAAAAGGGAGTGTTCACTTTCTGATGAGATGGCTCCAAACTGTGTACCATGATCTTGTTCTTTTAAAAAAGAGATTTCAAGCTCCTTATCATGTAACAGCTGTTCGTAGCGGTTACTAGAGATCCTGAGATCCTCTAACTCATTTATTGATAAAATCTGTTGAGACCCGAGAGCTTCAATAACAAGCTTTGCCTTCTCGACCTCTTCCTGGGCATTTTTGTGTTCTTTGGTTATAGATGCAATCATTTCTTTAGATAACAGAAGTTCTGCGCTCAAAGATTTTGCCATTTCCTCCGCTTCACCTCGATATGCCCTCTCTTCTTGTACAATACTTTTCAGAATGTCCAACTCCAGTTGTAAATCCATGATGTCTTCCCCATGATTTATAAGATTGGTGATTTTTGTTTCCTCCTTCTGAGAGACTGCTATTGACTGATTATTGAATGAGGGAACTTCCACTATGGGCTCCTACGTTAAGTTTTTTTGTGTCAGTTTATAACTTGAACTAAGTTTGGTAAAAACTAAATAAGATTAAATAGTCTAGGAGGTAAAATTCAATAACGAAGAGCATCGTGCCGTGTAAATACTGGGGATAGTGTAGACTTGATTGCAAATGGACCTTGAAGAGCATTGTGCCGTGTAAATTACTGGGGATAGTGTAGACTTGATTGCAAATAGACCTTAAATGATATTTCCACTTTTATCTCTCCAAATCTTCGTTAAATTAACAGACGTATTAGTAACTGTACCTTAATTACTTCTGCGCTACAATCTTGCTCTGGAGTCGCAGATCCGACTGAATAAATTGATGCATGTAACTTGTCGATTTCTCTGCATGGGAATAGGATGACAAATAATAACAACCATGATTTGGGAGCAGAAAAATTTAAGAATTGCAGAAACCAGATAAAAGTTTAATACCCTCTGAGCTTCGCATTATTTTCTAGACAAAAATCTAGCTTTCTTTTGCTTTCTTCCAACTCACTAAGAGTTCTCTCCAACTGCATAACAGAAGTTGATATTACAGTTCAGGGGAAAAAGTTTGTAGCTTCAGCTTAATTTCAGGAATACGACAAACCTACCTCCATATGAAGTGCATCACTTTGACCACTAATGTTAGCAGAACCCTGCGCCAAAACAGAAATAAGAATTATATGTCTGCTTAGGAATTGATAAACGCTCTTCGGGTTTTGGTAAATCAGTAAGGAAAATTTTCTAAGAACTTACATTATGTTCCACTTTTCCATTTCCGTCTAGGAAGAGACAAATCTGACAACAAAAAATTCTCATTGCCTGGGCTTTGAAAATTCGAAAATTGGAAGAAATATTCAACGCCATTGTCTTTAGATACCTGATTTCGTAGTTTAGATATGTCATCCATCAACAATTCTCTCTCTCCTTCTCCATATAAGTCTTGAAACCTATATGCTCCAGTAAGAAAGATTTTTTATTAACATCAACCACTGCAAGAATGTGATGCATGGATTGGACCTTGTTGACAAACATACCGTCGGACTTGGTCTATCAACTTAATATTTTCATGAGCAAAGCGAGTCACTTCTGGATTTTTAACAATTCTTTCTCGCAGAAGTTGAATTTCTTCTGAGAGAGCAGCATTCTCCTTCAGCAAATATGCATCCGCTGACATTAAGCCACCATTGAGGGACTCCATTCTTTGAATTTTATCTTCTCTGAATTTCAACATCATTTTTATGCACATGGTATCCTCCTCCCTTTGACTGACCTGAGAAGCAATGTGGTTGCCAAATTTTGTTAGTACTCAATGAAACTGAAACAGGTTGTAACTCCTATATTAATGTCTAGCAAAGCTTGTGGACCATAAAGTGGCAAGAGAGAGGTGGAGGGTACCAGACGATTCAACTGCTCAATTTCAGCTTCAAGTTGTTTATTTGAAGTTTCAGCCATCTGTTCTCTCCGCAGTGCACCAGCTAGCGTAAATTCCAATGATTTTAACTGTGACATAAATTCAAAGAGAAAGAAAAAGAAAATGAATTGTCAAAAACATTTGTGTTGTACAGAATAATGAAATTAGAGTAATATGCATCAAAGGCACAAATACAGACATGAAAACCTAATGAAATTAGAGTAATAATGCATGCTCATTGCATCAAAGGCACAAATACAGATATGAAAACCAATATTAATATTATACGGAAAATTTAGATAGCTACCACAATCATTAAAAAACACTCAATATAACCATGATGTGAATATGAATGATGAATGGAAAAGCTACTGATGACATTTTTCACGTTAGTGAGAAGTTCAACTCTTCGACTTAGCTCTTACTCGATGTTACGTTACCCAGCCAGATTAAGATATTTCCAGACGCAAGACTACGTCAAATAGTTTTTACTTATTAATCAATTCAAAAGTTCATCATTTTGAAAGCAAATATTTTCATTGAACCAGAGCATTTTGCAGCAGCACATGTCACCTGTTTGCTTGACACTCTAAGACTGTCATTAGATTCATTTCCAACAATATTAGATTGGTGCTCTTGCCCAAGCATCCAAAGGTCACAGCTGTCTTCTTTGCGGGTATCTCTATCTGCATTGTGCCCAAACGACAAGAGTCGAGTTACCTTTTCTTGTTTAAGGGCAGAAAGTTCCTCCTGTCACAACCAGAAGTTACAAGTTTCAGTTCTAAAGTGGATAGAGATCAATGTACTTGTTGCACAAACCATTCAAAACTATTTATGACCTTCAACATTTGTATCTGATATTGCAATGCACTAACATCGCCTGATGAATCTTCATTTACGATCGCCTGGATTATGAAAAATTGTGCAACAAAATGTAGGATATCATGCATGTTTCAATAAACATTAATTGTATTTTGCTCCACATATAAAGAAGCTTACATTGTTCTGGATCAGTTTGGCTCTCTGAGCAAACTTCAAAGTGTTCAATGTTTCAGCCGCACAGCTGTAGATGAGAGATTCATAATTTATGTGATCAATTAAGACAACCGTAAAGTCTATATAGCAAATAAAAACACCAATTGGATAAGATATTGTGTACCAGATAGAAGGGCTGACATTAGCTATTATCATCGTTTTCGAGTTTCCGCCTAGAGAGTCCTATATTACATTAACCATGTTCACCAAAAAGTGAACTTTTGTTTGGACAGTTTATAAAATAACGGGAAGAAATTGATAATGCACCTGAAGGAGAAAAGTCAATCTTGAATCTCTGTAAGGAACATGCCTTGGTCTTCCATGAGCTACATCCACTAAGACCATAATTACATGGCTGCAAAAAAGGATACAATTTTTGCTTGTGATTAAAATCAAAAGCTAAGAAAGAAAATGAAATCTAGTTTTCATAAACTGATAGAATTTTTAGAACTATTAAGTGAAGGTCATATACCCTAGAGTTGACAGTGACTTGTTAATACTTGCTGCTTCCTTGAGGCGTTTACCCTCAGCACCAGAAAATTTTTGCCTGGTGAAAACAATGTGAACAGTGTAAGGTAGCATTTTACATCCCTTTTCATTGTAAAACTATGATAAGCATGGCAAATGTGATACCTTTCAGAACCAGCAAGGTCGACAAGGTTTAGCCGAGCAAAACGAAAGTTAGTAGTGGAATTCGTTTCCCATCTGCTCTCAATCACACATGTAAAAACACTATGCGAACGACTGCTTTCTCTGTTCATATTTGTTGCGGCAACTTTTCTATTTGAAGAGCCCTAAAAACAATCCAAAAGTTAGTGCACGGTGACTTACTGTACGAAGCTTGAATGAAAATGCACAAATTTATCGGAGAGAATATATGCAATATTTGATACGAATTTTTTAAAAAAAATAATAAATTCAAGCACCTGACACAAAAGCTGAAGAATGTCGCCCACAGTCCCGACCTCAAATTCTGATAGATTTTCAACATACACACCCTTTTTGATATCCTCTCGCAACTTATAGAAAGAGATGAGAAATATGAGAGAATATTTCTAGCCATTGTAAATTGTAACTGAGAGAGAATTAACAAAGCAAATGTACCATCAAATTTGTGGATGAAGGATCAAGGAGATCGGTAATATGTTCATTGTAAATTTCTAGAAAAGAACATTTGCAGTTATACTGTAGTCTCTCATCTTTGCGAATTTCTTCCTCCTGAGAGAGAATGTGTCACACGAAATAAAGTATCATAAACAATTCTCAATAAAGAAAAGAGTGACAACGTTACCGCTCTGATTCGAGCAAACAAGAATTCAAACACGCGAGGGGTCATTCCCCGATTTGGACTAGGCTTGACTTCCAGTTCTTCTGTCTCTCCAAGCATCGTGTAAGTCTTCCCACTACCCGTCTACATTATTCAAGTTCATTACAGGGGGGACATTATGTGATTAAAAACCAGTGACAAATATTTGTAAAAAATAAGTATAGGGAGAGAAATGACAAGCGATACTATAAGATCAAATCTATAGCCAATTTCGTCACATTCGGATTTTCCAATTTCTCAACAAGAGATATAAGATCAAACTTTACTCAGTAAAACAGGCATAAAGGACCGCAATTGTCTCCACATTAAAAGGTAAAACCAGTCCTAAAACTTGCAAAACAAATATAAGTTGATGAATTCAATTCACCATTCATTATTGCACTCATTGATGGAGGACATTTTTTTTTTTCATCATTCCGAACACATAAAATTTAACATAACAAAATTTTACCCCATGAATACATATTGTTCAGTAAATATAGGTGAAGAAATAAGCTGTCTCAGTTCTAAAGTAAAGATTTCCACCACTTACAACTTTTTTTACGGAGAACTACATTAAAGTAGTACTGCATAAACATGTATTTATGCATTACCTGACCATATGCAAACATACAACTATTGTATCCAGACAAGCAATTCTCCACCATGGGCAAGCCAACCACCCTAAAAAGTGTTTCCTGAAAAAGCCAAGGCATTAAAAAACACTCTATATCAAAATTCATTAGGGAATAAGGCAATTGCACAAACCTGGTCTACAGCTTCACATGCCACATGATCAAACGTGAATCGGGTCTCTGGTTGCCCAACCCAAGATATGCATTGTGCAGTCTCTTGCTTCAAGCACCGGTCAAAACCATAACTATTTTTCTCCATGTTACTCAGAGGCCGAATTCGTATCAAAACCTAAATTATTGTAGAAAAAAAGTTGACAGGAATTATCTTAAAATTGAAAGATTCTACTGTAACATTCGGGAACAACTTAACCGAAAATTTATCACGAATTTTGCAATAAAAAATGTAGCTTACTTGCACATTGTGCTCCATCCAGAATGATGGGTCTTCCTTCAGGTCAAAATTAGGAACCTCAACTGTATTAACAACACTCGATGAATTATAAGAACTCGGCATCCCTTTAGACAATGCAACAAAGTTAACAACTCGAGCACTTCCATATGACTGAGGCCTAGAACCACTGGCTAAAGAAAATCCAGGATTTGGAGGCTTACTCACACTTTTAGTTGGAGTGCTTTGTGTAGAATTACACTCTGAATAACTTAAATTAGGCTTTGCCACTGTCCTTGTAGATCTCGGTGTATTTGTATTCGAAACTACCCTTCCCTCTTCCTTTGAATCCACAACACTGGAACTCACATGACACTCACTCTTCTGTGCCCAACCGAAACGATTTTTCGACAGTTGTCCTAGTTTTTCAGGAGTTCGAAGATTCACTGATGAATTGGGCTTTGCCTTAGTGGGGGTTCTATCAAACTTATTGACATTAATATTACTCAAATATGGATCCAAATCACCTTTCATAATTTGAGAGTGTTCTTGAATCGAATTCAGAGGCGGTCTTGAGGGGTCTGCACCAATCTGAGGATTCAAAGAATCCATAGGATTAACGGGAACATTCTCAACTTCCTCCTCATCGAGGTTCTTACCCGAATTTCGGCGCAAGGATTTGAATTCCCTCAACATTCTGCTCACCCAATAATGAATATAAACTTTAATAAAGAACGAAAATTTCTTGATTTACAGAAGGAAAAAGGAGGACGGTGAGCTATAATTTACCTGACCGACGAAGTGAGGAAAAGAACACGAAAGCCTCCAAAAATTGAAATTTTTCTCGTTCTTGGTAATACGACAGCCTAAATCTTGAACCAGAATTGCACAATTCAAGACTTCTTACTGTTCATAATCTCTAGATCACCTGTTGGATACTAGAACCGAAGGGCCTCACTCCGTTTCCAGCTTCTCAAAAACAGCATTGAGTGTAAAGAACCAAGAATTTGATTTAAAAAAATCCAGCAACAAAATGGTCGGTTGGAATGAGATCTTGAATTTCAAATTGGGGAAGAATGGATCGCGGTGTGCGGGTTTGAATTCGGAAAGACAAAGAAAAGCTATTAAATTTAAATTTTGTAATAAAAATAAAAATAATAATTTATACTTTAAACGGCTATATAATTTAAAGTTTCGTTGGCATGCGGGCCTAGTGAGCCCACGTTTTGAATTTAGTATATAAGAGTATTTATTATATTTATTTATGTTATTTTGAATAAAGTTTATATAATCTTAAAAACTAACACATTTTAGTAAGTTCATTGATTTTTTTAACAATAACTCTACAAACGCTGGTACACATCTTATAAACTCCTTTAAACAACTTAAATAGAAGTTATTGTATGAAATATATGCATGCTTACACTTCTCTCCTAATGTAAGAATGTTGATCGTCTTCAACTGAGGGTTTTCCTCCAAATTTTTCTTACATGTGAAGTCGGTTTTCTACTATGTTGACTCTTTTTCTTCATGTTTTGTGAAGATTTCGTCTCTTGCCTTCAATTTGGAGGGTTCGTTTCGTTTCTTGTGGTGTTTGTCGTTTCAGCTTTTTAACTTACCGATCTGGTTTTGTCTTCCATGAGACTCGATGTTGTGGTGGTCATCTTTCTTCACCGAGATCTTGTCTGGAATGGGAGATCAGTCAGAAACAGACAACCCGATATCTATCCACGCTGGCAATCCATACCATGTACTGGGAACCACCTCGCCACCTTGAATCACTTCTGCTGGAATGCTCGAGGTTGGGAGGATACAGCTTACGGAAGTTTTTCCTTGTTTTTTCTCCCCTTTTGGTTGCTCTGTATATAACTCTAGTATATTATCATATTATTGTTTAGTTGTCTTGTATGCTTGTGTTAGCCTTTGGGAGGCTGTTAATATTCGTTGTTATGCCTAATCGACCTCCTTTATTATTTTTTTGCTTTCTAGTTCGAATTATCTTGGGCGTGTTGTCGCTTTTTTTCTGTCGTAGGCGTCCATTCTCCATGGTATCGTCTCAGGGCTTGTACTGTTTTTTCAATGGATTATGGGCCTTCACTGTTTTCTTATCGCGGTGACACCATTTTGGTTTTATGGTATTGGTTTTCTTGTTTTGTTTCACAGTTGGTTTGTCAACATTTGGCCTTGACTTCTTGGACCTTCGGTTTCGATTGGTTCCAAGTGGACTTCCCAATGTGATGGGAACGGTGTTGGATATTGTTAATAGAGCTTATGCATTTGATTGTCATTTATCAGTTTATATCTATATTCTATCATTGTTTGGACCTTAAGATATTATGGAAGACAATTTCAATGTTCGACCACATATTGGGGTGGCTTGTACGATGGAGTCTACCTTGGACTATTGGTATTTATGTTTATGTATGTATTACTGTTGTAACTGTTGGCTGAGTTTCTGTTCGTCGTTAATATAAAAATCTTCTTGTTAAAAAAATAAGTGATTGTATGAAACAATAAAAGTTACAATTAGAAAACCAAATATTCATTTATTTAAGTTTAGGGTACGCCAGTTCTTTTAGTTTAAACTTAAATTTGAACACTCCTAATTATAATAATTATATTCTCCAGAGCCGGGGTTCCGCTAAAAAAAAATAGAGGAAATTGTGGGAAGGTACTACTTTCAAAACAACTTTTCAACTAAATCTGGCAAAAAAACAACGGTGCATATAAATTCTCTTTTGAGAAACTTAATTCATCCATGTCCAAAATTTGAAATTAAGGATATTGACATCTTTTCCTGAGACCAAAATGCTTTTAAAATCTAAATCATTAATTCAAACTCATTTCAAATTTCATAATCCTCTTGCGATCAAAAAACATGTTCACATTCTTCAGCTCATTCCTCCGACCACCATCATTATCGCCACTACGGAAGCTCCCACCTCCGTCGTCGTCGGCCGCTACGGAAGCTCCCACCTCCGCCGCCGCGCTCTTGTTCCGCACACATCTTCTTCACCGGTGCATCAAGATCTGCAAAAATTTCTGGAACTTTAAATTTAGGAACTCTTTTATATCCTAGCAGATCGTGAACTTTCAATTGATTTTTTCTATGATTGGATTGATTATAGTGTGATATACGTTCATATACAGCTGTAATACACAATTTGATTCTGTTCCTTTGATAAATTTGAAACCTGTTGAGCCTTAAACGCATGGTTGCGTTTAATGCGGTAAATTATCCCCGATCAATCTTTGAGTTTTGATGATCAACAAAACTTGTGTTTGTTATACTAATGCATCTACTTAGTGTGCAGATTAAGTGGTGTAAAGTTGATTGGAATGAAGGTTTTCAAGTGTGTGCAATCTGGTCGAGATCGCCCCAGGCGATGGTGATCATCGCCCCAGGCGATGGGTGCCAGGAGGGGCATCGCCACGCACATCGACAGAGGCGATGGCTAGGCGAGCACGCGGGGAAGATCGCCCCAGGCGATGGTGATCAACGCCTGAGGCGATGGCAGCCATTTGGACTTCGCCCCAGCACATCGACTGAAGCGACGCCGAGGCAATGCGCGGGCACGCGCGCGGGGAGTTCGCCCGAGGCGATGGCACGAAAGCCTGAGGCGATGGGCTGGAACGCCTGAGGCGATGTGGACTTCGCCCGAGGCGATGCAAATTTTGAAGGTGCTAAAGCTACGGCCTTGATTTTAGCCACTGATCGCCTGAGGCGATCCAGCGATCGCCTGAGGCGATCTGTGCATTTTTGACCGTTGGAACGCGGCGATGGGTGATCGCCTGAGGCGATGGCTGAGGCGATCCAGGAGTGATTTCAGCCCTTTGAAGTGCAACGGCTAGTAGGAGCCTTGGAGGCCTTCTACACTATAAATATGGATGCTTTGGAGCATTTTGAAGCTAAGGAACAAGTCTACAACTCATACAAAGTGTTGATCAATTGTTGGTTCAAATTATATCATACTCTCCATACATTGTTGTTGTATTGGAGCTTGTGATTGTTTTCATTTGTTGAGTCTTGTTGTCTTCGTGTGAGTACACCGTGAAGGTGTTTTTGTTGGTACAATTCATTGTAAAGGTCCTCCAACACCAAAGCAAGTTGGAATATTGTAAAGACATCAACAAGTCTTGTTGGTGCAATTGTGTGGCTATCCTTGGAGCCCTTAAGGCCAAGAAGACTCGTGAAGAGTGTTGGTAGCTCGGGAAGAGCTTTGTATACTCGGGAAGAGTATTGTGCTCGGGAAGAGCTTGTGTACTCGGGAAGAGTAGTGTGCTCGGGAAGAGCGTTGTAACTCGGGAAGAGTTGTGTTGTGGCTTACTTGGAGCCCTCAAGGCCAAGAACATTTATTCTAGTGGAACCTCGGTTGGAGGTTATCTAACCGGGAAGATGAGACGTAGGCGATTCATCGCCGAACTTCTATAACAAATATCCTTGTCTTTTATTGCTTTATTTTTCATTACGCATTTATTTATTTATTCTTTTTATTTATCGATTGACTAAAGGCTTCCGCAAAGCGCAAAATATTTTATTTTTACAAACTCATTTTAAAACGCTAAAGTAGCCAAGGAATCTCATTCACCCCCCCTCTTCGATTCCAACAAGTGGTATCAGAGCCATTTGATTTTTGTTTTTAAATCAAAATTTTTATATGGCTAATCTAGCAAATGAGTTTGCTCAAGGTCAATCGACAAATCGCCCTCCGCTTTTCACGGGTGATAACTACGGTTATTGGAAGAATAGAATTTCTCTATACATCCAATCCGTAGATTATGATCTATGGAAAATCATAGTGAAAGGTCCACATATTCCTTTAAAGGAAGTTGGGGGAATTAGTGTTCCCAAAGAGATGGACGATTTCACTAGAGCGGATATGATATTAATTTCTCAAAATGCTAAAGCAATTAATATTTTACATTGTGCTTTAGATATGAAGGAGTACAACCGGATCTCGATGTGCTCAACCGCAAAGGAAATTTGGGACAAATTGCAAATTTGTCATGAGGGCACTAATCAAGTGAAGGAGACCAAGATTGATCTATTGCAACTCAAGTATGAAACTTTTGAGATGGATTCCGGAGAAGATGTGGATTCCATGTTTAGGAGGCTCACCCTAATTATCAATGAGCTTGCCCAACTTGGAGAGAAATACCCTCCAAAGCAAATATGGAGGAGAGCTCTAAGGGCCTTACCTAAAGAATGGGATGCAAAGAGGACGGCAATTATAGAGTCCAACAAAGGGGAGAGTGCTTCCTATGATCTTGATGAGCTCCATGGCACCTTAGTGACCCATGAGCTTGAAGTTGCCACAAGGAAAGAAGTGAAGGAGGAGGATAGATCCAAAAGAAATGGGATCGCATTGGTCGGAAGGAAAGACCAATCCGATGATGAAGAAGATGATGATGATGAAGAGATGAGGTTGTTTACAAAGAAGTTCAAGAAGCTCTTCACCAAACATGGCAAGTCAAAGACCTCAAATGCTACCAAACAAGATTCCAAGAATGAGGTAACTTGTTATAATTGTCAAGAATTAGGCCATTATGCTAACAAGTGTCCTAGGAAGAAGAATGAGGACAAAGGCAAGAAGAAGGCGTTCATAGCAACATGGAGTGATAGCGACTCCGATGAAGAAGAAGCCAAAAATCTATGTCTAATGGCTCTTGGAGATGAAGATGAAGAGGAGGATGATGAGGTACCTTCTTATGATGATTTATTAGATGCTTATAATGATATCATTGATTGCCTTGGTAAAACCAAAAAGAGCAACAAAGTACTTAAGCTAGACTTGGCTAAGAAAGAAGAAGAAAATACTATTTTGAAAAATCAAGTGCTTGATTTAAAGACTTCTCTTGCCAAGTTTAGTGATAGTAGTTTAAAGATGAATGAATTGCTTGGCTTACAACGTTGTAGCTTTGACAAAGCCGGGTTAGGCTATTCAAGCAAATCAAAATTCTTTTCTAGCTTGTTGGCCAAAGCAAAGCATGAATCTACTACTTGTCACTATTGTTGCAAAAATGGTCATACCAAGAACAAATGTAGGTATGCTAGAATCCAATACCAACCTAACAAAAGGTGGAAATGGATCCCAAAGGTGCCTAAGGTAGCTAACCATCATGGACCCAAAAATCAAATGGGTACCAAAGACCCCCCTATTGTTAATTTATTTTGTAGGGACAACAATAAATTGGAGGATGAAGGGCCAAGCAACTCAAAGGAGGAGTTTGTTTTGTTCACAACCATAGAAGAAGCAAGAGGCATTGGTCCTATGACAAGAACTAACTCTTGTCATAAAGGGTAAAATTTATTTTTCAATTGTTAAAAGAGCAATTTCAAAATTCATTGGCACAAATCAATTGTGATCAATAAATATTGAAGCTCAATATTAATTTGAGTAAAATGCATAACCCCTTAGCACAATTGTTAAGTGCATGAAGTATGCTATCTTTTTATAGTAAGTGCTTAATATGCTTTGCATTCAAATTTAAATAGGCTATTTGAAAATGTGCAAGTATATGATTTGTCTTAATGCATTGATATCTTTATTATTTTGTTTTGGGTATGATTGCATGAACATGTGCCTTAAACACATGGTTATAATTCAACTCTTTGATTTAATCTTAGGCTTGTTATGCCTATTATATGCTTGATGATGAACATGTGAAAATTGTGATAATTATGCCATGATTATTTGAATTTTATGCTTTTTGATTATCACAAAAAGGGGGAGAATTTTATGATAAACTTGAACCTTAATATATGCATAAGTTTAAGGGGGAGAGCTTATGTATGCATGGTTTGAGGGGGAGAGTTAATTGTTTATTGATTTACTTGATAACTTGTATGTGTTATGCAATTGTTAAGGGGGAGTTATTTTTACTCACATTTCATGCATATTACTTATTCAAGTTTATCAAGTTTTGTGATCATCAAAAAGGGGGAGATTGTTGAGCCTTAAACGCATGGTTGCGTTTAATGCGGTAAATTATCCCCGATCAATCTTTGAGTTTTGATGATCAACAAAACTTGTGTTTGTTATACTAATGCATCTACTTAGTGTGCAGATTAAGTGGTGTAAAGTTGATTGGAATGAAGGTTTTCAAGTGTGTGCAATCTGGTCGAGATCGCCCCAGGCGATGGTGATCATCGCCCCAGGCGATGGGTGCCAGGAGGGGCATCGCCACGCACATCGACAGAGGCGATGGCTAGGCGAGCACGCGGGGAAGATCGCCCCAGGCGATGGTGATCAACGCCTGAGGCGATGGCAACCATTTGGACTTCGCCCCAGCACATCGACTGAAGCGACGCCGAGGCAATGCGCGGGCACGCGCGCGGGGAGTTCGCCCGAGGCGATGGCACGAAAGCCTGAGGCGATGGGCTGGAACGCCTGAGGCGATGTGGACTTCGCCCGAGGCGATGCAAATTTTGAAGGTGCTAAAGCTACGGCCTTGATTTTAGCCACTGATCGCCTGAGGCGATCCAGCGATCGCCTGAGGCGATCTGTGCATTTTTGACCGTTGGAACGCGGCGATGGGTGATCGCCTGAGGCGATGGCTGAGGCGATCCAGGAGTGATTTCAGCCCTTTGAAGTGCAACGGCTAGTAGGAGCCTTGGAGGCCTTCTACACTATAAATATGGATGCTTTGGAGCATTTTGAAGCTAAGGAACAAGTCTACAACTCATACAAAGTGTTGATCAATTGTTGGTTCAAATTATATCATACTCTCCATACATTGTTGTTGTATTGGAGCTTGTGATTGTTTTCATTTGTTGAGTCTTGTTGTCTTCGTGTGAGTACACCGTGAAGGTGTTTTTGTTGGTACAATTCATTGTAAAGGTCCTCCAACACCAAAGCAAGTTGGAATATTGTAAAGACATCAACAAGTCTTGTTGGTGCAATTGTGTGGCTATCCTTGGAGCCCTTAAGGCCAAGAAGACTCGTGAAGAGTGTTGGTAGCTCGGGAAGAGCTTTGTATACTCGGGAAGAGTATTGTGCTCGGGAAGAGCTTGTGTACTCGGGAAGAGTAGTGTGCTCGGGAAGAGCGTTGTAACTCGGGAAGAGTTGTGTTGTGGCTTACTTGGAGCCCTCAAGGCCAAGAACATTTATTCTAGTGGAACCTCGGTTGGAGGTTATCTAACCGGGAAGAGGAGACGTAGGCGATTCATCGCCGAACTTCTATAACAAATATCCTTGTCTTTTATTGCTTTATTTTTCATTACGCATTTATTTATTTATTCTTTTTATTTATCGATTGACTAAAGGCTTCCGCAAAGCGCAAAATATTTTATTTTTACAAACTCATTTTAAAACGCTAAAGTAGCCAAGGAATCTCATTCACCCCCCCTCTTCGATTCCAACAAAACCCCTAATTGCTCGATTTTTTTTTTATTTTTGTAATACGATCTGTATATATGTAATGATGGATTAAGAAGAAAAGGAGTCATTGAGATTGAGTGTGTGTCTTTGTTGGGTGGATGTGGAGAGCTATGAATATTTTCAGAAAAGAACATGTGCACCTTTGCTTTCATTTTCAAACGTGCACCAATTGACATGGGGTGCACTAATCACATTGGGTGCACTTAATCACAATGACATGGGGTGCACTAATCATATTGGGTGCACTAATCACGATTATTTTGGAATTACTGAATGTATACACTATTTTCGTACTTCATTAGCACTGATATAATCATCATTGAAGTGGTCAAGTTCGGTGATATAATCTGGTGTCAAATTCTCATTTCTGAATTCATTCAAGAACAAGATACAAATTATCAAATTAGTTTAATTTTGAAAGTTTGGTTCGAACTCAATCGTGCATCATGGGTACAAAATCGTGCATAATGGGAAGTTTGGTGCACATTCATGTTCAAAAAATTCAGATTTTTTGGGGCCAAAATCGGGCAGGACTTGACAAAATTTTAAGAAATTTGGGGGGAAAAAATAGTGCATCATGGGCAAAAATCGTGCATTGGAAATGCATTAAAATTGGACATTGGTGGCACACAATTTTACATTTGGTGCACTAAATTTGGACATTATTGCATGATTTATTTTGGCCTGTGGGTGTATGATTTTTTTACCTGGTGGTGCACGATTAATTTTGGCCTATGGGTGCACAATTTTTTGCCTTGTGGTGCACGATATTAATGTACCCAAGAAGTCGAGCTAAGGGAGATGAGATCTGGGTTACGGGGCAATTCAATAGATGTTTTGTGGTTGAAATTATTGAACCATGCACCATACTTTTTGAAATTTCAAAAATCGTGCATCACAACACTTTTTCAAATTTGATGCACGATTATGTAATTTTAGGGCAAAAATCGTGCATCATGCGTAAAAAATCGTGAAGTTTGGAGTACGGTTCACATTCAAAAAAACTCATACTTGTTGAGGGAAAAATCATGCAGCACTTGACAAAATTTTAAGAAATTTTGGGGCAAAAAAATTGTGCATCATGGGTAAAAATTCTTCAATCGTGCATCATGCGTAAACAAAACTTATGCAATTATGGTGCATGATTTTATGCAATTATTGTGCACAATTTTTCAATATTAGTGCATCAATGTCCACTCATGCACCACAATATTAAAAAATCTTGCATCAAAAGATTAAAAATCGTGCACCAATAGTACAAAAATTCAAGTACACCATTATGCTAAAAATCAAGTGCACCTTAATGTACCAAAATCGTGCATCAATGTTAAAAAAACATGCACCAACTTTTGAATATAACTGTGTTGTTTGTCGGCCAAAATTAAAACGGCCATAACTTTTGATCAAGGAGGAATTTTGCGTATTATGACCTATGCACGGAAACGTTTTCTCGAGCCGCATCTAACCCAATAGTACTAAAGTGATATTGGCACCACTGACGAATCTGAAATTCCTTGTTTTAGATAGGCTATGCTCAATTTTTTTGGTTTCATGTTCTTGTTTGAGAGAAGTTTTAGAAAAAATTTCATTTAATTCTGCATGAATTGATTTTTAATCTCTGGTGCACAATTTTTGAGCTTGTGGTGCATGATTTATGTAATCTTGTGGTGCACGATTTTGTTAACCTTGTGATGTACTTTTTTAACTTGTCGTGCTCTATTTTTGAATGGTGCACTAGATTTTTAATCTTTTGGTGCACGACTTTTTAACTTTGTGGTGAACGATTTTATGTAGTTGGTGCACGATTTTCGAACCTTGTGGTGCATGAATTTTTAAGCTTATGGTGCACTTGATTTTTAACCTTGTAGTGCACTTGATTTTTAACATTTGGTGTACGATTTTTTTGTAATGTTGATGCACGTTTTTTTTTGCATGGTGCATGATTTTTTGTAATGGTGATACACGATTTTTGTACATTGTTGAACAATTTTTTTGCATGATTGTGCACGATTTCTTTAACATTGTGGTGCACGATTTTTAAACATGAAAAGTTGCTAGGGTTTTCAAGTTTCATAGCAGTGGTCGTCGCTGCGTCGCACATTGAGTTCCATGAACGTGGGGTTGATAACTGAAGCCTTAGAAGTTGCGGCTGAGCTTTCATGTTCAATTTCTTGTTTCGTCGACTTTCTGTGTTGGGTTGGCATGGAGAAGCAATGTCTTCAGACTAGAGGAATCTCCTAGCGATGAACTTTCCATGGACGAAAGTTGTTGCTTAATCACGGAAATTATGGAGTCATACATATTTGTATACTTCTGGAGTCGTTCGCGGAGCTTGTGGGAAGAAAAATGGGTGTTCGAAGTTCTCGAGCACTGCAACGACACTTTCCATGGATGATTGTTGCTGCTTAATCTCAGAATGGGAGGTGGCAAAAGTTACGTGTCTAGTATGATCATTTTACCCTAAAATTGACCTAAGTAAAGTCATGTTTTTTCGGTGGACTAGGATGAATTTATGTTTTAGAAGTGGTAACGGCCCGTAAGTGCCCCAAAAATATAAGATTACATTGAGTGTTTCTACGTTCTTTATTAATGGGCTAAAATTAGAGTTTGGCGCATGAATTTGGGATTTTCTATGAATTATAATGTTCTTGAAACATATTTAAAAAAATGATTTTATTTCTCGAGCATTATTATAATATAATAGGGATAACATAAAAAAAATTAATAGATTTATGGCTTAAATTTAATTAATTTATACATTTATTCTCAAGGTTATCAAGTTTTACAAAAATTATAGCTAGATTATAATGTAATTCAAATCTTCTAAATCGTACAACAACCCAAATCTTCTAGTAAGGACAATTATTATTCTCCATTCTAGAGAATGAAAAATGAAATAAAATATTAATATTTGGTTTTATTTTTATGACATAAGATAATGAATTTTAAAAATGAAACCAAGCATTATAATATGTTTCGGTATGTTTGGTAATACTATAAATTTATTAAGAATGACTCATATTATCTTCGTAGAATTATATTATTACCTTATGTAATGACTTATATAAACAATTAAATTAACTCAATAAAAATAAAAATAATATCTATAAAGTTTATTCCATTAAATTTAATTCAAAAACTTATTATTTTTTCCCTAAATGCTACAAACTCAAGGAATTCGACATGCTTTTTTTTATCAAATATTTTAGTATTTCATATATTATTATGTCTTTTCTTGAAGTCATTAAATAATAGTGTATGCCATGTATCTAGTTACCGTGAAGTTACCTGACCACAAGTCGGAAAATTAAAATATTTAACAATAAGTCGTGATTTTGTAAAACATATCGAGACTTACACGGTTTAAAATAGTGACTTATTATTAATAAAATCATGTAATTCAACAATTAAATTCACTATTTTCTATAACTTAAATTGTGACTTATTAAAATTTAGTGCATCTTAAAGAGAACGTAACTTAGGACCTAGATAGATTATTCTATGCGTACACAATAAAATGAATAAGATTTTGATTTCCCTATGTGTTGTGTTCCCTTTTAATCAATAGTGACTAAAAGACAAGCCACCCTCTTCCATGCGAAAGCACGGCTTCCTCCCGGTGCTAATTGCTAAAGGCGTTCCACAACACAAGCACCTTGTGACCACCATGACTTGAGTCGGAAATAGAAGCAAGCAAGCACGCCGCTACTCCAGACCCAGTCGCAAACATCGGTTTTGTAAACACAGTACTGTTGGTTAGTAATTGGCTCTGCCAGTATTGTTCCCTGCCATTAAACAAGACTAATAATATATGAATGCTATATGTAAACTTCCTTGTCAAATCGTTGCAAGTTTTGTTAAAAAAATCTTGATCTAACCAAATGCAATACTATGACAGAAACTTAAATTAAATTCAATACCCAAACACAAACAAACGTATCACTTAAGCTTAGTACTACATTCACCTTTCTGCATGTTGTTGTCTCTCCCTAATTTCGGGCCTATCCATCTCATTTGAGTAACAAGTTCTTTTATATCTCACAGCCCTTCTTCTTTCACGCCTTACAGGATTGTGGTTCAACTTAAAGATTGATAGATCTTACTATCGAACGTCTACAAGAGGATGAAATTTCCCCTTGTAGGCTGCTAAATACTCAAACATGACATATAATGGTTGCACAAGTATCGTAGGATCCAACGAGTGTCATTTAACAGTACATATAGCATGTGATCACGAAATTCCAAAAATAGTACATTCACTACATGAACACTCATTTGTTGATAATTTGACTACTTGAACATGTTGCCCTCGACCCGGTCTTCCACCAGTCGCAACCGAAGCGATTCGATCTTCTACATCATATCGGGTAACTTGATGCTCAATAGATTTTCGTGACAACTCTTTATACTTTGATAGGCATAATTGGGCAATGTGTAACACCCTAAAATCTCAATTACAAAATTAGACAAAAATAACTTGAAGATATCTTAAATGCTATTAAAATGATCTTCTTAATATATGCATAATACAAAAATCTATACTTCAAACCAGAAAATAAAGAAAGAATAAATAATATAACTATATAATGGAAATTGTATATTTGTAAAACCTAACAATAACTAAAATTATTCACAAAGTAAATCTATATATTACTTTTAATATTACAATTACATAAAGAATTAGAGAAAAATATATTATATTCTTGAGTATGAATATTTAATTTTTGGTTAAAATATTATTCTTTAAAAATTTTACCCATAAAGAAAAAAAAAGTATATAAATATAACTTGTATTAATGTATTTTATATCTAAGTATACATACCAAGAAAATAGATACAGACATAATAAATATCTTAAACAATTAAAAGTACTAAAAAATTAATCAAGAAATTATTAATAAAGTGATTTATAATTTTTATGTTTCTACTCTAATATTTTTACAAAGTAGAACAAAGATAAGTAAATTCATTGTAAAACAAATTAAATATTATTAATAGAACGATTGCACCCACAAAAGTTGAGGTATAGATGTTAGCAATTAGGGGAAAAGTTTGGGATTAGGAAAAATGTAGAAAATTATGGGGAAAATACTAAATCTTCTCCCAAAAATCCGAAAATATTTCACAACACTCCATATATACCCAGAAAGAGTTTTGCAAGGGAGGTGTTTTAAAATTAAAAGGCGAACTTGCCCGGAAAATCAAAATCACGAAGAACATTGAGTTGCCCCATGCCCAAAAAACACAGTTCAAGGTAGCAAATTCAAGCTTCGATTGCATGCCTTTTAAAATAGATTTCGAAAATGTTTTATAACCAAGAGTGTTCCAAATACGTTTTACTTTACATCGGTGCCGGCCGTTTGTCGTAAACATCACCAGAAACATTTTTTCGGCACTCGAAACACCCTAGTTAATCAATTACACGCACCCGAAACACCCTAGTTATCAGTACTGATAGTTTGTCTTCTTTGGTTAAGTATCAGATCATTATAAGGAGTTTGTCTGGATTGTATTTTGTTAATAGATGTTATGAACGGTTCCGCTAACGTAATATGATTAATTATTATGTATGAATTGTTTTAAAGTAATACCCTACAAATATATGTATATTTCTATATAGTAGGGAATGTGGTAACCAGATAAGGGATTTATATTATGTGCCAGAGTCGGGTCCCACACCATGGCTCGTTATTTCCAAGTATACGAGGACTCTTGGTGACAAGTTCAATGAAGTATTGAACGCACTGCTTCCCGGCATAGATCTTTCAAATGGACATTTTTAAATTTGGAATTAAAATTTGAGCACACATGTCTTAGACAGAACCAATGCATACCATGTGGAGGTTGAAAATATGGAAAATCCTCAACTGGTCACACAATTCCTTATGCCTATCATAAATAAGACGCACACCGATTGCACCACAAAGAACATGTTGGCCGAGATTCTCCAAAAACAATTTTAAAGAGTCGTGTGTTTCTTCATCCACATGTGCGAAAGCTAAAGGTAATAACTGATTGTTGGCTTCAAGAGTGACAACGATCAACATTTTATGCTTATATTTTGTATACTGATGAGTTCCATTGACACTAATGATACTGCGACAGTGTCGAAACCCATCTATGCACATCTTGAAAGTCCAAAATACATAATTTAGTGTATGAACCTCTCAATTATTTGATCTTAAATGGTTCAACTCCACACTTGTTCTTGTATTGTACTTGCACAAAACACCAATGCATTTTGGAAATAGACGCACAGAGCTCTCACATGTACCATAAACATTCTCCAATGCATGTTGTAAACTTCGCATGCCTTCGTATGTGAGATATCATAGCCATACTTATCTTTAACATTCTCCCTCACATACTTAATCTCATACGGAGGATCACATCGGGCAATCCCTGGATGTGTATTGGCCACCATATTATAGTTCAGGTTGTGATGGTCTATACCAACAGTTTTGGAGATGCATGTATGAGGACCACCATATTTTGTTAATTTCCAGTAACGTAACTTGGACTTGAAGGAAGCTCGAAAACCCCATTTACATCTGACAGTAGGAGAACTCTTTTTACACCGTAGTTTCCATAAACTACGTGTGATATCCACCGCGTTGTACTCACGCCTAAGAACTCTCACACAGTAATCATTCACAGATGCACTCAAATCTCTCTTCTCTTTTTAAAACCATATTCATGGATAGTTTCCCCCTTCTTGATTATAATAGCTTGTTCATGATCCAGAAGGTACACCAACAGAATCATGAATTTGTTCTTGATTGACCGCATTAAAAAAGGTTGCATCTAAAAAATATGACGATGGCTATCTCCAATTACATAATCTGTTACTAGCATTTCAGATGACGCCACATAAATGTCTGCTCCGACCGATCAACATCTGCACCGAAGGCATCATGAACTGGTGTAACGTTTTCTCTTACAAAATTCCAACCTCATTCGAACATTTAAGCCCCAACCACATGTTGTATTCGGTCAATAGGTAAGATTTTCTTTGGGCGAGCCAGTTACATATTGATCCACTTTGATGCTTGAAATATGAATTTTTTGATTTTGTTGAAAACCCCGATGCACAGAAGTACCTGGTTGGTCATTAAACCCTATGTTGTTTAGTCTTTCAGTGACATATGAAATATATGATTATGGTTGACCAAAACCAAGATCATGGCCAGTTTGCTCTGTTTCGACATATAGATGCAACTTCTGCAAATTAGGGCATTGCATAATAAACTCTACAATGTCATCATCTACAATGTTGATTTGTACTTCATTCAAAGATGATTTCTCTGTGAAAGAATATTTGGTTGACAACTTGATAGTAAATATCATTGGGTCGATGTTTAACTTTCTATGCATTACTTGAACCAATTACAATAAAGTAATAGATCGTGAAATTCGAATTGGTCTGATATGTGGCATTTTGTATTCAACCAATCAATTCCAAATAATAACATTTCCCCCAAAATATTGCAGCACTTCAATATTTTTCATTTAGAAGAAAATATATAGAGTACGTGTTACAAACAATAGATGAGAAGTGATCGAAGTGTGTTATAGAAAAATAGGGATGAAAATATCATGTAATTGTAAAATGATCGAAGTGATCGTTAAATGAAACGATGTTTGCTTATAAGAAGAGCCTATTACATTTTTTATTTATAGGCGAGAAAATCTATCATGCAGCTCTAAAATATATGTTCATATAATTATGTAGGTGTAGTATTCGTCCACTTTAATATTTGCATTCGTCCACTTATATTAGTTATAAAGGTTTTGCTTATTTAGTCGTTCGTATACTTAAAGTTTACAAAGGACGAAAATATTAGATTTAAAGTAAGGTAAATGGTGAAAAACTTTAAAAAAGTTGGGCGACGCCTGCAATTGGCAGGCCCCGCTGCTAGCTGCAGCGGGGCTGAAAATACAGGCCCCAACTATAGTTGGCAGCGATTTAAAGAATTTTTGAAAGATTTTTCAAAATGTGGTATTTTTTAATTTTTTTGAATTAAAAAAAAAACTTGGTAAATTATGACTTAATGGTGGTCAAAACAAGAATACCTTGACAGAGGTCGAATCTTTTCTTGACTCAGGAACACAAGTCTCACCTTGTAAAAGCACTACACCTATTATATAAAAAGCTAAAGCATCTTAACATCTTATAACATATTTTTTAAAAAAAATATCCATGAGTGAATTTGGATAGCATTTTTCTCACTTGCAAATGTCATATCAAAATATGAGCAAATACATCACTTCTCTACGCAGCTCTAAGCAAGTAGTCTTCAACCAGCCTCTACAAATTGGAGTTGTTCAGCATACAAAAATGTTACAATTAGATACCAGAAGCAGAAGAACAACATATTTCATCTTACTGCAGGTTTGTGAATTAGCCAGATGGAACATCATATTTCATCTTATTGCATGTCTGCATAAGTCCATATCGACCTATATTGGTTGAATACCTACAAACAAAATTTGGAGGACAATTTCGTCGATTTCAAAACTCTCGATTTAATAAATCTCTTGGTTAAATATTCACCTACAAAAGATGTAGTTTAATGTTTTCCATGTTTTCTCTTCGAGAAGTCAAGTGATTGTAATCGTGCATTAAATTCTATTGGATTTATAAGTTGAAGAGAGTCAACGATGGATATAGATGTGCATTTTTGAAGCATGTGTGCCACTTCACCACATAATAATGTCGTGATTTCTATGGATTATATTATCAATGTATCTCAACATATTGAGAAAATGATTAATGCACAAACATCAGAAGAAGTCAAACAAAATAGATTACGGCTTATGGTGTCAATAGAAATCTTTCGAGGACTTAGCTTGCAAGGATATGCATTAAGAGGGAATGATGAATCTGCGTATACAAAAAATCGAGGTAATCTTATTGAGTTGAAAAGGGAGAATGAATATTAGCATTGGTGATGTAGTTCTAGAAAATGCCCACAAAATGTTATGTATATAGCACCGGATATTCAAAAAGATGTAGTGAAAATTTTCGCTAAAAGAGTGAGAATGAAAATTCGTGAGGACATTGGTGAAGTAAAATTCTGTATTATATATCTAACAAAGAGCAAATGACTATTGTATTGAGGTGTGTTGACCTTGATGGTTTCTTAAAAGAGCACTTCTTTGACATTGTACAAGTTGCTGATACCACTTCTATGACACTTAAGAAAGAAATATCTAATATCCTAAATCGGCATGACTTACATATTTGCAATATGCAGTGTCAAGGATATGACGATGCTAGTAACATGAGTGGCTCATGGAATGTGTTACAAGCTCTTTTTATGAAGGATTGTCCTTATATATATTATGTTCATTGTTTTGCTCATCGATTACAAATAGCTTTAATCACGGCTGCCGAAAAGGAGGTGTCTATTTGGTTGTTCTCTTCAAAATTGGATGCCATTTCTAATCTTGTTGAAGTTCTTCCAAGCGTTATACTAAGTTAAGTTCTACTCAAGCTAAAGAAATGGCAAAAGGTGGCCACAGATCAATGTTCAACGGGTAAAGGGGCTAACCAAATTGGTAACGTTCATCGGTCAGGAACAACTCGTTGGACTTCTCATTATGATTCAATATGTGGTTTAATAGATTTGTATAGTGATGTGATGACTGTGCTTGAACACATGGTGGTTGAATGTTCGTCTAATTCTACACGTGGGGAAGCTAATGGTTGTTTGCTTGCAATGAGATCATCTGATTTCGTGTTTAGCTTGTACTTGATGCATAAAATCATGGGACTTAAAGATATACTTTGTCAATCTTTCCAATATAAGTCTCTTGCTATTTTAAGTGCAATGGATCATGTTTCATCTACGAAAGTTTTACTTCAAACATTAAGGGATGAATGTTTTGATATTCTTCTTACACATGTTGAAGAAGTTTGTAGAGAGTATGGTATTGAGATACCTGATATGGATGATATCTATAATGCAGCAAGACGTCGTTCGTGTCAGCAAAGAGGTGACATTACGGTTGAGCACCATTATCGCTTTGATGTGTTTCATGCTATAATATATTTTCAAGTGGAAGAAATTAGTAGTAGATTCAACGATGCAGCCGTTGAACTTCTTAAACTTAGCTCTGCTTTGGAACCTAAAGACAAATTTAAATTGTTTCAAGCTGAACATATATACACTGGAAAGTTTTATTGTGTTGATTTTAGTGATCATGAGATGCACTATTTGAGAGGTCGACTAGAGTATTATAATGTTATTATACTCTGCCACGTGAATTTTCAGAATTTATCAACTATTTGAATTGTGTCTAAGATTAGTTGAGACAAATAAGAATCAGGACTACAATTTAATCGACAGATTGATTCGTCTTGTTTTAACTCTTCTTGTGTCTACTGTAACAATAGAGCGGACATTTCAGTGATGACACATGTTAAAAGTGTTCTTCATAATAAAATGGAAGAAGAATATCTGTCAAACTCTATGATAATCTATACTGAATGCTGAATGCGAGTTGACTTGAAAAAATTGATTCTGATTCAGGCATTGATGAATTTTATGTTATAAAGAACCGCAGGGCACAACTTAAATAGAGTTTGATTCTTTCTTTTGTGGGTATGTAATTAGTAACATTTTTCTTATTTAATACAAATTTCTTGGCATATTATATTGATGTATTTGCATTTATTTTGCGGATTCAAATCATATCCGCCCTTGGGTGAATGTTGGCACAAATTATTTTCTTATGTGAAAAATTTATGCATAGATGTATATTTTTTCAAATTTATTAGTAAACAAAATCGCCAATTGATTCAAAATCCTAATACATACACTTTCTCAAGGCAGGTTTACCTTTGGGCAAGGATGGTAAGTGTCCGATTGCCAATTTATTTTAATTACCTAAAAAAGTGTTTTTTAATGTCTTTTACCACCCAAAAAAAAAAATTATAGTTTACCCCTCAAAAATTATATTTTGTCATCCTTAAAATTATATTTTGACATCGTGAAATTTTTTCACCATCCATTTTTTAATTTAATATTTTTTGCCCCTACCAAAATTCATGCGTTCTCCTTCTCCACTATTACATCTATAAGCCACTTGAAAATCCATCATATAACCTTTTTTTTTATTGATATAGGGTTCATTATTGTATACATGGTAACAAGTTCATAGAACAAAAATCATTTCAGGGTGGTCTTTGGTTTTCGTTTCAATTTAATATTAGTCTCCAGCTTCAAACTTCATGCAGTTTTACTTCAATTTGCACAAACACTACAGTTCATTCATCCCTGATGTTTCCTTCACTTTTCTCTGTTCATCTGTTGTTCCGACATAAAATGCGAGTATTTTAGTAGTTTATATTTCTAACCGTAGCAAAAAATTTTAAAAAATGGTTTTGTTAATTTTCTGAAATTTAATTTAGCCTTTTAGCCCCCACCTACCCCGGCCGGTCTCAGTTGATTTTGAATCCTGATTTTGAATCCTCGCTGCCTGCGTATAACCTGTTAGGAAGATGATTGTTTTATTCTGAGAAAAAATGTTTCATTACACTGAACTATTACCTCCTGAGTAGGCCCTCAATGAAATCTGTTGCTTTTGTTCATTTGCTATCGTAATTCATATCAATATTTTACATGTAAAACCATTACAAGAGTGACTATTTATATATATTACAAAAAGGAGAGAAAAAAAAAACTCTACGTTTTGTCATATATTTTGTACACTTTGAATAAGAATCCAACACTTGTTTGGCCATTAACTTTGTTGAGCTGCATGTAAGAATATCAATGGACCTTCTTTTCTCCCACATTTCTTTGAGAATCATACGTTATCCTTGTCCCTTCTCCTTAAGGTATATTCATTTTGTTCTCTCCTTTTCCCTCATTTTTCAATAATCCATCGAGTGAAATATTTTGTTTCTTTGTTCGATGATTACGTGAACTTATTTTTACAGTTGATAATTCATGGTCGTTCTCTTTACCACGAAACGTTCATGAATCTTGATCTCAAGTTATTATTAAGGAAAGTGACGAGGTTAATCTTTTAACGGAGATTATAAGATTGAAAACTATAAATATGTCTCAAGAGGAATCTTCACCACCGCCTTCATCATCCTCCTCCTCCTCATCTCCACCATCTGATTCATCGTCATCGTCATCACCACCTCCAAAGTCGTCAGATTCGTCACCACCACCACCACCACCACCACCACCATCTGATTCATCAACTTCGCCTCCCCCGAAAGATGATTCATCGCCACCACCTCCGACCAATGAGTCAGATTCTCCATCTCCACCACCTCCATCCTCCGATAAAAGTTCCCCGCCTCCGCCTCCTGACAGCAAAAATGATGACAATAATAACGATAACAACGACAACAATTCTCCACCTTCGAACAACAATAAATATCCTCCACCGCCCAGGTCAAGTTCATCGGATGCTCATTCACCTCCCCCGCCACCATCATCTAACTCAGGATCGCTTCCTCCAGCGAGGGACAAGGCATCATCATCTAATGATAATTCATCTAACGGTCCAGATCAAAAGGCCATCATAGGTGGAGCAGCTGCAGGGGCAGGATTACTACTGTTTATCGTGATTCTCTTCATGATATGTTGTGCTAGAAGGAAGAAGAGAAGGGCACGCGACCGTATGCATTACTTTACAGACAATTCCCTTCGAGACAAAAGTACGTGCTAGATTCCAATTATTTTCCATTACGTACCCTCATGCATTTATCCTTTATGATAAGATTTAGTATCGATGCAATTTAAAATTTTGATTCTGACAATGGAAATTGTTAAGAATACATAGTATTTCAACTCAAAGTCAAATATCAATGAACGGAGTAACACGTATATCTTATAAAGAGCTAACATAACTTCTAGTTTCCCAATATGAACAATTCGCAACACGCCCATCACGCGTGAGATTATATAAATCAAAACGCATGGATTGATAACACAGGTAATAGTGATCATGCAGGTAATAGGCAATCACATGAAAAACCTGGCTCTGATACTATGTTAAGAATACATCTTGTTCCAACTCAAAAAAATCATATGGCAATGAGTGGAGTAACATAGCTTCTAGTTCTCAATGTTGGACAACTTCTAATAGTCATGCACCTTAATTATAATTTGGTTTTTCTCATTTAGATTATTATTTTTGAGTACATTACTTATACAGAATGGGGGTAGGGGTTGAGGCTCGTGCTCAAGATCCCGAGTCCTCGTTGGAGCCGGTGTCACTTGGGACAAGGTTCCGTTGCAATTTAGATCACTTTTTCTTGCAAAAAATTTCAAATTTTTGGCCCATCACAATTACGTTTTTATAATAGTGCTACCCATGCATAGATGAAACATATATGTTGGGGGCCAATACAAATTGTAATGTTAATCATAATTTTTTTAAAAATAAAAATAAAAATTATCAACTATATAAAATAATCTCAATAACCTTTACCAATTTTATACATATATATAAAAGTTTATTTGTTAGCTGGCTAACCTAATAAATGAAAAAATTTACAGACATTTCATTCGGCCAAATAATAATTTATACATGCACTCAATCGAACCATGCAGGCGATATCTATTACAACAATGTTCCTCCACACGGTAACTGGAACCCGAACGGGCGTCCCTCCACAGACCGCATCGTGAAAATCCCACCACCCCCTGGCAGCGGCAACGTGAGCTCGGAACTAGGCTGGCCAGTGGCGCCTCCCCCTCCACCGCCAATGATGAGCAGCAGTGAACTAAGCTCCACCGGGTTCTCCGGCCCGCACCAAGCGCCGCTGCCGCCTCCCCATCCAGCAGTATCCTTAGGGTTCAACCAGAGCAACTTCACGTACAACGACCTGTCGGCGGCCACTGGCGGATTTTCGCAAGCAAATCTACTTGGGCAAGGGGGATTCGGATTCGTGCACAAGGGGATTTTACCTAATGGGAAGGAGGTAGCTGTAAAGAGCTTGAAATCGAACAGCTCGCAGGGAGAACGGGAGTTCCAAGCGGAGGTGGATATCATCAGCAGGGTTCATCACCGGCATCTGGTGTCGCTGGTTGGATATAGTATTGCCGGGTCTCAGAGGATGTTGGTATATGAATTTGTTCCCAATGGAACACTTGAATTTCACCTTCATGGTATGTTCAAAGCATATATATATACTCACCCTTCCCTTATCTGTATATATTTTTATAAAAATTAAAATTAGTATAACTTAAATATTTTTTTTTGAACAAGTATAACTTATAAATTTTGAAGTATTTAGGTTTTGGGCTCTTTTATCGAGCTATTAGCATTTAACCTAATATTTCATGCTCGAATAACTTCAAAAGTTAAAATGATAAAAATGGTCTCATAGAATATGTATTTTTTCAATACTAGTTCCAAACGTTAGCACTAACCAAATATAGTTTTACAAAAATTATTTTTAATCAAAAATAGTTCAACATAGAATTTTTTAACAAATTTAGTCTAATGGGAGTTATTTTGCAACAAAAATAGTCTCATATTTGAATAGAGGCTTTGAGACCACTTCTTATTAAAAACCAAATTTTTGGTCTTGTAATGATTTAAAACAAAAATTCGAGACTGCTTTTGATTAAAAACAATTTTCATGAGACTATGTTTGATTAATGCTAAAAGTTTAGTAGTACTATTACAAACACCGTTATTCTATGAGACTATTTCTGAAATTTAACCAAAATTAGTTTCTGCTAATTAAAGATATAGTTACAAGAGAATAACTGGATATCCGATGTTTACAGGAAAGGGTAGGCCAACAATGGACTTTCACACAAGACTTAAAATTGCTATCGGATCAGCCAAAGGATTCGCTTACCTTCATGAAGACTGTATATATATTTATAGCCCATATTTATAGTTAATTTTGCCTAAAATTTATTAACTAATCAGTTTGTTTGATAATTTTTAGGTCATCCTCGCATTATTCATCGAGACATCAAAACTGCGAACATTTTGTTGGATTACAATTTTGAAGCCAAGGTATGCACTTCCTTTATTTACTTTTATATGTATCTCCATGGCAAAGCAAATCGACATGCAAGTCTGATAGAATGAAAATCGTAAGTCTTACATCCCAAATATTAAATTTTTTTAGCATATTATATACAAGGGCGGCTCAAACCTCGAAGACACTAAAGTAATTGCTTTAGGCATCAATTTCAATAAGACCTCCAATAGAGTTGAGAATCTCAAAATATATATATATATTATCCCTATATTTAATTAATAATCAGTATTAAAGTAATTATATTGAATCATAGATTAAATTCTTACATTGATTGTGATATGGTAAAAAAAAGGTCTTGATCTTGAAAATTTTCTTAAACATTATATGCATTCTGATAGTGATGATTTAAATTTATTTTTGGAGTTAAAAATCTTAAAAGAAGTTGCAAATGTAGAAATTAAAGACTCAATTGAAATACTAAATTTAATAAAAGAACTTTACTGTTTTCTCAATTATTTTATAGCATATAGTATATTACTTACTATACTAATTACAGTTGCACCTGCAGAAAAAAGCTTTTCAAAACTAAATATTATAAAAAATTATTTACAAATAACTATGTCTCAAGATCGATTAAATGAATTAACATAGCAATCGAAAATGACTTCTTCACTTAAACTTGAACATAAAAGTTTAATAAGTAATTTTGCATAAAAAATGAAAGAAGTAAGTTTGTAATTCAAAATTACTTTATTGTTATTTTTTCAGTAAAAACCTCATTTTTATAACTTTGCCAAAGGCCTTCAAAAAGTTTGAGCCGCACCCCTAATATTATATATTAGTTTTTCACTATAATAGTTTAAATGTTTATTGTTCTTTTCAAAATTCCATAATACTCTCTTGTGTATGTGCAATGGATTTTAATTAAATATCTACAATATGTTGATTATAATTCATCTTGTTTCTTGTGTGCCATAATTCAATGTAGGTGGCTGATTTTGGATTGGCTAAGCTTTCTTCAGACACCAATACTCATGTCTCAACTCGGATAATGGGAACATTTGGGTATGAATTATCTTTAAATATATAATAGTAACATATTAGTTTATTACATACCTATTTTTAATTATCCAATATTTTAAACGTGTTATGAAGATACTTGGCGCCTGAATATGCATCAAGCGGGAAGCTTACTGAGAAATCTGACGTTTACTCGTATGGGATAATGCTTTTGGAGCTAATCACCGGTCGTCGCCCCATCGACTTGAGCAGTGACGATGACAGCTTAGTTGACTGGGTACGTACCCACGCACATTTGAATTCTTAAATATCTCTCAAATAGGAGTTTTCAAAATGATTATCTCGATAATATTAAATCTACATGATGAATCGACATCTCAAAGAACAAATAATGTTGTCTTGGAAAATCTTAAGGGGGTAATCTACAATTTTAGAGGTTACAAAAAAATTCGAGGGGGACAACTACACCATGTAGATTCGTCCCTGCTTGTGGAAACATCATGATTTTTTTTTTTTTTTGTTGCTTTTTCTCAAGGATAAGAAAAAAAATATATTAAAATATTAAGGGTAATGGTCTCATCAAATTTGGATTTGTCCAATATTAGTTTCAAACTTTTAGGACTAATCAAATATAGTCAAACATAAATTATTTTAATAAAAAATAGTCCAACAAATTTAGTCACACGAAAATTATTTTTTAACAAAAGTAGTCTCATAATTGAATATGTGGATTTGAAACCACTTTTGATTAAAAACAAAAGTTTGGAAATAGTATTGATTAAAAACAGAAGTTTGAGACTATTTTTGATTAAAATTATTTACATTATACTATATTTGATTAATTCTAAAAGTTTGGGACTATTATAAAAAAGACACGTAGAACTATGTGACCATTTTAAAATTTGCCCAAATAATAATTATTTCACTGTTCTCCTTCTGTATATCTTATTTTTCATATTCGATCAAACACATGCAATTTTTTTCTAAAATGTTTGTTAAAGGGCAAGTATTTTACTAAATAAAGAGTAAGCTTCATTATATAAAAATTTTTTTTTCTATAATTTGAATGGTAATTATATTTGAGACTTGACTTTTAAAGGCAATGTTATATTGTTTTAATTCAACTAAAATTAACTATGTATCCCACAAACGATCACAAAATCTGCACATGGATAAATCATACATGGCACAATTAGTTGTTTCAGATCCAATTTCATCTTGGGTTTTAATAATATGGATTATATTCTTAATAACAGGCTAGGCCAATTCTTATCCAAGCGGTAGAGGGAGGAAGCTATGAAGAGTTGGTGGATCCACAGCTAGAAAACAACTATGATCACCATGTAATGCTGCGCATGGTGGCTAGTGCAGCTGCTTGCGTGAGTCACTCTGCAAGGCGACGCCCCAAGATGAGCCAGGTAACAACTACTTGCACTTGGTGCGGAACTACGACTTTTTTTTTCTTTTTTTCTTGCGACAATTAAAAATTCTAATTAAGAACACCATATATGTAGGTTTTGTGTAGAAAATAGAAATTTGAATCTAAAATGGTTTCTAGATACCCACCAGATATCCAAAATACGGTGAAAACTCTTGTTAGATTCTTATGCATAATTGTGTCATGTGCTTACTGATCATGATTAATGAGTTAAAAAGTTTAGCTCAAGTTTGCCATTGTTTGGTGCATGATGATTGTATCTATCGATAGATTGTGCGAGCTCTGGAAGGTGATGTATCCCTAGAGGACCTCAACGAGGGAGCGAGGCCGGGCCATAGTAAGATGTTTGGGTCAAGTGGTGGCTCTGAGTATGACAGTGGCTCATATATAGATATGAGAAGATCCAAGAAAGTAGATGGGATGTCGAGCCAGGAGTTCACGAGCAGTAGCGAGCATGGACTTACCGGTGAGTTCGTCCATCCTAACAAAGCAAATTAGCAAGAATCTCATCCCAACCATGAGGGTAGCCAATGAAAGGACATCAACCATGATTTGAAGAATATGCGTACGTAGCAGGTGATGGCTTAGTGGACTTGAATGTTATTTTGGAATCATGAGTGTGTGTCTACTATATACATGTGAGACCTATGCAATGTGTAGTTACTTAGGTTCTGTGACAACGTTTGTTTGGGAGTCAACTTCAAATGTGTGTGTTGGGGATTGGTCATATTTGTATTGAGATTTTGTATGCTGTTATTTAGTTTTTACTGATGTGCTAATAATACGTATGGCCGTATATGTTGGGGATGGGTTCATACAGTTTGTAGAGCCATAAACAAGGGAACAAGCCCAATCCTCCTAAAAGTCATTCAAATGGGCAAAATACTACATAAAAGTAATAGAGTTCTTTACAATCTTTACAAAAGATAAAAAGGGTTGTAGTAAATTAAAGTGTTTATCAACTAGAAGGACGTAAACGACATAAATGTTGCAAGAAAATAAAAAACAGCAATGTAACACGTAAACAGGAATTTGACAAACCCATTCCCTTCATATGGATGTTTTTATAACATGTAAACAGGAATTTCACCAACCCATATAGCTCTATATCGATGTTAACAAGAATTTCACCAAGATCATGCATGGTTCGCAATATTGATCATGGAATAACAGTTGTGGTGTTAAAGTTCAAGGCTAACATTACGATGAAGTAGCATCCAATGTGAGAACGTGCAGTGGGGTGACAACTGAGTTCTCGATCACTATTGGATTGCACAAAGGGTCTGCGCTGAGTCTGTTCCCGTTCGCCATAGTAATGGATGAGATAACAAAAGACATACATGCTGAATTACCTTGGACCATGCTTTTCGCTGACGATGTTGGATTAATCGACGAGACCAGAGCATGGGTAAATGCAAAATTGGAGTTATGGAGAGAGACCTTGGAATCATAGGGTTTTAGATTAAGTAGGTCTAAAAAGAATACATGGAGTGCAGATTTAGTGATCGTAACTTTCGAGATCCCGGTGTTGTACCACTCGATGATCAAGAGGTATCGATGCGCACCAAATTTTCAATACCTAAGTTCTGTCATACAAAATGATGGAGAGATTGACAATGAAGTTAACCACATGATTCAGGCGGGTTGGTTGAAATGAAAAAACGCCACCGATGTTTTATGCGATCGTAATATCCCACTGAAATTGAAGGGAAAGTTTTAACCGTCATTAGACCTGTCATGTTGTATGTGACAATGCTGGGCACCCAAGAAGAATCACATCCAAAAGATGAGTGTGACAGAGATGCATATGCTTCGTTGGATGTTCGGGAAGACCAGAAGAGATAAAATAAGGAGCGAAGATATTCGAGCTGAAGTATGTATATGTTATAGAAGAGAATATGAAAGTAAGTCGTTTACGTTGATTTGGCCGCGTACGACGCAGGCCCAGCAATGCCAGTGATGCGCCTGTGCGTTGAGTGGAGTCCATGGATTTTGGCCATTTCACGAGAGCGAGAGGACGACCGGAGAAGCCATGGATCAAGTTATACGCAAAGACTTGGAGTTCAAGAGGATTGGAGATGATAGTATGATTGATTAAATGCTTAGTTATTATTATTGTTGTTGCTAATACATGTTTTGTCCAAAATAATTTTCATCAAATTATAGAAACTTTCTAATATTTTCAATTCGTTTTTATAGCAGTATGTAAGAAATTTCTAAATTTGTTTTTAGTACTTGATGTTATAATATTGATGTGATATTCTGTTACTAGTTCACTTTGCACCGTGCAAGATGTGGTGCCAGTGAACAATATGTGGCGATATTATCTTGCCTATCTTGTTCTTTGATGACTTATAGGCTACTTTTGTTTTTTAGTATTCTCAAATTACAGATGTATAGAAAAAGAATGTGATAATTTTGTAATAATGGGTTATAAAATTGGAAAGCCACCAGTGTTGGAATAGAAAGTTGAGTAAGTATGAGGCATCCGATAAATTGTAGGCGACTTTTAATTGTAAAAATAGTGTTAAACCATATTAAATACTCTGACTACTTGAAAGAGGTGCCAATTCTAATACATGAAAGTCTATATTGAGAGAGAATCTTACATCTCGTCAAGTATTTAGACGATGATAATAAAACTACAACTCTACAAGCAACATATAGGAGTATACCAAAGTTCATATAACTGATCATTCATACGTAATTATTACAACAGGAAGAAACAAATGCACAACGAAAGATTTTATGAGTACATATGAATATAATGAATGATTAAAACTTGGAAGCTGGAAGAACAGTTGGCTATTTCTGGGAATATAATCTTAAGCAAATGAAGAACTAAAAATGAAATTTTTTATTTTTTTTTGGATAAGGTAAAGTAGACTTGGTAGAAGGAGTAAACAACCAAGGCTATCATATCTATAGACAAGTATGCTAAAGGCAAAAAGGGGGAAATAAGTTTAATGCATACTTCATAAGATGGAAAATTGAAAACAAGGAAACAATTAGACTACCAAAAAAGAAAAAGAAAAAGAAACTCAACAAATAGCCAATGAATTTTTTCAATCCCTATAGAAAACCATTAATATGCTTGTTGGCAGTTCAAACAAGAGTGAAGACTCGGAAGTAAAGTTCGATATGAGATACTCGAGGACAATTATCTAAATAATAAACAAAGATAAATTTTTTGGTAAACTAACTTATAAATGAGTTTCTTTGAATCTAGACATAGGCCAAAATATTTAGAAACTTGACTCGGACACCTCATGAGATGGAATATTGAACACAAGAAACAATTAGACTACTAAGAGAGTAAAGAAAAAAAACTCAGCAAATAGGGGTCCCTACAGAAAACATCAATCTGCATGTTGGCGGCTCAAACAAGAAGGAAGCCTCAGAAGTAAAGTTCGATAGGGAGATACTCAAGAACAATTATCTAATAATAAACAAAGTGGTACGTCTTTTGGGTAAAAGAAACTGATTATAAGATATATTAACTTATAAATGATTTTCTTTGCGTCAAGACATAAGCCAAAAAAATTTAGAAACTTGACTCGTACACCCCCTCATCCAGATAGTTTGCCGAGCCAAGACTCCTATAATCGGATATAGGTTTTATACTTTCAAAGACATCAAAAATTAACATACGTAACATCATGCTGGAATCCTTACACAATATTCGACCAGGATTTAAGAATCAAAAGTCCAAAATCCCAAAACTCAATTTTATATAAAAAAAAAAAAAACATAAACCGCTACTTATGCTAATGATGGAGATAGAAGTCATAACCATGGAAAAGTAGAAGATCTCAACTCTATTAAATTGAACAAAAGAGAATAAAGTTGATACAATCATTAAAATAAGTCTTTTACTAGGGAAAAACCCAATTACCCTATACCATAGCTATTAAAGGCGCTAAGGGCCAAAAACGATGAACCATGGTCTGGCTTAAAGCGCTGTGCGCCGGGCGAAACGTGGCCTAACAGACGTCGAGAAAAAATAAATTTTAAATAGTTTGATATTAATATTTTTTTTCCGAAGTGGCCAAACTATATAGCTAGCTGCTCATGTTGTAATATTTGTTCATTTCTAATATAAGAATTTACTACACAAGATAAATTTAATAAAAATGAATCTCATTCAATAATCAGAATTATTAAAAAAGAAGAAGCAATAAATTAAATCTACTTGATTGAATTAGGATTCAATTTATTCTTAAAATATTCGGACTCTATTCTCAAAATATATATTTTTTACATTAATTCTTATCATTTATTACTATCTATTTTAATGTAATTATAACTACATTTTACATTTGATATAATCAATAATGAATATGACGTGATAATACCCTAATATATAAATATGAGGTTTAGATTTATTTAAAATTGGCTTTGGCTTATCGAAAATAGGATTTGCACTATATTTTTTAAGTAATTTTAGCCCAACCCTATCAACACTCTTTTTTTCCATCAAGTCATCGCCAAGGGCTTAAGCCCAGACACCTAGGTGCTGCATAAGCGCGGCCTGATGTATGTGTGGTGCTTTCACTCCCCAGAGGGGTCACACTATGACTTGGCAATGGCTTTTACAACCATGCCCTAGACCAAGCTTGTATTCACATGCCAAGACAGACAAAATCACAAATATCAGTGGATAAGAGCTACTTAAGAAGTTACATGAAGCTGCAACAATTCCAGATGGTATAACATAAATAAATTCTCCACTTATGTCCATATTGCCATGTACTAACCTCTCCACCAGTACAGGATGTAACATCATGTTCATCCCATGGCATTGGGATTCCATCACAACGGTCATAATTCCACCATTCCCCCGGGTGGTTCCACATGATGGTTTATGACAATGTCAACCATTGCTCTGACTTAATATGTTTTCATATTATTTAGTAAAAAAGTTTTAATATTATCCTCGCAACCATATGAAGAATTGAGGAGTAAAGGTTATGTGGAATATAACCTGTCATTTAAGAGAATCGAATGGCAAAAATGAAGAGCAATATCATATCTGATAAAAAATACGACAATCAATTAACATTGTTCAAATGAATGGGTAGGCGGTGGCAACCAAGCTGATGTAAAGCCATATTGTGCTATATCAGGAACCTTTTCTCTAGGTTCCTCCACCAATCATGTTTATGAGACTCCCAATTGGAACCCTGCAAATCAACTTTTTTACAACGTAGCTCTATCTGATTGAATATTAATATTATTGAGTCCTTTTCTTTTTATTGAGTCCTTTTCTTCTAATATTTGTTGGATGAGCCCTTTTCTTCTGCTCAAATTAAAGAGGAAGATATAATCAAGTCACCTGCAATAAAATTCCTTTCCCATTGCGTATTGCAGCAGCTGAAATAGAAAAGAATAGCATTAATTCAGCGAGTATAAGATCAACACAAAAGTATAATGATAACATGAACTGACAAGTTCCCGGGTGCTATTCACTATAATGTTTAAATGTCATTGACAGAAGATATGGATTGATGATTGTAATTGTGAAAATGAAGTAACGAGATATTTGAGTAAATATGAATGCCTAGGGCATGATGAGTATGAGAAGTGAATGATAATCATACTGACTGGACATGTATTGTAATTAGTATAACTTATGGAGGGGTATATAATGGAGTAGTGTTAAGTTATCGTTTAATTCGGAAAAGAATATTGTGTTACAAATGTTGCTAATGAGCTTGATAACTTGTGAAATTATGAAGCAAGGAAAGTTGAGGGATCTTTTACTAAGTCAAGAAACAAGCAGGAAGTGTCTCTTTAAGATACCATATCATTTCATTTACGATTAAGAATTATGTTTTGATAATCTTTATGTTTATCTTGTTGGTACATGCTCATCCTGTATGAGGTTGTTTATGTTGAAACAGCTATAACAGGTGCTACATTGCCCATGGAGAGTAAGCGAGTCTCGTTGGATAGCATTATGTGTGGGGATATTGTACCAATATTAATAAATGAGGGTATACGATATACGCGAGTAGATTTATACTCATATTATTCATTGCTCATTTGTGAGCATTGTGTTACGTGTATATGCCTGTATAAATGTTGTAAAGCTTCTTCTTTTACTTAGTTGTTATATGTGCATATTTTCGGAGGAGATAATGCTTAATTATTTGAATATATAGATATGATGTGTATGGGCTCGAGTATGAACTAATTACTGTATTTTGTTGGATTTTATTACTGGATTAATGATGGATATTTGTGATGTTGTTGATGATGTTTATTATGGTGTTTTCTTATTTTGGATAGTCTAATTTACAGGAAAATTCTGCCCAAATGTTTATAAACCCCCACAGTAATTAAGAAACATGTAGTGAAAGTTCGAGAGAATGTTTTTTCTTTTACATTTACGACGTCATAAATACATTATTCATGAAATTAGGAGTTGGGGTCTTACAATTGTTAATTTGGATGATATGAAGACATTTTAAATTTGGACAAATAACTTGTGGAATGGTTATTTTTTATAAAGAATAAATAAAAGTGGAAAATTATGAATTTTGAATGTGTACTAATTAGTGCACTAAACAAATCGAATTGAGTCGAATATGAAAGAAATTTTAAGGCTCGAATTCAGCTCGAAATAGGTATATTCGAGCTTGAGCTCTATTCGAAGTTCTAATAGTTTAAATTTTTTGCTCGAGTTCGTCTCGAAAGTTTTGAACATGCTCGCAATCTATTTGAAATATTGCTCGAAAATACTTGAGTGGCTCGAAATATAATTATTTAATAAATAATTATATATATTAATAAAATATTAAAGTTCGCGAGTAGCTCGAGAACCGAACAAACTAATTTGGGTTCGAGTTCGGCTCGAAAAAAAGTTTGAACACGTGAGTTCGGCTCGAATTCGATAATTTTGAATATGAATCAAATATTTTTCTAGTCGACTCGATTTGTTTACACCCCTAGTATTAATGTTGATATTATCTATTATCATCAATTGAGATTGACCTCGAGAAACGGTTGAGTAGTTGCTACCCACATGAGAAATTGTTTTCTGTATGATTATCCAGAGCAATCAAACTGGAAAAAAAAAAGTATTATCATGAACGTTTGTGCCTCGTTCCGCTAGTACCTAATTAAAAGATAACTATTGAACTCGGAGAACTATTTGTTCGCAAATACCAAGGGGATCCTCAAGAAGAAAGGAAGAAGAGAAATTTTGGGGACTAACACACCCTCCCCTTCTAACACGGGAGGTAATGCTTTCTTAATTTTTTTTTTTTGGGAAATGTCGGTTTCTTAACTGTTCGGAATCTCAAAATGGGTAAATTATCCCGGTCCTACGATCTATTAACCTTTTGACCAGCTAAATTACCGCATCTACCCCTCCTTCCAATATGAAAGCTTTGGTTCTACGTCGAGCTGTAGTACGACAGCACTCACAAGGGTAGACCTCTGCACTCAACTCTATTTTGAGATCTGTAAAATCTACTTCGCGCATCTATTTTGTAGATTCGCGCAATAATCTGTATTCGAGGTGTATTCTGTTGAGACGGCGTAGATCTCTGTACAATGGCGCAGCCGCTTGCGAAGAAAGATGATGATCGCGATGACGAAGGTGCATTTCTGAATTTCGATGTTTGCTCCTGTTAAGATTCAGTTTTTATTGTTTTAATTTCCATTTGTTCGATTCCGGTTTCAGTTTTCACCTGATTCGAATTAAGTTTCAGATCTGTGGGTTCCTCTTAATTCGAGATTACGGTGTGATTTAATCTGTAAATAATGGGTTATAATACTCAATAGTCGACGAAGTGTATGATTTTTTTTTATGATTTGATTCTCCGTTATATGTCCCCTTGGCTCGTGCTTGATTGTTCATTATATGATTTAGCTGATTTGAAAATGCTTGCATTTAACCACTCTATCATCGGTTCATGTACGAGTGTTGATTGTGACAGAAGTGGCCGGTGAATTGGTAAAATATCGTACTTACATGATTCTTTTTGTAACTCAGTGTTGATGTACCATTTGAATTGGTTTTTGACGTGCTCTTTATTGTGGTTTTACGTAATAAATTACTTGTTACCGTGATAGTAATTCATAGTGTGATGTTAAACTTGTTCTGGCAGCTGAGTACTCACCATTTTCGGGGATCGAGAAGGGCGCAGTACTACAGGAAGCTAGGGTTTTCCATGACCCTCAGCTGGATGCTAGGAGATGCTCGCAGGTACTCTCTAAAGTGTTTGAAATGTCAATTGCTTAGCATATTGTTTGCTGAAGAGTTTTACGGCCTGGAAAGTGAGAAGTAGATTAAGGTGTAGAATTAATTTTTTACTTTCGGGCATAGTTGTTTGAAGCGCGAGAATCGATATGCACTGCGGTGCAAGGATATCAAGGGACCTAGGTGGGAAGCTCTAAATAAGGCGGGCAACAATGAAGTGCACTGAGAAGAAATGATACACTATAACCCAAATATTTGAAGAAAACTTCATTTCAAATTATCCAATATGTACTTTACAACTGTTGAACGATAATATAGTATATATATTGGTCTGTATTTGAAATGAATGATTGGCATCTTGTGTTTCTTCTTGGATTCACCAACCGTAAGTGTGATTAAAAGATGTCTTGAGGCTTTAAAACACATCAAAGCTTGTGCTTTATGGCCCGACAACCACTTTATATAAGGGTTTTCCACAGCTTATGTCTAGCCTCAAGGATTTTGAGTCTCTCTGTGCCATGAGCTTAGGAGGAAGCTTTTTGGTGCTTTTAATAACTATGCTGGTGTGTTGTCTAAGTTAGTCCTCATTTTCCTCAATAATTGATCAATGAAAATGTTTTCCGTGTTTCTCACAAAGAGCGAGGTTCATTAATACGAATAGAAATATACAACTGCAGGATATGAAAATCATCCGGGACAGTACATGATGTCATCTCATGGTTCCACCCGGTGAAAACTAAATTCTTTCAATAAAAAGGAAAAAAAAGATAATATTTCTCACTGAATTCCAAGTAGCGAACATCATACATGTTTCAGATTTATTGTTTTCAAAAATCTTCAGCTTTATTGTTTTCACAATTCTTTACAATATTTAAAAATTGTCTGCTTTTTGCAGGTTATCACAAAGCTTCTGTATCTTCTAAATCAGGGTGAAACATTCACAAAGGTGAGGATCTGATGTCTCTCTCTTTTTCTCTGTTTCTCTCATACGCACATGCATGTACGGGCTCGTGCTCGCACTTTATTGGCTCACATTCAATGACCACTTCCATATTAGGCGCTACTGATATCACACAATTGAATGATAACAATTTGTCACACGTTGGTGAAAGTTGACTTTGAAGACTATTTTGTTAATTCGTTCAGCTTACAGAAGCCTCAGAACAAAAATAGCTTGCTTATGCCCATTCAAATTGTACTTGTTCAATACAGAAAATCTTAGGGGGGGGGGGGGGGGGCTTCATCTGGTGTTCTCTTTCATAATTAATTGATTCATCATAATTCATTCCTCAATCGAGGGCATGTTATATTTTTGCTTAATTAGGCTTTTAGCTTTCTTATGGGTGATTGGATGAACATGTCAGGTCATTAAGTTATTAGCATTCACAATATTTGAGATATGCTGATTAAACTTGGTCAAAGTTAAGCCTCTAGGGACTAGGGTGGATCAATAGAGAGATTACTGTGGAACATGTAAGCTGTAATTTTTGAAAAATACTTTTTTTGAACTTCTCCAATGAAGTCGCGATACCTTTTTTTTTTGGGATTTCCTAATGTACCTTTTCTGCATGGAATGTGAAGTATTCAAAGTTTTTTGTATTTTGTTTTTACCTGCTGCATGGGAAAATGACTCTTATTGATTTGAATTTCCATTTTCTGTGCTGTGTTGTTTAATGTATTTAATTTAACATGGAATGCTCAAAGTGAGATTTGATACGTTCTTACTTTGATTTTTAGATTGAGGCTACAGAAGTATTTTTTGCTGTTACAAAGCTGTTCCAGTCAAGAGATAATGGTTTGAGAAGAATGGTTTATCTAATGATAAAGGAGCTTTCTCCATCTTCTGACGAGGTAAATTGTACTCGAACCTTCTTATTTTGTATTGATTTTTTTTCCCAGATATTCTCATATTTTTCAAGCTAAAGGAATGAATTTGTTTTTTGTTTTACGCTTTTCTTCATCCAAGGTTATCATTGTCACTAGCTCCCTAATGAAGGACATGAATAGTCGCACTGATATGTATCGAGCAAATGCTATTCGTGTCTTATGTCAAATTACTGATGGAACACTTTTGACGCAAATTGAGAGATACCTAAAGCAAGCTATTGTGGATAAAAATCCTGTGGTTGCCAGTGCTGCTCTTGTGAGCGGTATCCATTTGTTACAGGTGCCATTCTATGTTTTGGGAATGATATGATTCATCTCTGGTCAAAAAATTTGGGCATAAAGTAATACAATTTTTTTATGCAGACAAACCCAGAAATAGTGAAAAGATGGAGTAATGAAATACAAGAAGCTGTTCAATCACGTGCTGCACTTGTGCAGTTCCATGCACTAGGTCTGCTCCACCAGGTACAGGTTTTGTTGTCCAACTGTGTGTGATTGAAGTTTCGTTCACAATTGTAAAGTATCGTCTCTTCCTGCTCAGATAGTTGAGTATCCTTTTGTTTTTTATTGAACCAACTACCAAGTCACTGAAGAGTGATCCTTTCCAGTTCTATGTCGATGAGATGATTAGAGAATTGCTTCTTGTTGCCACTAATTAAGCCCTGCAAGGGTAATAATACAAATCTAGATATTTACTTTCTAGACACTGGCCCCAGTCAAAGTTTCTTACAATGGTTTTTGGCTTCAGCTTTCAGATTACTCTGGCACTGTAAACATTGGCTTTAATTTTTCCTCATTCTCCTTCTGTACGAATGCATGCGTATTGGCACCATCCATATCCAAAGCATGAATTTGGACATGATAACGTGGTGTGCTATTAGTTACGTCATCATCATATGAATTTTTTTTCTGGGTTGTCTGTGACACGGCAATGGACATAGTCTAAATGAAATATAGTTACGGTTCGACATTCTTGCTAGATGCATGAGCTTGATTATGCATGTCTCCTCTGATTCTGTAGTACAATAATGCATGCATTGTTTCAAGTTATCCTTGCTTGTTTTATAGTTCCCTTATAGGTTGCCTGTGAGGAGGAAAGTATCCATTATGTCTGAAATCGTTCTATGCTTCTTTTTTGTTCATCAGTTTTGAAGCATGAAAACTCTTGATGAAATTTATTACTTTGGCTATTAGCCTTGGTTCATGAGACTAACATGCTCTAGTGGATTGACATGTTGTTCCCCTAATTTTTCAGATTCGCCAAAATGATCGCTTGGCTGTTAGCAAGTTGGTTACTAGTTTGACGAAGGGAACTGTTCGTTCTCCTTTAGCTCAATGCCTTCTAATTCGCTATACTACTCAGGTGGCTTTTTATGTGATGAAGTTCCGGAGTAACCTGAACTCGTTTTTTCTTTTCAAATGCTGATCTCTAATTCTTGTATATTTGTTGCATTAATATAGGTGATCAAAGAGTCTGGTGTTAATACCCAAACAGGAGACCGTCCATTTTATGATTACCTTGAGGGCTGCCTGCGTCACAAAGCTGAAATGGTCATCTTTGAAGCAGCAAAGGCTATCACAGAGTTGAGCAATGTGACTACTCGAGAGCTTACTCCTGCAATAACTGTTTTACAGCTTTTCTTAAGTTCTTCTAAGCCTGTGCTTAGGTTTGCGGCTGTTCGTACTTTGAACAAGGTTGGTTCCCCTATGAGGAATTAAGTATGTTTTCTCTGTAGTGGTTGATCGATTTTCTCAGCTGTGAAATGAGGTGATGCTTTACGTTATTCCTTTTTGGTTTGTGTTGGCTCTCTTCTGTCACATGTAAACAAATGCTTGATGTTCTATCTAGTTTCAACTTTATGATGCTCTGATCATTTTCGTTCTAGAGATTTCTTGTGAGAATATTAAAAGTTTTTAATGTTTCTTTTAATGTCATTAGGTTGAAGAAAAGAAAGCACATGTAGTGTAGCAAATGTTCTCTATCTATTGACTAGTTACTTCCACTGTTGACTTTTTTGTATTATAAAACTACTCTTGATGGAAATGTTGTTGACTTCCATCACAACTATGTTTCAGCATTCCCTCGTGAACCTGATTGTACATTCTCCATCAGTTTTTAGGTAACAGTTAAATGTTTCATCATTTTAAGAAAAAAGATTAGACTTGTGTTGACTCATTTGCACTCCTCTCTCTCTCTTTTGCTCAACAAAACACTAAAGCTTGGGATTGCATTTAAGCCTAGCTTGGTTTGATTATTTATATATGAAGTCGATTGAGCATAGATTGATTTTGGGTTGTTAGGAGTTCATATAAGCTTGGGTCAGCAAGGATAAACCTTGCATGAAAATGTTCAGGGATCACAATATCAACCTTTTTGTGAACCAAGTAAAGTACAAGTCAATGGATTTACTATCCTCAAACTTACGTTAGTGTCTGCAAATGTGAGGTTTTTAGCTTTCACACGGGGTCAAAAAATTTGTGTTTTTTTACTGTGTTTTTCTGTACTAAGGTTAAGCCTGCACTAAACGATTCATGTGTGATCTGATCTTAGATTCTTTTGTGAATATTTTATCTACCACTTCACTTGAATTATGAATGTGGTGCCTCATATTCAACTGTTACTTCACTTGGTTGATGACTATTCTACAAAATAGTCTTTCTAGTTTTTACCTCCACAGACTTCCTATTGGAATCTCATACAATCTGCTTTTTATTTAATGAAGCAGTTGACCCATTCATGCTTATTGTCTTCAAACTTGTGCAGGTGGCAATGACACATCCTATGGCTGTAACAAATTGTAACATAGACATGGAAAGTTTGATTTCAGACCAGAATAGAAGCATTGCAACACTTGCCATTACCACTCTTCTCAAAACGGGCAATGAATCTAGTGTTGAACGCTTGATGAAACAGATCACCAATTTCATGTCTGATATTGCTGATGAATTCAAGATAGTTGTGGTGGAAGCTATTAGATCCCTATGTCTAAAGTTTCCCCTCAAGTACAGATCTTTGTGAGTGATACTGAGTTTTTCCTGGAAATAGTAGATTGGAAACTTTACAAGTTCCATGTCTTTTGACATTGCTTTTTTCTTTTGTCGTTTAAGAGAATAGAAAGCTAGGGAAAAAAATATTTTATTAATTTACAGAATAAAAGAGTTTAAGTACAATTTATAGAGATCTCATTCTACCTAAATCCCTAAACTAAGGAACGCAATCTGATATCTATCTAATCACAAATCTAAATTTAAAACAAGATAAAATTTATCTTAACTACAAATTATCCAGATTATTTATTATTTAATATTTGACACCTTTTATATACATTTTAGTGCGTGCACCTAATTATTATTTTTCTTCTTCTGGGTCTCCATAGGATGAATTTCTTAGGAAATATCTTGAGAGAAGAAGGCGGGTTCGAGTATAAAAAGGCAATTGTTGATTCAATTGTTATCTTAATTAGAGACATTCCAGATGCCAAAGAAAGTGGGCTGCTGCACTTATGCGAATTCATTGAGGATTGTGAATTCACTTATCTGTCCACTCAGGTTGAACTTCTTAGTATTATTCATCGAGTCCTCGTTGCAAGCTTGTTACACTCAATTGTTGCTTGATTTCTATTGTTTCCTTTTTTATTAGATACTACACTTTCTTGGAAATGAGGGACCCAAGACTTCTGATCCTGGTAAATATATCCGTTATATCTATAACCGAGTGATACTTGAGAATGCAACTGTCCGGGCTAGTGCTGTCAGCACACTGGCAAAATTCGGTGCCATGGTTGACTCATTGAAAGTAAGAATGCATTAGCTACTTCATTCACATTATTTTAAAGAATTGCCGGTCGCTAGTGGGGAATAAATTTTTTTCTCCTTACCGCAGCCCCGAATATTTGTTTTGTTGAGGCGGTGCCTATTCGATAATGATGATGAGGTCAGTATTATGTAGCAGTGGAACTTGTAACTCTCTATTGTTTCAATTAACAATTTGTTTTTGTATGCTACTTTAGTATTTGTTAGGAACACAAATTCCCAAACACACAATAAGCTGAAATAATGGCAATGTATGATATCCTTTCTGGAATGAAACAAGAACACAATTATATTGCTGGAATTTTTCTTATCTTGCTAACTGGAATGGAAATGAAATAAAATGAAAGGAAATACAAAACTCAACACACACACTCAGGGAAAGAAAATCCTATTCCCTGCCCAAGCTTCACCCTTGCCACTCTCTCAAAATTACTAAAATTCAAGTCTGAGAGAAACTACTCGCTTCCCCTACCTTTTTATTCACGTAATTCCCCTCTCTCCTATAACAAACTAACTGTTCCTCCCCCCCAGTATTTACGTGTTGGAGATATCATGGGCTTTTCTTCTTGGTATCTAATATTGGGCCTACTTCTTCTTTTTACCCGTAACAGTATTCCATAGTACATTAATATTTTGAGGCTGCATAAATTAACGAGATTTTGATTTTCTTCTGAGTGTGTAATATTAAAATATTATACTTTTAAATGATATTCTGGTATGACATAATAAAATACTAGTAGTTAGTTTCATGATTTTGGCATTCGCTCATACTGAAATAGAAATCTCTTTCCTTCTAAGCAACTGAGTGTTGCATCTTTGTACTAGACCTTCTCCAACATATTTCTTAATATCATTCGTTTCTTCTTCTATCTGATTCACTTGATTTGTTTTTATGCTTCAAGTTTTTGTAAATTAATGTGTGAAACTCATTATCCCTTGGTAATGATATTTTTATATGTTTTGGTGGCTCGGTTAGCCTGACTTACCTGCGTTAGAGTGTTTAGTGCACCGTGTTATTTATTGACTATGTTTACCGGAGTTGATGGAACATGCTGTATGAGAAATTAGTACTCATTGGCTGTCCTGTATGAATATTATGTTCGAGAGCTTCATCATGTTACAGGTTCGTGATAGAGCAACTTTGTATTTAAATACCCTTGGAGATGGTTCAGTTACAGAAACTGGTAAAGACGTGAAGGAATTTTTGTTTGGCTCACTTGATGTACCACTGACAAACTTGGAGACGAGTTTGAAAAACTATGTAAGTGCATCCTATGTGGGTGCTTATTTGATTGTTGTGCAATCTATCTTTGTTTTACCTGGTGCATGGCTAGAAATCGTGGTTTCATTTGTCTATTTGGAACTGACACAGGATCCAACAGAAGAGCCTTTTGATATTCACTCTGTACCAAAAGAGGTTAAATCTCAGCCTCTTGCAGAGAAGAAGGCCCCAGGCAAAAAGTCAACTGGTTTGGGTGCTCCACCAGCTGCCCCAGCATCTGCCGCTGATGCTTATGAAAGGCTTCTCTCTTCTATTCCAGAATTTGCAAATTTTGGGAATCTCTTCAAGGTTTGTATCTGCATATCTTTTGGAGATAAACTTCTGCTCTGATCAATTCCCATATTTTTCTGATAAAATTATATTTCCTCTAACCAGTCATCAGCACCCGTGGAGCTTACAGAAGCAGAAACTGAATATGCAGTTAATGTTGTCAAGCACATATTTGACCGCCATGTGGTGTTCCAGTACAATTGCACTAATACAATACCTGAGCAGCTACTTGAAAAAGTATTGAATATTTTGTTACAAGCATATGTTTCCTTAAAGACATGTTTGAGGACCTATTCTCTTAATTTTGTCGTCTTGCTGTTAGGTGACTGTACTTGTCGATGCTTCTGAAGCTGAGGAGTTTTCTGAATTAGGATCTAAACCTTTAAGGTCTCTTCCATATGATACTCCTGGGCAAACCTTTGTGGCATTTGAGAAACCTGATGGTGTCCCTGCAGTTGGAAAGTTCTCGAACGTGTTGAGGTTTACTGTCAAAGAGGTAATTGTTACTTGATCTTGAGAAGAGGTTTAAGGAATATTTACATTTCCTACTAGTAATAAATGATGATTTACATTGTTTTGTACCTAGAACTTGTGACATCAAGAAGAAATTGCCAAATGGTTGCAATTGCCTTTCAAATACGAATTTTCAAATTTTGTGATTGTGGTAGAATTGTAGGTGTGCTAAAAAATTTCCCCTTTGTGCCCCATCTACTAAGTTCCTGATTCTTTCTCTGGAAATTGTAGATGGTCAATGAATTGTTCAATAGAGTAGTTGTTTTCTTCCTTCGGCTTGCGCTACTGACCATCAATTATTTTTATGCTCCAAATGCCTTAATAGTGTTTTGTTGGACTTTCTATTATTTCTGATAAAGCTATTTGGAAAGTGTGTTGGGTAAAAAAAAATTGGAAGTTGGTTAGGATTTGTATGTTATGCTATTTGAAAGTTTTTTTTCATTAACTTTTGTTTGTGGAGTTTATAATTTTTGGGAGGATGTAATACATCAGCAATTATCAAGCCTTGATCCCACTAAGTGGTGTTGGCTAGATGGATCTAGTTGTTATTTTGATTGTCATTCCCTGCCTAACTTTGGTTAGGTTGATCCTTCGACTGGTGAGGCTGAAGATGATGGTGTGGAAGATGAATACCAACTTGAGGATTTTGAAGTTGCTGCTGCAGATTATATTCTTAAAGTCGGGGTCTCTAACTTTAGAAATGCCTGGGAAAGCCTGGGCCCTGATTTTGAGCGTATAGATGAATATGGTCTTGGGCCAAGGGAAAGCCTGGCAGAAGCTGTTAATGCAGTCATCAATCTTCTCGGCATGCAACCCTGCGAGGTCAGTGATTTACTGTCTCATACTTAAAAAAACTAGAAGAAAATCATATATCCATTTATCAAAAGCTTGGTTATAAATTTTGTAAGAAACTTGCTTTGCATAAACTGCGTTTTTTATGAAATGATTTTTCTGCCGTTCCACTCATGTTGTCTTGGACCTTGGATTTTAAGGGAGGGGTGTCAAGTGTTTTGGATAGCAAAACTTATATTTTCGGATATTTAATTATTATATAGATTTAAAGGTTTTGCATTAGGGAAAAACTGATGGCCCTTGATGGCCAGCCCTACTTGAGGGATGAGCTGTGATGGGAACCGACAACTTTTTATAATCAACCGGGTTTGTGATTCAGGTCTATCTGCTATTCATATGGGATTGTTGTTCACCTGTCTTAAATCATTGGACATCGGGGTTTATAGGTCACAGTCTTGAACCACTCAGGTCTTGCAAAGAAGTTTAAGTACATTCATTTGCTTCTATTTTGCAGAGTACAGAAACGGTCCCAAACAATTCAAGATCACATACATGTTTATTATCAGGGGTATACATTGGAAACGTGAGGGTGCTCGTTCGGTTGTCGTTTGGGATTGATGGGTCGAAAGAAGTGGCTATGAAGTTGGCAGTGAGATCCGAGGATGAGAGTGTCAGTGATGCTATTCATGAAATAGTTGCCAGTGGATAACTCCTCTCTTTTATCCCTCAGCAAATGAAACGTGTTGTGGCTTACATTATGTCGTTTTATATCGCACGAGGATCTTGTTGTCTCGTTTGAAGTAAACTGGTTGAAAGTCGTCCTTTTTTTATCCGTGTTGAAAGGCAATTTTTGCGAACGAGATTTAGCTACAGAGAGTATGACTTTGGAGGAATTTCTTACGTGTAGCTTTGTAATTTCAAAGCTTCTTTCTCTCGATTTACAGATTCTCACAAGCATGGCAAAACCGATGTGTAGTTTTCGTTTGTTGATGTGTTTTATTCAATATCTTACGTATAGTTAAATAATGTTACACTAAAATATTTGCAATATTTTATTATAAGAATAATATGAAATATAATGAGAATAAAAGATTTGTATTATGGGTAGGTTCTAAAATGCTCGAAAAAAAGTGTGGATTTAAATGCGATTAAGTGGGAGACGGAGTAGCTTGTGGGGTGAGCAACAATGGGGTAGCTTGCCAAAAAATCTTAGAACTTGAGTCCATAATATTTAATTTAATTGGACTTTACATAATTAAAACTATAGTAAAACTTAATAACTTTTTTTTTTTTTTACATTTAAACTTGTATGCAGTATTGTTTGGTGTGGTTGATAAGATAACCATTAATTATTCAACCCACACTCAAAATGCATACCAAACATGATATGATTAATCAAACTATATAAATTACCTATATCTATCAATTTTTCTATCACTCATATTACACATCCATATAACATATTATTTGTCATCATATACCTCGTACCAAACGGTACCCAAGTTTTAATGCCATGTATCCACTCATCACGCTTCATACTTTTTAAAACCTTAATTAAATGAGCTGCACATAGTGTATTAAAGTGATGTTTATATGACATGAAGTCACTCTTATCAAGAATTTGGTTAACATGATATTTTAATAATTTCAGACCACAAAGCTTCATTGTGACCTGTATATTAAAATATTCAATCTTTTTCGCTTTGACAATTTAAATCCGGTGGAGAAAGTGGAATGCTTTGTCTAAAAATCCATATTACTTATAATTGACATGTATATTGATCACAACACCCCACCAATTTCAAAATGAACACCAGTCTATTTAAAAATAAAAATTGTATAATTGCCAAATTGTAAAAATACAGTTCATGTTTTAGTCATAATTGTCAAAAAGTCATTTAATAATCTCATCATAACTTACCTAAACCAGGGCCTAGGGCAAACTTTGTCTAGTGTGGGCTCCAACAATAACTAACAATAATTAAATCTTTAATCCCAATAAATTAGAATATGCTATATGAACAATAGAAAAAACCAAGCCAGGTCGGACATTTGCGCCAGTCTTCTCCAATCACTTCTATCGGTCAGAATATCATCATTAATCCACTTGAACTCCAAGTCTTAGCATATGATTGACTCCATCTCCATGCATTATTTCGGAAGAAGAAAAAAATTAATATTAATTTTCATAAATTTTATTTTTTAGCTCAACCCTCTAAATCGCTGTAATCTTTTACCCCAACCTAATACGGCCAGCCCCATGCAATATTTTCCTAGCTCATCGAGGAACGCTTTCTGGACCAATTTGTAAAGAGTGGGATTTAAATCTTCCTTTCTTAATTAGTAATCAATTTTATAGAAATAAATTTGGACACTTGATTAATATCCCAAATTTGACGAATAAATCAAGGTTTGAGTTATTTTTCATGCCACCACCAAGAGGAAAAAAAAAAAAAATTAAGTAGTTTATAACAATTAAAATCGAGACTCGGTCAATGGTTTCCTCTAGTTTACATTTTGCCCAGTAACCAAATGACTGTCTTTCAGAATACATAAATACCATAGCCAAAATTACAACACAATTACAACTCTACAAGCCAAAAACAGAAATCATAAAACATAGCCCGACTGTCGATTCACAACAAGCCAGAGCAAAGAACTACACACTCCAATATCAATCAGATCACTTTTCTGTACCCTCCAAAAGCCCAAATCTGCCATGCCATGAATAACAACGCGTAAATATGTATGTGGTAGTTATCCATGCAAACAATCACTTAATTTATTTTGGGGATAACTTACAGGGAAATAAAATTTAATAAATCAAGTAATAGAATAAGAAGTAATTGCACATTACATTTAATGTAAAGTTGATGTTTCATACAACTATTAGATGGGTGTCTATTTTTTTTAAAAAAAATATATAAAAAGGCACACTAAAAATAAATGCTCGAGGCAATCTATAAGAAAGATAATTTGAAAAATACAGGGAATTTTATAGCTCACTGATTTTTCACCAAGGGATTTTAGCCAATTTCACATAACACGGGAGATCAAGATGCAATAAGAAAATATCCATTGGAGGATATACTTCAAGTTGTTGGTATCTAAAAACCGTGGTCCACAAAATGGTAATAAGAAAATTCACCTGGTAATCCCTAGGAACAACAATATTACACAACAAAAACCACGATTTGAAACTTACCTTAAGGTTTGAATCCCAACTTCCTGTACATAATGCACTCCCATCAGCCGACATTCCCAGACAGCTGATTCGGGAATCATGAGAATTTTGAAGGGATCCCAAGTTCAGAACCACCTAATGGAGAATACAAGTTAAAAAAGAAAGTTAGGATGTATGATCGACACAACAATGAGATTGAAGAAGCGACTTCTCAACATGATAGAGCAGTGAGTACCGTAAGTATACCTTAGCTAGGAGAGTGTCCCATACATAGCAGTCACCATTCGTATACCCAGCAAAGAGGAGTCTGCCTGAGATAGAAAATGCAATAGAAGTTACACGAGGGACCTCATTATCACCGTGCGGTTGCTGGTACACTTGTAGCTGGTGCCCAGTTCTAATGTCAAATAGTCTACAAGTCCCATCATCTGAACCAGTTCCAAATCTATTGCCATCTGGAAAGAACTTAACAGTATTAACATCTCCTTCATGACCATGAAAAGTACGAACAGCTCGACTAGCAACACGAGTATCCCAAAGCCGGACAGTAGAATCGCATGAGCCGGACACAAACATTCTTGAGTTGCATCCATTGATGGAGACACTAAATTGAAAATGGCACATGTCAGAGTCCTAAATTTAGAACGATAAAATTCAAGCTAAGCAGGCTCACTAATGCATTTCAAGGAAAGCATCATGTACAGCAGAAAGATTTTCCATCATACCTTAGCACATCAGCAGTGTGGCCCGACTGAAATTCGCCTCCAAACACAGAAGTCCTCAGGCCAGTAGTTATATCCCATAGAACACACGTGTGATCGCCAGAAGCAGTTATCAGATGGGTATCTTCATCTGGAACATATTGACATGAAGACACGTATCCTTTATGCCCAGTAAGCATTCTTGACACCGGCAGATTCTCATCCTTGTCAGATGGTGAGTTAAGGTTAAAGATAGAGCAGACACTATCTAGGCCACCGCAGGCAACAGACTGCCCACTGGGAGAGAAGGCACAGGTCATGACCCATGCACAAGGTAGCTTAATTAAGTGAGTTTTTTGGCTCGTGAGAGTGTTCCACACTATTAACCTGCCATCTTGAGACGCACTTACAATTCGATTCCTTTCGGCAGTCCAATCCAGTGAATACACCTACAATTAATTCAACCAAAAAATCTCCAGCACATAGACATTTACATGCATTCTAGACACTAAGTAGAAACCAACAAGGAACTAAATGCTGGTATAAAAGTAGAAAATCTAATTTGGAACAGATTGATTTTTTTCAGGATTGAGTTAGGATGCTTGGACAATTTAACGCAATACATTTGATAATAACTTATTATATAAACATAACCATGTCTTATAAAAAATATATATAAACATAACCATGAAATCTCATAAGCTTGGCATAGAACACCAACCACGAACCACCATGTCATCATAGAAAATATGGACATACATATCACTTACCATGCAGTAAAAGCTATAACAGTGTAACACAGAGCAAGTGTCATGCCAGCACCCATGGTCCAGCAGAAACGAGACTTACATAATGGACTCTACTAACTGCAACAATTACTTGAGATGTAGTTGGGCCTAGGGGTTGGTGGAGTGGTATCAGAATTAGTAGCTAGTAAGAATAGCAATAACTAAGTGACACCCGGGAACAAGTGCTATGTACGTATGACTGTATGAGCCACCTCTAGACTCCGGGTTTGGTGGATTGATGTGTTATAATGGGCTAGATGCCACATTTTGCAGGAGGGATCATTGTAATATCCTCGCCACATATTGCTTTATAGGTATGATCTAATAAGTTTATTATACTACATAATGTATTTCTCAGTTAATAATATCGCAAATTACATGGGTAGCGCTTCCATAAGCTAGTGGGTTCAGGGCTCACAAGAAGACTGGATTTAGCTCACGCTTTATATAATCAAGAATAGGAGTGAACATGCCGTATTATCTACACAATGCAGCACATTTTCTGCACTCAAAGTTGCTCCAGAAAAGGCAATACAAAGAAAGAACCAGCTAAGTAAAATCAAAAGGAAGACACATAAGTTCCAAATTTCTCGATTCTAGTTTAAAGAAAGAAACTAGTTAAGTAAACTTTATAAAGCAAGATTTGGCTACCTTCGAAATGGACTCTTACAACAGAAAATATACATAATCAGGCAAGAAACTGCTGATTTAACAAAACCGAAACACCAAAAAATAGAATAAAGGAAAGGGTACCTTCCCAGTGTGACCCTGCAATGTTCGACAACAAACCAGATCGGTGGGCCCAAAATTCACCGGATTTTTCCCTTGCAACCTCGAGTAACCCGCAACTGTAAGTAAATCATCACAAACAACAAATCAAGAATCGTTAATTAATGGCAGATTTGAGCACAATTTCTACGGAAAAATAAGCAAACCATCAGTGTCGAGAAGAAGAAGACGCTTTTGCTTCAATTTCTCCCTGAGAGTATTAACGGTTTCGGAAGCAGCCAAGTGACGCTCTTTCAGCTCTGCAACTGAGGTCATCCTTCTTCGTCTTAATCACAAAATTCAGAGTTAGAGCTCCATTTTGAACCCTGATTTCAACTTTAGGGTTGTTAAGTCGCGACGTAGAAAGACAAGAAACTGAACAGTACAGTGGAATCGATGTTGACTGTGCAGAGAAGAGAATGATTGTGAAATCGGGTTAGATCAGATATTTTACCAAAACTTTAAACAAACAAAAATTGCTGGGAATCGAACCTAGGCCTCCCTCGTGAAAGACAGACATGGATTGTAAGTGGGCGGGTTTGGGATCTGGACCTGAATGTTTTTTTAAAAAAAAAATTATTAGCTAGAAATCAATTTTGAAGTATAAAAAATGAGTTTCGTGATTGAATTTCATTTCTATCTAATAAATGTTTATAATAAGTCTTGCAAAATTATCTATAAGCTACCAAAATCTTCATCAATTTATTCTTATTCCCATCAAAATATCCAACTTTTTTTAATATGAACACATGATTTTTGATATAAAATTAAATAATGGCCATTATGATTCAACCAAATATTTGAAATATATATTCAATATTAAATTTTAAAAAATAAATAAATTTAATATGTATAGCGAGGCGAGTCTAGGACGCCCCCCGCTTCAAATCTCTAGGCAGACATCCTAAATCGTCGGATGACAATGGATTTTTTGCAACTGCACACTTTCTTTATTTTTACTAACGCACCTTTGCAAGCGATGCGTGCCTGTATAGTCCTTTTTTTTTGTTAATTTTACCTTTGAGTTAATGCAGTTTGTATATAAAAATTGGATATCTGAATTGTGTCGAAATTCGAATAGTTTTGAAATTTTGGCTTGGGTTTTGCTCGAATCAAAGTTCGAGTTCGGCTCGAAAAGTTTCGAACATGTTCGCGAGCTATTCAAATTATTGCTTTAAAATAAAAATACCCGGAATGTTAGAAATATATTTATTTAACTTATAATGATATTATATTAATAAAATATTAAAGTTGGCAAGCGACTCGCGAACTATAGAACAAAGTAGTTTGGGCTCGAGTTCGGCTCAAAAAAAGGTTCCAACATATTTGAGTTCGGCTCGAATTTGAGAATTTTAAATACAAATCAAAAGTTTTTCGAGCCGGCACGAAAAGTTGGTGAACACGTTCGATTTCTTTACACTCCTAGTTGATACCCATATGGCACTGCCTTTAGTGCCTTATCAGGGTAGCAACTCATATTCTCATCCATATTTGATGAAAATATTTGCATCGAAATCTGTCCCTAACAACATAAACAAAACCACACTCATATATATCTATATGACAAATATTTGTAGTCATCATGGGAGGAGCCACATTGGGATAGGGACAAATGCTCTCCTTGCTACCCTTAAATTTGATATAAATTTTATTTTACCCTCCAAAAATTACAGTTTGCACCTCAAAAAATATCTTTGCTCCCTAAAATTATATTTGACAACCTAATTTTTTTTTTTTTTTTTGCATTTCATATTTTATGTTACCTCGCCGGCTGTTTGGCAAGTTCAGTTCTGCTAACATTTAGAATATATTCGGTCACAAATATTTGGGGCATTTACATAATCACTTCAAAAATAGGCAAACCCACCAGTGTACGTTGTTCGCAACACTGCTAGAGCGGATACTGGAGGCGTATATTTTCCAGTTGTTATAAAGTAAGAGATCACATTTAAAACAAATATCTTTTGTTACTTAAAATATGTTAAAGTTATATTTAATGATATATATTTACTCAGATAAATAAATTATAGAATATGAACGAAAATACATCGTGTGTCCTCCAATGGTAAATAGTAACAAATATTACTCAAAACACTGTTCTAACTCGGAATATAACATAATTGTCGCCTACCAAAACCTTCATCGGAAATATTTATATCAAAATTTGAATTCAAATCCGTAAAGATAACGAAAATAGCAACCAAAAATCAGAACTTCAAGAATTATCCAAATGGATAAAAACAGCACAAATAGAAAACTGTAACTAAACCAACACCATCATCCAAATTCAAAGACAGCCTAGCTACATATCTTTACTCGATTTCAGAATCTGGCGGCGTTTCTTATTCAGGATGGCCGAGATACTGGAGGATAAATGCCACAAAGACTGGTTGAAGATGGAGGAGACGAGCCACTCGAATCGCAGTCTGGATTTTGATCCTTGGTCACCGAGGAACGGCAAAATCTAAAGAATACATAGAAGAAAGAAAGTTCACATGATCATCATCATCACATAGACTATGTTCCAAACTATTTGGGGCCGAATACAGAGACAAGAAATACCGTTAACAATGGGACTGAAAATGTATATAAATCCTCATTTTTGGCAACCCAAAGGATGCTAAAGTCTTATACTTTAGAACGCAGAGTGGAGTTCCTAGAGCATAATCAATCAAAATAGAAATAGGAAGTTACTTAGTTTATATAGTATGTGATAATAATATGTCAGGAAACATCAATTGTTGCACCATTACAACCCACAATAAGACTTGATATTACGATAATCACTCGACACTGCAACTTATATTAGATCTAATATCATGTGTTCAATTCATTTGCACTGCAACATAATGAAACATCACAAATAATTTATATAAAAAAATGTAGGAAAAAAGCAGCATGAAAAATATCACTATGTGCAAGACTACAACCACCACAGTCCTCTCCATAATGCAAACAAGCATCAACGAATTCGAGCATGCATCCGTAAATGCATAAATCATGTCCACTCAATCAGTAAATATAAAAAAACAACTCGTTTTCATCATTTTTCCAAGTCCGAGCCAAGAAATAACCAGTGATCTGTAATTCTAAATACTTCTATTTTGTCTTTGCAAAGCAAACACCTCGTTATATTATACACATATATGCTATATTCTGTGTGTATGCGATATACAGTCCACAGATGCTCTACACACTCTTCGTAAATTATACATGCCATTATTTTATATTTTGCTGCTTATCATGTAGTTCTCTTAACATAAGTAGCATCGAAATTTTAAAGAAACGTATATAGCTAATAATTTGCACATTTGTGGCAGACAAATAGTACAGTAAATCATGGAGTAAATTGCATAATGATGCCATGTTTTACGCCGAAAACGCTAAAAACCAGATGGAAAATAAATGACTTAAAACCCCCTTTAAAATTGATAACTTACACCAACAATTTTTTTTGGAATACGCATGTTTCTTGTATTCCTAGACATGAAATTACCTAAAAATAGAGTACTCTGGAAGTCAAAAATGTTTATTTTTCAAATGTAGTAAAAATATAAATAAGTTTCTTTTCTTTCTTATTTATAGCACCCAAAAAGTTTCAAATATTTTTGTGGATATAGTGTAATAAATGAGCGAGAAGCAAAAATATTTAAATTTTTTTATTATATTTAAAATGACATTTTCTATTTTACAGAAATGCAAGCACATATATCACGTAAAAATTATTTGCAAGACGATGTAGGCTGTAGCTGTCTATGTTTAGGCACAACAATTTACGGGGTTATTGGCAACGAGCCCCCGCAATTTTCCAAATAGCCAGATTACAGCCACGTTGTTTTCAAAATAGTCAGTTTACCCCCTGATTTGAAAATAGTCAGTTTACCCCCTGATTTGAAAATAGTCAGTTTACTCTCTATACTTTGTGAATCAGTTTATTCACTATACTTTGTGAATAAGTGCAAAACAATCACGCCGTATATGCTATGTTTTGCAAACCACAGGGATAAAGTGCCTATTTTAAAAACCACATGGAGTTAAACTGTTTATTTACAAACCACAAGGGGTAAACTGCATATTAGTGATACCACAAGGACTAAAATGTTTATTTACATACCACTGGGTTAAAATACATATAATCAATACAATGGGGCTAAATTGCCACTAGCTACAATTTACAACTATAAACCATCATGATTACCATCTCATCTTCGAAAATATCATAAGGGCCCTCAATTTATTAAAAATAACACAACATTATCAACAAAGAACAGGGGAAAAAAAGCATTGTCACCTTGAGACAGCCAACTCCAGAAAGCAGTATCAGTGGCAATATTGGACTTCAATCGAGCAATGGCGACTGTACTATGTAGCGGCAGCATTGATTCAACACTTCCTAGCACTGAAGCATGTCTGTGAAATCAATTAGCAGCAATTATTTTGATAAATATTTATGAATTAACTGAAACTTGCAAAAAAAAATTGTGTTTACCTTGAAGCAGGGCAAGGAATTGGTCTGGCGGAGGAGGGAATTGGCCTCCTAGCTAGGGTTTTGAATATTGAGTGAGGGCGATCGCACATGGAATTTTTACAGATTGTAGCAGCAGATCTCCACGCCGATGCCATTTCAGGTTTGACGAGGGTTTGCGGGTTATAATAGTTCGGCCTAATTAAAACTTGTGAGCTACATTAGGGGTGTAAACGAACCGAGCCGGTTCGTGAACTTTTCGAACAGGCTCGAAAAATATTCGATTCGAATTCGAAGTTATCGAATTCGAGCCGAACTCGAACATGTTCGAATATGTTTTCGAGCCGAACTCGAACCCAAATTTCTTTGTTCGATAGTTCACGAACTGTTCGCGAACCTTAATATTTTATTTATATATAATATTTATATATATTAGATATTAATATATTAATTTTTTTTAAAAGCGCTAGTGCGCCACTTGATTTTTCCCTCCTATTCATCAATCATCAATTCATCACTCTCGCTCGATTTCATTTTCCCGCACACAAGTCTCAACAATCAACCCGTTTCTTCCATTCTTTTGAGCGCCGCCTGCCTCATCTCTCCGTCTGCATCGCCGTTGACATCGCGCCACCGCCTTCACGCCGACCCTCCGCCTTCACGCTGCCTGAACCTCCGCCTTCACGCCAAAGGTATTTTCCCACTGATTCAATCGTCACATCTGAGAAACAATGTGTAAATCGGTTTCTTCTTTTGATTTTTGTGTAAATCGGTTTACTTTATTGTTGGATATAAAATGTCTATACTTACACATTGTGTAAATCGGTTTCCCCTGTGTTGTTAATCAGAGAATGAGCGTTTAGGACTTTGGTGCATGTTCTGGTTCTCGGTTCTGTTTCTCGGCAGATTGTGAGTGTTTAGGTGCATGTTTTTGTTTCCCCTGATTTGTGTAAATTGTGTAAATCGGTTTAGGTGCATGTTTTGTTTCTCCTTTTGATTTTTTCACCTGAATTTCTGCTATTATTTGCTAGTGAATGTTGTGCTTTTTAGCTTCTGTTTTACAGTGTTAGTGATCTTTGTTTAGGTTCATAACTCTTCATTATCCCCTGAAAAATAGGTTTCTCAAATATGGCAACATCTTGTTCAATTGCAAATTCAGTTAGTCCAGCTGTAGGTTCTGATGAGATTGTTGAACAAGCTATTAATATTTAGGATAACACAAATTTGAATGTGGGGGATGATGATAATCTATTTCATAGACCTAAAAGGCAAAAGAGGTCCGGGGTGTGGTTAGAAGTGACTGAGATAGTTGATTCAAAAGGTGATGATAAGTATCGGTGTAACCACTGTCATATGATTTTAGCAAAAATTAAATCAGGGACAACATCACATTTGAAGCGTCATTATCTCATTGTTGTAAATATATGGAGGCTAAGAGGAAGCTTGAAGATAAACTGAAACAACAACAACTTGTTCTTGCTCCTATTGGTGTAAGTTCTTTCCCTCCATTCCATGATGAGAAATTTTGCATGGAACTTATGAAAGAGGCTGCGGCTACATGGATTCTTATGCATGATCACCCCTTTTCAATGTTGGAGGATGAAGGATTTAATATGTTTTGTAGACGTGGAATGCCCGAATGGACTGGGATATCCCGAGCTACTGCGAAAAAGAACTGTTTTATGATCTATGAGATGGAGAGAAAAAAGTTGTGCAATATATTGAAAACAATAAGAAATATTAGCTTGACTACAGATTTGTGGAAGTCAAAGAATCAAAAAATTGAGTATATGGTAATCACAAGCCATTGGATTGATTCGAATTGGAAACTGAACAAACGAGTTCTTAGTTTTTGTAATATTCCTCCTCCTCGTGGTGGCCCTCAAATATCTGATTCTGTTCTAAAATGTGCAAGAGAATGGGGACTTGAAAATAAGGTGTACACAGTCTCGGTTGATAATGCAAGTGTGAATGATGCCGCAATTAGATATATGAAGGAAGATTTTTCTAGAATAAAGAATAATATAGTTTGTGGTGGGAAATTGTTTCATGTTAGGTGTTGTGCTCATATTTTGAATCTTGTAGCACAAGATGGCCTAAATGAGATCAAGGATATCATTAGTATCATTCGAGAAAGTGTTGATTTTGAAGACGAACTGATGCGAGACTTCTAAAGTTTGCTGAGATTGTTAAGCAGTTAAATTTAAATGAAAGGAAACTCATTGATGATTGCAAAACGAGGTGGAATTCGACATATGAGATGCTGAAAGTTGCAATATCTTTCAAAGAAGTTTTTCCAAGATTCAAGGATCGAGAACCAAGTTATCTCTATTGTCCTACGGACCAAGATTGGGAGAAATTGGAAAAGGTATTTCCTATCTTAAAAATATTGTATGATGCCACAAAGATAATTTCTGGAAGCGAGTATCCCACCTCCAATTTGTTTTTGAATGAAGTTTACAGAGTGAAGATGATTTTAGATGAGAAATCTTTGGATGAAGAAGAGTTTATTCGCAAAATGGTTCACAAAATGAAATATAAGTTTGATAAATATTGGGGTGAATGCAATTTATTGATGTCTATAGGTTAGATAAATGTTATTATCATGGGAGCCATAAATTTTATTCATGGTCATAGAAAAGCTTACAATTTTGCATAGAGACCTTAAATTTGAAACATCTGAGGGAGACTCCTGGTTATCAAGATTTAGATACATCATTCAGTAAAAAAGATCCTTCACCGTTTCATGCTCACCTCTCCACCGAATTTTTTATCCATATTAGAAGAGTGTTCAATAAAAAATTTGAATTGCACTGTAAATAATATAAAAATGATGTAAGTTGGTCAAACTTGATGTATATTAAGTATGCTTAACTTTATTTCATCAATATATATATATATATATATATATATATATATATATATATATATATAAAATAGGTGCATTAAGGCGCACATAACGCACATCTTTTTTTTAAAAAAAATTGACGTACTCACGCATCAGTATATGAATCCACATCCGCATCAACATCCACACCTGCACACTCCCGACGCATCTGCATCACGTGACTTATTGCTTATATAGTGGAGTTTGCGAATTTGGTCATCCACTCTCATCTTAAGGGGGGCTAATATTGACAGATTCACCGGTACTGCTTATGTTCTCGGTCATACCTCTGAATTTCTGCTATTTCTCTTCTTTTCTGCTTAATTTATGTGTTACGTGAGATTCTATTCGAGATAACGGGGGTTTAGTTAGCGTTATGATTTTCTGTCAATGGATATAAACTGTTTGATGAAATGTTTGAATTAGCTTTATGCGCAGCAATGATTATTGTCTTGACTTTGCTCCTATCTCCGTTGTAGTATTTCTAGGACAGTTAAATTTAGCCATCCCCAGGGGCAAGTTTGTGATCCCCGCACGTTTGCACGATTGAATTCGAACGTGGATTGATCTCTCTGGTTTTTTTATGCATTGATTTTGTTGGTGGTACGGTTTATGTTAATTTATATGGTCTGATAAGCTGTCAATAAAAATGATTTACCGTAATATGGGTAATCTAACTTATGAAAATCAACAATTATGAACTCGTTCTAATCTATAAGATGTTTTAATCTGTTTGAATCAATCAATTTGTATGCTTTAATTTCTTGGTCTAAACCAGGTTGTGTTTTCGCATAGTTAACAAATGATGAATATTTTGGCATCACTACAAAGAAGGCTGAGCATCCAGGATTTAATCACCAGCACTCCGCTCTATAGTTCTGCCAGTGGTATGAATTTGCTCTTGCTCTTTCGTAATAGTAGTTCATATACTTCGCATGCTGTATATGGTGAACAATTATTCGATTAGCATATTTCAGATGTATCTGGAGCGGGATTAAACTTAATTTTCAGGCGTTGGGCAACTAAGAAAACGGCAGGATCTACGAAAAATGGTCGTGACTCGCTTCCCAAAAATCTCGGGGTTAAAAAATTCGGTGGAGAGGTGAGCATGAAACGGTGAAGGATCTTTTTTACTGAATAATGTATCTAAATCTTGATAACCAGGAGTCTCCCTCAGATGTTTCAAATTTAAGGTCTCTATGCAAAATTGTAAGCTTTTCTATGACCATGAATAAAATTTATGGCTCCCATGATAATAACATTTATCTAACCATCCCCTTCTTGTAATTGAACTTACATGTCTTTTAAAACGCAAAATTAGCGGCTCAGATAAAATATTGGATGTATCAATGCATAAATCTGTAGTTTTTGCGCAAGTAATCACGTGCGAACACAAGACACTATCTGTTGGTGTGAATTTTGCATCTTAAACCATGATAACCAACATCCCTTCTTCCTATCTCAAAATCTTGAATTTTATAATGAAATTCTGCTTTGGGTGCAGAGAGTGATACCTGGAAATATAATTGTTCGTCAAAGGGGAACTCGTTTCCATCCAGGAAATTATGTTGGAATTGGGAAAGATCACACTCTCTATGCTCTAAAGGAAGGTTGTGTCAAGTTTGAGCGAAACAAGCTAACTGGTCGCAAATGGATCCATGTTGAGCCTAAGGAAGGTCATGAAATCCATCCAGTGTATGTGAGTGCCAGTGCAGCTTCAAAAATGAAGACAACTGCTTAACTTTGTTTCTCATCTAATACACCTTTCGTGGTAGCATATCTCTGTCCATTTCCAGTAAGGTGTTGGTGATAAGATTTTGCTTTCGGATGCTATGAATCCAAAAATAATGTTAATTTCTGCATCACTGATTGTCTCGATTTTTCATGCTGTTATTTAAATCCTGTAGTTTCTGTTTAGTTGACAATGCTAGGCTTGTGTTTGAATAATTTTTTTGAAAGGATGCAAGTTCTCGGACTAATTTCATTGGCCACATTGGGATATAGAAGGCTCCTCCTGAAAAGTGCTCAAGTTAGGTAACCAGAGCGTATATAACGACTCTCCTCTTTTAGGTTTCATCAGGTATCTAATAATACGTGATGGATTCAGGAATTGTCACGTGTCTCACATGGGTTCCACAACAAAATTTAAGTGGTTATGAGCTTGAGCAACTCACTCATCTATAGAAGGATGATCCTTTGGGTTTAGATTCCAGTGTCAGGGTCATGGCCGAAAATTGTTATTCTCGTTGATAATCGACATAGTAAAAAGGGTGACTTGAGAAAGTCCTGAGAAAGGGCTACTATTGGTTAGTATTGGTTAAAAAGGGTGACCTGAGAAAGGACTACTATTGGTTAGTATTGGTTAAAAAGGGTAACCTGAGAAAGGGCTACTATCGGTTAGTGTCGGCTATGTGACCCGCACATTAGAGAGTATATTAAATGCGCATGTACCGAATTCTAAAGGATGAATGAAAGTCGCCCAGAATGGACTTCATGGATACCAAATTTCTCTCAAATGGTTGGCAATATGACGTGTCGCACATTGCTTCCACAGCAAAACATGGAATGATATACTAAAAGGCGAGTGAAGATTTTCTTGAATGGGCTACTGCAGGGGTCAACTTCTCAAGTAGGGGACAGACCGACAGAGTCACGAGCAGTGTTTTCAAAATCGAGCAGTGTTTTCAAAATCGAATCAATCTTAAAACTAGTGCCCATACTAATTACGGTGGTTCAACCGTTGATGACATCAGCATGATATAATATATATGTTTAATTTTTATAAAATATATATACAATATATTTGACATAGTTTCATATTGTCCACAATCAAAGAAGTATCATTACGTCATTGTAACATTTCCAATTTCAAAGAATCGTATCAAACCAAATGTCAAACGTAGGAAAATAATATGAGAAACTAACCCTATTTATATACAATACGCAAGGCACTTATTATGGAATTATTTGAAGTTGTAGAGAAGACACATAAAATATTATTTTATAATTATTTCAATAACAATAAATTATAAATAATATCTTTTTGTTCTAAAAAATTTGCTTAATATTTTAACAAAATATAAAAACTAAAATAAAAAAGAAAAAGAAAAATGAAGGAACCGGCAAGTTCGTCTGTTGACTAGATCACCGATCGGTCGTTTTTACCAGTTCAATCAAGTTCCCACCGGTTTCTTAGCAAGTCGGTTTTAGAGGTTCAATCGAGTTGGACCGAGCACTGGTCATTGGTTGATCCGGTCCGATTTTCAAAACAATGGTCACGAGTCTCATATCAGTTGCAAAACAAAATATGAAGACGTAAATTAATTTTTAAGGGAGTCATTCACCTAGCAAGCTAGTTTCTTTTTTTGGTTTGGACTCTACTAGTGAGCTCATGGCAGAACAAATTTAACTTTTCATTTCTTTGACATCAATATGTACATGTTATGCGCTCTATTCTAATCATATTCGGTTATTAACCAAATACATTGTTCGTAAAAATATCAGTCTGATGGATGTTCATCAATTATGCCAGACTCAAATCTTCTTCTTCTCTCCACTACATCCGCCACCCTCGAGTGAAATTCATCATCTGTGGTTGCCAACATGTATCGCAACTTAAAATTGATTCGGTTTTCCACCATAATCTTGTGCCTTGGGATTATCCGTTCTTCCAGCGAATAGCTGAAAAACCTGCAAAAGTTCAGTATACAAGAAATGTCAAGGCAAAATTATATATTGTCCACAGTTATCGGGTCTGGCCAATACATTTAATTTTTGTAGACGAAATTCGATCATTAATTTCTCACCATTTTGTAATCAGCTTCTCCTTTCACTCAGTGAAGTTGTGTTTGAAAAGTAGAGTGTTGTGAATAATTGTACTAAAATTTGACACAATATGGCTCGATAGCTTAAACTTCCTAATTGAATTTCCATAAAGGGTCAAGGGTAAATAATGGTTCAATTGGGTTTATTTGAATTGTAATCTCCACATATGTTGATTCGACTCGATTCCAACTAAATTACTACCAGTGATCGACTACCTTTTTCAAGATTAAATGAAACTAAGTATATTATTGGCTTGATACCTTGGAAATTCGATGAGATCTTGCAAAGGCCGTACCATCATTCTCCGAAGGTAACGATATTTGGGTCGAAGGATGTCTATGTTGTATCGCAGCAGCATCGGAAAGTCTGCAATCATCTCACCCAACACTGGTAATTTAATTCCAAGTGACAAAAAATACTTCACATTGTGATCAAGTTTATTAGCTATGCTGCATCCTAGAAGTTCTGGCCCCAACGCAATCACCTTCCCGATGTCCTGTTGGGAAACCCCGGCTTTCGTCAACAAGAAAATGACCTGCAAATTAATATCATAGTTTAGGAGTGAAGATCATTTCAATTTTCGTGCAAAAACATTAAGATTCAGAAGGGAGACCAATAATGGGGGAAAAAGATGAGAATATTATATGTACCACGGGTCTAATCTTCTTGTACAAACTGTATGTCATTAAGGAGGGAAACCTGGCGAGCATGCTGCCAATGGCATCGTCTTGAACGCCTATGTCTCGTAAAAATTGAACCTTCAATAACCAATTTGAAGTGTTAACAGATAGCACATTATCGGCACGAATTGCCACAAGAGACCAAAATGTACAGATTTACGCTTGGATAGTTATGCTGTTATGGTCTCAGATATGGATGGCCATTGTTAGGTTCAGTAATCGACCAGACCCAATTTTCAAAAACCGAAAAATCAAACAGAACTTTCACAAAAAAACAAACTAGGTGAACATAATTTTCACAACAAACAAACTAGCTAAACCGAAATAGTCAAATTATTCAAACAACTGAATCGACTGAACCGGATTATGAATGAGGAAAGAAGTTTTCCTCTAAGTTTAGTTGATTAGATTTGTTCGTTCCGATCAGCCAAGGGAAAAACTAAAAGTAATCAAAAGCAAACCAAACTGACCCGAGTTACTGAATTACATGGTTTGATCTGTTAGTTCGGTTCAACCAAAATTTTTCTTACCCCTTAAGTTCGAATAATGACACGATGAGTGAGGTAGGAGGTAGTCTGATTTAGAATTCTGACCTATCGACCGTTTTGGGAGGGAAGTTGGGAGTTGTTAGACTAAGGAAACTTTAATATATTTATTGAAATACCATCTTTTTCCCAAATTCAATTACGTAGAATGCGACAACAAGAAGCAAGGCATACCTTCGGCACAATGGTGCTCTCTAGATCAATGCAGAAAATAATTGGCTTTCCAGTGAGAATTCTTTTCATGCCAGCTTTGGAAATTCCAAGGTAATAGAAGTACTTAACGAGAGGAATCCATCGTTCTTCGATACTACATGCCATCAACTGTGGTCTAAATGCTAATAATCTCCCCACATCTTCATTATCAAGGCCAAACTCCTTCAAATAAGCCACCTACATAAAGAAGAAAGCATCTTCACATGTGACTAAATATTGGGAGTTTTCGTGTAGGAATAATTATTAACTCAGCATTTGCAGAATATTTGGGCTTGACATGTTAACTTTGAATACACATTCATTTATAAAGTTTGGTTAGTGAAATTTCAGAGTCACAGAAAAACAACAATACTGAGCAAATAACCATGATGACGTACTGGCTCCATGTAAAGCACAGAACTTTAGTTACCTTTTTGTTCATCTCTTCCATAGAAAGGTAACCAAGAACCTTGGGACAGTCAAAAAGCATCGTTCCAAAGTCATTTTTATCCATGCCCATATTCAAGTAAAACTCGACACGAGACCTCAGTTCTTCCATGCTAAAACACAGTACCTCCGGACATCTACTAACTACGTAGCCCATCCAATCAGGCCTCACACCATTGCTCTCCAAATATATAACAACTTCATCCAATTCTTCCAAATTTCGTTCCAATACAGTTTCTCCAGCTCGGGTCATAGCAACCCCTATAAATCTCCCTCCAACATGAATTGACTTAAGCCATTCAGCTAACTTTCTGATGGAATCAACATTTCCTCTTGAAGCACATATCAACTTCCCAATTTGGGGATATGATAGTGAATTGTGTTTCAACCACCTACATGAAATTCATATAGCAAGCATTTTCTCTTTTTGCATCATATATACTAACTCATTCAAGATTCTACACTAGATAACTGAAGGTGAAAGATAAAATTTCGTAGTAACAATGCGACTTTTCATGCTTGGAAGTAGGAGCTTATCCAATTGATCTAAAAATTATGCAGATAAGAAACTATATGTATTTTGTATTTAGAGACAAAGTAACAAAAAGAATTGAATTTTTTCCTCTTGCAAGAGCAACACCCCTGTCGTCACTCAGAGGTGCAAACAGGCCAAGCCGCTGGTTGCAAGCATCTTAATCAGAGCCTGGTCAAACCAGCTAGTGTTATTTTTACAAATTAAATATTTCACACACTGATTTCATAAAGAATAATGCCAATAGCCATTTAAATGTTGAGTTAGTTGGAGCTCGAGATCGAATGATGCAAGAAAATTCGAACTACTGGAGTTCAAGTAACTCAGACATTCATTCAAGTTGAGCTCAAAATTCATTGCCCGTTTGGGTGAGTTGAGCTCCAAATACATTACTTGATCTAGCTCTAGCTCAAGTACGTGTACGCTGTATGCATTAGAATTGAGCTCCAAAATAACAACTTGTTTAAGTTCGGGAGCTTGAGCAACAAGGTGCTCATGCTATATTTCAGCTAAACAATTTATCATGTATGCACCTGATAAGAGGAACAACACCACATTCATCAATGAACGCCTTGGCACGATTATTATACGAGCAGCCGGAGAATTCAGGCAACTGCTTCATCGAAGCAGCCTTAATCATCACACAATCAAGGAAATCAGCCAACTTCGAAACCAAATTCTCAGAATAAGTGATTCCAAACTTTCCCTTTTTCATAGCCTCTTTGAAAACCTCCACTGTCACTTTCCTCCGTATTTCAAGTGCCTTCATAAGCATTTCATCATCTACCTCATCAGCAGCGCCATCAAGACTGCTGTTTTCCACTTCAAAAACACTCTTTACAGGCGGGGAAGAATAATTCACGAAAATAGAGCCCGGAAACTCCGGGGGTCTTTTGCTAAGTAATGATAATTCCAACAGTTTCTCCTTATCTTCCTTGGAGAATGGCCGATGATGTTCTTGTTTTTGCGGTGGTGGCGGATGTGGGTTTCGTTGATCTTGGGGTGAGAGGTGACGGAGGAGGAGGGCCGTGGATTTGGCGTTGTGAGTTCGTATAGAGTCATCTTCATTGCTCGGTAGTGCGCCGTCGGCGGCCTGGGTGTTTTCTTGGTCTGAGATGGTATGTTGGCGGCGGTGGAACGATGCGTAAGTGGGAAGGAAATGGCGACCTTTGGAAGCTGTGGGGAAGAGATAAAGAGTGGTGGCGCGTGGAGAAATCCGGCAGTCTTGATGGCGGAGGACGGTGGCGACATGGTGGTTTTGTGGTTGGAGTGCCTGCATTTCACCGTAGAGGCAAAGTGGATAGAGAACGATTCCAAGTGATATATGATCATATACTTTTAGATTTAAAAATAATAATGTTATTTAATTTATTATTTACATATTATAAAATCTTATTATTTTATGTCACCAGTCAAACCAATGGGGTTATTTAATTAAATAACCCCATTTTTTAAATTATTTAACAAAATAACTTAAAATATTAAACCTTAATTTTCTGACCCAAAACGTCAACTGAGTTGGCGTGTTCAGGAATCATGCCAAGCCAGTTGGCGGGACCAATTTTGAAAAGTTGGTCACTCCAACTTGATTGGCGTGTCCAAAGACAAGCCAACTTTGGTTTTTTATTGTTTTTAATTTCAAACATTTGTTTTTTTTAATAAAAGAAATTAAAATTAAAATACAATAAATAAAATATAAAAATCAGCTACCACTTCTACACAGTGATTAAATGTACATTTACTGCAAAACAACTACCAAGTCCATACATGAGTAGCAATCTTTCAGGAGTCACCCAACGGGCCTAGTGCGGGGAAATACTTGTATGGACTTGGTTTGCGCAAAATTTATAAATCAACTCAATATGATTAGTAGAGTCATCTAGAAGATGATAGAGTCATAGACGTGATTGTGGAACTGAAAGACATATTTAAAGGTTAATATAAATATAAATTCAGTTTGTAGAAGCACTACCATCTGCAAAAGTTCATCTCAAGTTTTCTTAACATATTGAATTGTGCAAGAGTGTACTCAATGAGCAGTCATTTTCTAAATCAACACTAGTAAATATCAAACAACACATGTGATATATATTATACCTTCAAGAAAATGACACATCCTTCTTTTTTCATGAATTATTTGGGGGCTTAGTTATTTAATTTTATTAATTTTTTTTAAAAATCACAACAATACAACAGTTATAAATTTTTAAAATTATATTTAAGTAATTCAAAAATCAAATTACGTTTCTTGGTGAATTTAGAAAAAAAAAATTTGAAGAAACGCATGTTAGTCATGCATTTGTTGAATTTCATTTCTTTTCCCTCAAATTCTGTTTTTAAATTTGGTTCAGGGTTTAGTAATGTTTGGGTTTTTTTTTGGATAAGTTTGAATATTGAAATTAAAATTTATAGATATATACAACTGAAAGAAAAATAAAGGCTTGAAACAGTTGAAATAATATTTAAAGCAAATTTTTATTTTGATATAAATAGTACAAACTGGATTTATATTTATATTAACATTTAAATATGTCTTTCAGTTCCACAATTACGTCTATGACTCTATCATCTTCTAGATGACTCTACTAATCATATTGAGTTGATTTATAAGTTGTGCGCAAACCAAGTCCATACAAGTATTTTCCCGCACTAGGCCCGCTGGGTGACTCCTGAAAGATTGCTACTCATGTATGGACTTGGTAGTTGTTTTGCAGTAAATGTACATTTAATCACTGTGCAGAAGTGGTAGTTGATTTTTATATTTTGTGTATTGTATTTTAATTTTAATTTCTTTTATTAAAAAAAAAAAATGTTTGAAATTAAAAAAAAAATAAAAAAAAAATAAAAAACCAAAGTTGGCGTGTCTTTGGACACGTCAACCAAGTTGGCGTGACCCCTGAACACGCCAATCCAGTTGACGTTTTGGGTCAGAAAATTAAGGTTTGGTATTTTAGGTTATTTTGTTAAATAATTTTAAAAATTGGGTTATTTAATTAAATAACCCAAGCTTTGCTTGTGCATAATTGTTTAAAGAGTGTAGAAACAAAGGCCATGTCTAATTTTTTTTGTTTTAATTAAGAAATAGTCCAAAAATTATTAAACATTTTGATTTTATTTTAATACAACATATTTTTTGTTGTCATCATAATACTAATAAAAATATATTGAGTTAATAGTATCTAATATGATGATATATAGGTTTATAATTTTTAACAATGTATGTGATATTTTTAAAACACAGCTTATTAGACTGCAATTGAAATAGTGTATTTGTAAGGACTATTGATAAATTAAAATTAATGATTATAGTAACTAATATAAATATCAAGGAAAAAGAATGTATGGTTCTAAAAAAGAAAATAAAAAGTGAGAGAAAAGAAGGAAAAAAAAGAGTAAACAAACTTTGGTTTTATTTTAACAATTTGCGAATTGGGTAAGGGAAGATACTTTGACATCATTTTTTTATAAAATATTTTTTATTTTATTTTATTAATCAAATCATATTATATTTCTTATATATATATATATATATATATACTATTATTATTATTAATTCATGCTGCAAATTGATTTTATATGGTGGTGATTAATAGTGAGATATTTTAAAATTTTAAGATATAACATAATTGAATAATAATCGTGTATTTCATGATTGATGAAAACTTGGATTAAATGTAAATAGGTATACTATCTTTAATTTAAAGTTAAACATATTAATGAATTCTTTAAAAATGCGAATCAAATGTAATGCATGCTATTTGGGTTTTGAACCCCCTACATAGCCCATTTAGCACAATATCTCATATTCGAGTCTTCATCCTCCTATCCACAAATAGTTTTAATAGTTACTCAAAAAAAATGTATGTATTCCCATGTTATATTATCTCTTAACCAAGATCTTGAATTAATATAAAATTTTAAATAAATATGAACAAGTTTCCACCAAAACACACTATTGGAGTGTAATAATTATGTTATATTTTACCATTGCCCATGCATTATTATAAATTAAGATAATTAATTATTTCAAAGGTGTAATGAGACTTAATTATATATTTGGAATGAGATAAATATTATTTAAAAAAATTGCATATCAACACTTTAGGTCTAACTATTACACCTGTTGTAATGTCTTGATTCAAGAAAATAAAATCATAAATATCAATAATAATTTTATTCCATATCGCAGGCTGAAACAAATTTGAAAGCTTTCCTTTCATAGTATGAGTACATAATATTATACTGTAAATTATCTGATTAATTACATAAATAACTTAGATAAATGACCGCGTGCAAATAGGCTTTGCATGATTCTCAAACTTAACTTAGTTCCATATTTATTTAGATGTATACTTTATATTTATTTCGTCGTTGTCGAAACTCATCACCGCCAAATTCAAGTTGTTCATCCTGCATGGACCAACAATTTGTTATCCAGGGGCGGATTTAACCTTCAAGATGTGGGTGAAAAAAAATATTTAAGGTCAAAATACAGTTTTAAAGGTGCAATCTGTAATTTTGGGTGTAATGATTTTTTTTTTAGGGATGATACTTGCCATCCGTGCCTGACAGTGCGTCCGTGCTTCTTGTTATCCACAAACTAAACATTGTTAAAACAAAATCAAGTTAAAATTTCTTAATATATTGGGACGTGCATGCATGGGCTAGAATTTAATGTTAAGATAATCTCGTGTTAGATGATGATTAAGTGAATATTTCCTAGAAAATAGAAAAGAATTGTAGATACATTTCATAAATATTATAACGAGTTTGAGCTTCAAAATTAATCGAGTTGTTTACGATATCGAAATTAAGATAAATAATTTGGTTTCGAGTTAAATTTTATTTATTTAATTTTTTTTTTTTCAATTTTAAAAGAATGGCACCAACTTCTTCGCAACAAGAATCCAATTAGTAAAGTATTAATTAGTTAATCAAGTGGGTACTTTTGAATTTGATACATAATTACGTGTATCTTTCAAAGATTCCTCAAGGTTTGTTGGTAATATTCCTTTAGTAAGGCATGTATAAATCCAATAATTACATAAATGGTAAAATTAAATTTTTTTTAATGTATTTTACGTATGACGTAAAAAATATTAAATAGTGCAAAAATATTTAGGCTCCATTTGGATCGAAGGGTTTTGATTTCAATTCCTTAATACAGATTCTTTAAATTTTGAAATCCATTGATTTCAAATCCACCATTTTCAATTTTAAGGCATTTTTAACAAGATCAAGATATTTCAAATTCCTAAATATTAAAATCGTTTCAAATCCATTGTTGAAATGAAATTCTTCAATTCATAGCTTAACTCATAATATGTGCGTGCATGGTAGGTTTTTTAAAATTTTAATAAAAAGGCAAACCTTCCGTTATGCACAAGATATGTGAAGGGGTCGGGTCACTTTAAGTATAATATGCACAGCCTTTTCTTACAATACAAGATGGTGTTTTATGTGTTTTTTAAAATTTTAATAAGGAAAAAAAATTATTTGGTAGTCGAGATGTAGGTAGAATTATTTGTATATAAGACTACTACCTTAGCTCATTATTTCTCAGGCTACCATCACTTCTTTCCAGTGGTCCAGTAGTTGGGGAATGGTACTTTGCCACTTTCAATATATTTCACATCCTCCACAAGATTTTCATAATGCCTCTTCACTTCTTCGGCGGTTCGTCCCCCGATCGCCTTAGCCACATTGGCCCATCGATCTGGTGTGTCTTTATCATACACTGCTAATGCTTGCTCGAACGCCTTATTCTCCTTGGCGCTCCAAGAACTTCCGCGAGCAGCCATGGAACTCGATGCCATTGTTAGTTAATTTAGGGAAGTTTAATTTTCTTTATATGGAATAACTAAATTTGGAGTGGTTCGATGAGAAGAGTACTTGAGGTGTGCAAAGGTGGTGGAATGTCGCCTCTTTTTATAGGCTTAGGGTGGAGAAAAAGTGAAGTGGGGTAATGCAAGTTGGTCAATAAACTTGCAAAATGTGAAGATTTTTGAGTGATTTGTCTTCTTAAAAACCACATACGAAGAAGGACCAAGAACAATTACAACCTTTCTCACGAATCTATAAGTAGATCTTCTATAAAATGTTGTAATAATAATTATAACCAAGTATAATATTATTTTTCACTTGTTTCTTCTTAATTGTATTTTAATAATTTTGGAGTTTCGTGCAACATGTAAAGAACAATACTCCCATAAACGTATCAAAGGAACAGAAATAATTTGCATGCGTATGTCTATGACTTAATCCTACCACAATCAATTGGGTCTAAAGGCTTAGTAGTTGTGCAACGTCTATATGAATCTTTTTTTAGTAGTCCATAAATAACTTCTTGAAGAGTATAATCTCTTCATATTCTAACTCCATGGGGCTAAAAAGTTGTGACAAACAAATTGTCATTATAAAAATTTAAATTACAGATATAACAGTCCATGTGAATCAGAAATCTACAAATAATAAATAACGAAAATATCCGTAGAAAAGAGGTAATTACAATAGTAATCCAAACTGTTATGACCAATCAAATATAATCTCAAATAAAATATTTTTTAAACAAAAAACGGTCTCAAATTTTGATCAGGGCTTAATGACAACTTATGCTAAAAAAATAATTTGTGTTGGATTATATTTGATAAAAACATTTATGTGAGACTATTTTTATTAAAATATAATTACTTTTTGACTATATTTGATTAATTATAAAAGTTGTGACTACTATAGAAATGTCATCATCTACGAATTTGGCAATTCCTTCCCATGCCCCTGTATGTATGAGGCATGATGACATTGAAAAATACCATACCAAGAAACATCGAGTGGCCAAACTAAATAAATAACTTGTGCAAATGATAATCACCATGCATTCATTTTGCTCCCTCGGTTCTTTGTTTTGGTATAGTGTTCTTTGAGACAACATTCCAAGAACTTATAGCTGACTATAACTTAAAATCGTTCGATGATTTTTATTGTTAGATTTTTAGCCCATACGAGTTCAACACGTGCATCACAATAGGGACCCTTTGCCTTAATTTATACTAGCGATTTTTGGCACGCGATGCATGCACATATAATTTTATGTAAATTTTTTAAAATTTTTATATGGTATAAAAATACATTATTTAATTACAAATATTATGTGATATGATAATGTTGCAATTGACAATATTATTAAGGGCATTACATATATTTTAAGAATATAATATATTATGATAAATTTAAATTATTAAAAGCCTCGGGGATATTTCAGTCATTTTGCATGTTGGCATACTATTTGTGATTAATAAAAGATTTAGGGGTATTCTGGTAATTACATGGGCATACCAAGAGGCCAAGTAGTTTCTCTAGCATGCTCCATCTTTATAATATAGTAATAGATTTTGTTTTGGCAAGAAATTAATTTTTTTTTCGAACATGCCCAAAAAAAAAAAAAAAACTAGCACAATACCCTTTTCATTTAATATATAGTGATAAATATTTTATATATCATAACTTTTTTACCGACGACATATTGAAATTTGAAAAAAAAAATTATTCAAAAAAAAAATTAAACTGTGAAATTTAGAGAAAATCGCAGGAGTGATTTCCTAAAGTCCTAAGGATTGATTCTTCGGAGCAAGTAGGATTAGGGTATCCTCATCCATATATGGTCCCTTTGTCGGTTCAGATTTATGCTAAAGTCATTTGAAGACTTCAATTTCTTCGATCCCAAAAAGGCAAAACCACTTTTGATAATAATGAAAAAGGGGTTGAAGTAAATTTGGCTTATAGAGAAGCCTTCGTCATTGGGGAATTTGTGAGCAGCCCCAAGGGCGGAATGCAGCCAGATAAGGGAAGGGAGGGTGGTGATACTCTCTCAAAAAAAATTTATTACCTCTCAAAACTGCAGCCTCAAAAATTGTATTTTACCCCATAATTTTCCCTCCTGATTTTTATGTTATTATTATTTTTTCTCCTTTGTATTGAATTCTCAATCGTTGTTCTTTCTATGAGAACTGACTTTTTTATCCAAACACTTCGAGAGTTAAATTATAACAAAATATAAACTCTAAAAACACAATTTTAGCAACACAAACTCTAAAGTATCCCCATCTATCTTTTTGTTAGTTAGCCCACAGTTGTTCCCCCGATTCTTTCGTATCGTTTTCCCTCTCCGATCTCGCCCCTTTCGTAAAAAATCCTTGAATACATCTCCAGTATTATGATCACCATATGTCTGATTTATCAGTGTAGTAAACAAATATAAAAACTAGAGAAATCGGGATCTGGACAGACAAAGTTGCTTTATGCCTTAAATCTTGTTGGTCCTAAGGCCATTTGCCAACCTAATTAATAACAGTGGTCCTCCAATGATTAGTCGAAAGTAACAGGTGATTCTTGTCTAGGAATCTACCACGTAGAAAAAAGCGAAGCATGCTCGAGAATGGAAGACGCAGCCACCTTTATTTACACATATATTAGGTATCCATTGTCATAATTAGTTAAGCCTATCTTCTTGGAAAATAACATGTGTGAATATCTATCGTACTCCCTACAATAAAGATGGTCCTTCTCACAAGTTGGGGAAGGTGGGATTTTATAGCTGGTTCATGAACTAAAAAATATGAAACTTAATGATATTTTAATTCAAAAAAAAAAAAAAGAATAATTCTCCTGCATGTATCTGTGCTGTCCATGCATTTTCAGAAACGAGGATACGCATTGTCCATGCAATTTGAAAACGAGGGACCATGATTTGATTATTCCAAAAGCATTGTGATCTTTTGATCTATAGAATAGCACGCATGAGCGGAGCCACGATTCTAACTTAGGTGGGATGAGGGTAAAACATCATTTGTTTTAAAAAAAAAAAAAAATCTGTAAAAATAACAAAAAAATTTGGGGTGCAGGTGTCTCCCCCTGCACGCCCCCCTCCGCCCCTGATAGCACATACATTTTAATTAAAGGGTGATCATGATCCTTCTTGAATAGACAATTGCTAGTTTGGATGGCTTCTAATAGTAGATTGTGATCTTAAAAAATTAAAAATTGAAAAAGAAATTATATATAAAAAATATGGTCAAACGGAGTTAAATTTTAATTTTTTTCCCTGAAATATGTGAGAAAGGAGGCAACCAATGCTCTCTTACGTTGTTAAAAAAGATTAATGTAAAACTTTAAACTTGATTTCCTTTCAGTTAAGCTAAGAAGGTTGCTCCAAATGGTGATAACGCGTATGTGGCTTTGGCTTAAAAATAGATGGGATTCGAAAGTGCCACACAAATGAAAAGGAGAAAACTAATTCTAGTAGGCACCGGGACCATCAGAATAACTACTCAAAGGAGCAATTCATAAATTTCAATAACAAAATTTCAAATTTTTCATATAAATTTTATGCTCATGTTGTGTTAAGATCAGTATATACAGTGGTTCTTAGTTGTTAGTCTGATTAGTTTAGCAGTTAAGTCGTTAGCTTGGTACCTAAGGGACAGATTACCTGTGATGATACAAAAAAAAAAAAAATTATATAGTCACCAGGTATTCAATTCCCATGATTTCACTATGCCTTTTTTGAATTATGGGTTTTGGCAACTAACCCCATATGATTTTCAAAATAGGTTGTTTATACCTCTGTGTTTTGAAATTAGGCAATTACCCAATGTGTTTTGTGAATATGTGCAAAACACTCATCTATGAAGGTGGTAGTGCGATATGTTTTGCAAACCACGGGGTAGACATGACCACGATAGAACCGTCGGTTAAACGGTTAAAAAATATCAACCCTTAACCTTAACATTAGTAGACGGTTACGATTAGACCTTTATATTTTTTAAAAAAATTAAAATTTTATTTTAAAAAATTTAAAATTTACTATAAAAAAAATTGTAAAAGAACGAAGGGAAAGTACGGGGGAAAGGAGGGGAGTATTTAAACTTTTTAAGTTGTCTACGTATCCTCTTAGGGTGTAGAGGAATCAAAGTCCATGTAGTTCTCTTACCTTTTAACCTATCTTATCTTTGGAACAGCGTAGCTCAATCACTTCCATTACCTGTTCCCGTAGTAGTATTTCATTCGGTATTCGCTATCAAATTCATCTTGTTCCATGCTCGATTCCATTCCTTGTTGTCGTTTTGCCGCCCTCGACGATCGTCCATTAGTGCTTGAGACTCTAAAGAATCTGGAGACATTTTTTATCATCTTACATCCAAAATATCCCCCATGTGCTAAAAGCTTGCTCCATGGCAAGCTAAGATCTCATTTGCTATGATGGATAAAATTGGGAAAATGTGTGTCTTTTGTGACCACCAATTCAAGATATCAAAATTATGCTCACTATCTACTTCATTGAAAGTAAAAGAAGTAGTAAAATAATTCTCAAGTTCCAGTTGATCTTCTGGGACATTTGGTGAGTTTTTTTAATAGAAGTTGTGCTTTGGTGAGTTTAAAACTACTAGAAGTATCAGTAATAGTACTTTCTACTTTCGGTTCATTTGATTGTACACCATATTTAAAACTATATTCTTTATAAAGATCATTCAAACAATTTCTAACACGATTTACTATCATAGAAGGATTATGTTGAGCCTTAAACGCATTGTTGAGTTTAATGCTTAATTTATCTCCGAATTATTTATGAGTTTTGATGATCAACAAAACTTGTGTTTGTTATACTAATGTGTCTACTTAGTGTACATGTTTAGTTGATTGAAAAGTGGAATGTTTGAAGAAAATCAATTGTGCAAAGTCTGGGCAGGATCGCCCCAGGCGATGGTGAACATCGCCCCAGGCGATAGCTGCCAGGAAAGACTTCGCCATGCACATCGACTGGAGCGACGCAGAGGCCCGCGCGTAGGGCGAGTTCGCCTGAGGCGATGCCTGGAACGCTTGAGACGATGGGGACTTCGTTTGAGGCGATGAAGATTTTTGATCAACCGAAGCTACGACGTTGATTTTTGAGGCGATCTGCGGAGTTTGGTGACCGTTGGGGCGCGGCGATGGTGATCGCTCGAGGGGATGTCCGAGGCGATCTTGGAGTGATTCAAGCCTTATGTGTAGCAACGGCTAGTAGGAGCCTTGGGGGCCTTCTACACTATAAATATGGATGTTTTGGAGCATTTTGAAGACAAGAAACAAGACTATAAACTACAAGAGAGCTTTGTTCAATTCAAATTATTCTAGCAGTGCAAACTTCATACATTTATGTTGTATTGGTGTTTGTAATTCATTTCTTGTGTGGGAGTTTTGATTCTTTGTGTTGGTACACCGTGAATTGCTATTTGAGTTATTGTAAGGTCCTCTAACACCGACGCAAGTTGAAAATTGTAAAAGTCATCAACAAGTAAAGTTGGTGCAAGTGTGTGGCTATCCTTGGAGCCCTTAAGGCGAAGAAGACTCGTGAAGAGTGTGGGTAACTCGGGAAGAGTTTTGTGTGGCTATCCTTGGAGCCCTAAAGGCCAAGAAGACTCGTGAAGAGTGTGGTGCTCGTGAAGAGCTGTTTTACTCGGGAAGAGTGTGTTGTGGCTAACTTGGAGCCCTTAAGGCCAAGATCATTCTAGTGGAACCTCGGTTAAACATTTTCTAATCGGGAAGATGAGACGTAGGCGATTCATCGCCGAACTTCTATAACAAATTCTTGTGTTCTTTATCTTTATTTAAATTACGGATTTATTTATTTCTTCATTTTATTTATTTGTCGATTGACATCTAGTCTTTCGCAGCGCAAACTCGACTTATTTGCAAATTCATTTTAAAACGATAAAGTAGCCAAGGAACCTCATTGACCCCCCTCTTCGGTTCCAACATGTGGTATCAAAGTCATTTGATTTTTGTTTTAAATCAAAAATTTTCTATGACTAATCTTGCAAATAAGTTTGCTCAAGGTCAATCGACAAATCGCCCTCCGCTCTTCACGGGTGATAACTACGGATATTGGAAAAATAGAATTTCTCTATACATCCAATCCGTAGATTATGACCTATGGAAGATTATTGTGAAAGGTCCACATATTCCTTTGAAGGAAATTGGGGGATAAGTATTCCCAAAGAAATGGATGATTTTACAAGAGCGGATATGATTTTAATTTCTCAAAATGCTAAAGCTATTAATATTTTACATTGTTCTTTAGATATGAAGGAGTACAACCGGATCTCGATGTGCTCAACAGCAAAGGAAATTTGGGACAAATTGCAAATTTGTCATGAGGGCACAAATCAAGTGAAGGAGACAAAGATAGATCTATTGCAACTCAAGTATGAAATATTTGAGATGGAATTTGGAGAAGATGTTGACTCGATGTTTAGAAGGCTCACCCAAAATCATAAATGAGCTTGCACAACTTGGTGAGAAGTACCCTCCAAAGCAAATATGGGATGCCAAGAGGACGGCCATCATCGAATCCAACAAAGGAGAAAGTGCATCATATGATCTTGATGAACTTCATGATACCTTGGTGACCCATGAGCTTGAAGTGTCAACACGGAAGGGAATAAAGGAGGATGATAGATCCATAAGAAAGGGGATAGCCTTGGTGGGGAGAAAAGATCATTCCGATGATGAAGATGATGAAGAGATGATCTTGTTCATAAGAAAGTTTAAGAAATTCTTCAACAAACACAACAAGCCAAAGACCTCCGGTGCCACCAAACATGATTTGAAACAAGAGGTAACTTGCTATAATTGTCAAGATAAAGGTCATTATGCCAATAAATGTCCTAGGAAGAAGAATGTGGATAAAGGGAAGAAGAAAGCTCTTATAGCCACATGGAGTGATAGTGACTCCGATGAAGAAGAAACAACAAACCTTTGTCTCATGGCCAAAGATGACATAAATGATGAAGGAGATGAAAGCGACGATGAGGTACCATCTTTTGATGAATTACTAGATTCATATCATGAGCTTATTGATGTTCTTGGTAAAACCAAGATGAGTAACAAATTACTCAAACTTGAGGTAGCCAAGAGAGATGAAGAAAACAATTCATTGAAAATGAATTAAGTTCTTTGAAGAAATCTTTTTGCAAATTTAATGATAGTAGTTTAAAGATGAATGAATTGCTTGGCTTACAAAGCTGTAGCTTTGATAAAGCCGGACTAGGCTTTTCAAGCAAATCTAAAACATTTTCAAGCTTGTTAGTTAAAGCTAAGCATAATTCTCCTACTTGCACTTATTGTTGTAAAGATGGTCATACAAAGAATAAATGTAGATTTGCTAAAATCCAATACCAACCTAACAAAAGGTGGAAATAGATTTCAAAGACATTGATGAAAGCTAATCCACAAGGACCCAAAAATCAAATGGGTACCAATGAATTCCAAATCAAAAATTTGTTTTGTAGGAACAACAAAGGAATGGAGGATGAAGGCACTAGCACTTCAAGGGAGGAGATTATCTTATGCACCACAATAGAAGAAGCGCGAGGTATAGGACCAATGACAAGAATGTACTCTTGTCATCAAAGGTAAATTTATTTTGTGCATTTAAAAAAGGAACAATTCAAAATTTCATTGGCACAAATTAATTGTGACCAATAAATAATGAAGATCAATATTCATTGATAGTAAAATGCATTTCCCCTTAGCATATGTACATATAAATGTTCTGATGCATAATTTATGCATGATCTCTTTATGTTATATATCTTGATGCATTGAGTTCAAATTTGAATATGCAATGTGAAAATGTGAAAATGTGATTAAGCATGCAATAATTGTTTGGATGCTCAATCTTTGATATAATGCTATCATAACCTTAATAATTTTATCAAATGATGCTTTGAAAATTTTAATGTCTATTGGGCATGAGTGCATGAACATATGCACACTTTGCAACATTTAGAATTCATTGTTGATTGCCTTAAACGCATGTTTGTTTTTTCCTCTCAATGATTTAATCTTATGCTTGTTATGGCTATTACATTCTTGATGAGGAACATGTGTAAATTGTTAAAATATGGCTATGTGTCAACATATACTTGTGATATGATTATTTGAATTTTGTGCGTTTTGATTATCACAAAAGGGGGAGAATTTTGTGATAAACTTGAAATTTAATACATGCATAGTTTGAGGGGGAGAGTTTTTGTATGCATGATTTGAGGGGGAGAGTTGTTTGTATTATGCATTACTTGGTTAAATCTTGTAAGTGCTATGCAATTGTTAAGGGGGAGTCATATTTACTCACATTTCATGCATACTACATATTCAAGTTTATCAAGTTTTGTGATCATCAAAAAGGGGGAGATTGCTGAACCTTAAACGCATTGTTGAGTTTAATGCTTAATTTATCTCCGAACTATTTATGAGTTTTGATGATCAACAAAACTTGTGTTTGTTATACTAATGTGTCTACTTAGTGTACGGGTTTAGTTGATTGAAAAGTGGAATGTTCGAAGAAAATCAATTGTGCAAAGACTGGGCAGGATCGCTCCAGGCGATGGTGATCATCGCCCCAGGCGATGGCTACCAGGAAGGACTTCGCCACTCACATCGACTGGAGCGACGACAGGGCCCGCGCGCATGGCGAGTTCGCCTGAGGCGATGGCTTGATCGCCTGAGGTGATGCCTGGAACGCTTGAGGCGATGGGGACTTTGTTTGAGGCGATGAAAATTTTTGATCAACTGAAGCTACAACATTGATTTTTGGTATGGATCGCCTGAGGCGATCTGCGGAGTTTGGTGACCGTTGGGGCGCGGCGATGGTGATTGCCCGAGGCGATGTCCGAGGCGATCTTGGAGTGATTCAAGCCTTATGTGTAGCAACGGCTAGTAGGAGCCTTGAGGGCCTTCTACACTATAAATATGGATGTTTTGGAGCATTCTGAAGACAAGAAACAAGACTATAAACTACAAGAAAGCTTTGTTCAATTCAAATTATTCTAGCATTGCAAACTTCATATATTTGTGTTGTATTGGAGTTTGTAATTCATTTCTTGTGTGTGAGTTTTGAAGTTTTGATTCTTCGTGTTGGTACACCGTGAAGGTGTTATTTGAGTTATTGTAAGGTCCTCCATCACCGACGCAAGTTGAAAATTGTAAAAGTCATCAACAAGTAAAGTTGGTGCAAGTGTGTGGCTATCCTTGGAGCCCTTAAGGCGAATACTCGTAAAGAGTGTGGGTAACTCGGGAAGAGTTTTGTGTGGCTATCCTTGGAGCCCTTAAGTCCAAGAAGACTCGTGAAGATTGTGGTGCTCGTGAAGAGCTGTTTTACTCAGGAAGAGTGTGTTGTGGCTAACTTGGAGCCCTCAAGGCCAAGATCATTTTCGTTCTAGTGGAACCTCGGTTAAACGTTTTCTAATCGGGAAGAGGAGACTTAGGCGATTCATCACCGAACTTCTATAACAAATTCTCGTGTTCTTTATCTTTATTTAAATTATGCATTTATTTATTTCTTCATTTTATTTATTTATCGATTGACATCTAGTCTTCCGCAGCGCAAACTCGACTTATTTGCAAATTCATTTTAAAACGCTAAAGTAGCCAATGAACCTCATTCACCCCCTCTTCGGTTCCAACAGATTAGGTGAGGAAAACTCATGAAAATAAGTCAATGCTTCATAATACATCACTAACATTCCATGCATAACATATCATTGTCCTTGCCATTTCGTCATGCATTAGAACCTTCCATTGATTAATTTGTAAAAGAAAAGAAAAATAGATGGAGTAAAAGAATAGTACTTGTAAACTTGAGAGTAATAGCCAATAATGTGTATTGCATGCTTTGAAAATTAAGATTTGATGAAAAATGAAATAAGTTATGGGTATTTATAGAGTAAAAAATAAACGGTCATATCAATATTGTAAGACTCCAAAGTCACATCACGTCAATAATGCAATTATGACATCACATATACATAAATTATCAGTCTTTAAAACTCACACTACATTGTTCATAATTACTGTGTGGGATTTTATAAAAATTTGGGCAGAATCCCCATAAAATCGACTTCCCACAATAAACAAAGAGGCAATAATCAATTCCCCAATTATCACAATATCAACATAATCAATTCCCCAACAAATCATCAAAATAAAGCATCGTTCATCTACTCAATTCATAATGCACATTCTCTCCAACAAAGTACATCTAACACCAACATATAAGGAGTGACTTCGAGATATTTATGAAATCCATAAATACATGTCCACGAAGCTCACAGACGAGCATTAAATAAATGAATGTATATCTACATGCACAAATCACATTACCTCATACCAATACTGGTATCACACCAATGAACATATTCTCATTCAATGGCTTGAACTCCCAATATCGTACCTGTTTCAACAGAAACAGCCTCTACACAGGGTAAACGCCTCCACACAGGGTGAACATCCAATATCACAATACTCATATTCATAACAATGCATAAAGATCATGATAAAAGATCATGATATCACAATTTAAGATTATTGAAAATCTATAAAAATATACTCCCTGTACAGTTCAGAATCTGTATAGCTTCCACGAACTGTTCCTGTTTCAAACTCACACGCTTTCATAACATCAAGTTCAGTATCGTTATTTAAAATATGATACTCACCAACACGATAAATTCAATATAACCAAAATCTATTATTTATGCTTAATCATAAACAATTTCATATCCCATGCAATCCTGCCTATCAATCTATCTCATTCTCAACACTTTCTCATATTGATCATGCCCAAGGCGTCAATACTCATCTCGTATACTCGGATCACGTACAACTGCGTATCCCTCATACTACACACACACACACACACACACACACACACATATATATATATATTCTTTTCTTTACTCATATATTCGGATCACGTAAAATTACGTATTCACCATACCACATGCGTCATACTCAACACATATATACATTTCTTACGTTCAATCATGACATTCCACAGTACATGAATACATGTAATTACTTCATAATATGTATACTTGCCCATATGTCACTACGTACCTTATGATTAATATTGCAAGTCAATTTACTCTCATCTGCCCGAAAACTTGTGAAGCATCTACATTATTTCAACAATTTAATATCAATAACCAACAATTCAAGTTATATATGTACCTGAACTCAAAATCAGACAATTTCGATTGAAATCCATCATAATGCCATAATTTTCTCACTATTACCCATTTCAATTTCAAAAATTAAGTTCACAATTCTACTATATACTTCAGCTGTGGATGAAATGAAATATGGTCACTTCATGAAGCAAGACACATGGTAAGACCTAAGTCACATAAGTTCGATGGGCGGGCGAGTGTGGATGAAGATGCGGATGCACGAATGCGTCAATTTGTTTTTGAAAAATTGAGTGCGGGTGTGTCTTAATGCGCCTATATATATATATATATATATATATATATATATATATATATATATATATATATATAGAGATACAGATGTTGATGAAATAAAATTAAACATACATAATATACATCATATTTAACAAACTTACGTCGTTATTGTATTATTTACAAATGTACAATATAAAATTCTTAAAAACCTTGACATTTGCAGCTTCTCAAAAAACATTAAAATTATATCTTATTGTAGGATCTAACATTTGCAGCTTTGCAAAAAATGTTATAGCCAGTGAAAATAATGTAATTCAAATCTTGTAATCGATCGCTCTTCTAGTAGTAATTCTCCGAAAAATATATTTAGAGAATGCAAAATGAAAATGAAAATGAAGTATTAACATTTTGTTTTATTTTAAGACATAAAATAGCGAATGTAAAAAATGAAACCAAATTTTACATCTGTATTTCAACATATTTAATAATAGTATGAATTTATTAAGAATGACTCATATTATTTCCGAAGAATTATATTATTACCTTATGAAATGACTAATATAAGCATTTAAATTAACTCGATACAAATAAAAGTTTTATTTATAAAGTTCATTCTATTATTCATGCAAAAAACTAAGATATCAAATTTATCATTATTTCCTCCGTAAAAATGTTACAAAATCACAGATTTGTCATACTTTCTTTTATCACATATTTTAATATTTCATATGTTATTATGTCTTTTCATGAATTCATTACAGAATATGATTACTATCTATCTAGTTATCATATAATATAATTTTCTTACCAACTTGAAGTACATAAAAACCATGAAAATTCATTTAAACCCAAAATCGGAGAAATTTTAGTGAGTATTATCTATCTATTTACCATATAATATAATTTTATTACCAACCAGAAGTACATAGAAACCATGAAATTCATCTGAACCCAAAATCGGAGAATTTTGTTTATAGTTACAAAAAAAAAATCGGAGAATTAAGAAGGATTAAGTAAACTTAGTGCAGGACTTAGTAAATCTTAGTGCGCGAATTAGAAATTCGTAATGCGCGAATTAGAAATTCGCCAGTTCGCGGCCGGAGTGTCAGTGCGTAGAGGAGGTAGGAGGATTATGTGACTTACGGTAAGACTCAAAAAAGACATTAATCAGTTTATACCCTCATTATCCAATGCTCATTCAACTGGCAAGACTCAACTGAAATAACACATTATGAAGAACAACATTAATAATTCGAGTCAACAATTTACAATAACAAGAAGAAAGTGCAGAACAATGCTGGAATTTTCGAAACAGGAAGGGAGAAGTCAAAGTAGCTGTACGTTAAACATCCATGGCTTGAACAACACACCTCTGAACCCAACATATAAAACAGAAGGGAAATTAACTCAGAGTATTGATGCAATACAGAATCCAAACGTGGCGAAAAATGTCCAGGATGCATTCACGGTTCAATTCTACTGCAGCAGGGAAGTAACGAATTTGGTGGTTTAAATCACCACCAAACTATCCATCAATCTAGCAACAAACACGACCCAATCCATGTAAAAAACTTTGGCTAAGTAATAAGTAAATTTCTGCACAACAGTACAACAAAATTCGGCAACCACAATCCTCAAACTGTGGCAAAAAAATCGAACCCGCACTATATAATTCAAGGGAAAGAATAACCAAGAAACAATGTATGCTTACATCTACAAACCTTTGTGAAAGTGTTATTGAAATTTCTAAAAAATCACCCTGCTTCCTCACGCCTTGGATGACCGAAAAGATGAAAAGGGGGAAGGGTAAGGTTTCACTCTTCTTCTTTTTCTTTTTATCGGGTTTTAGGAAAGAGAAAAGGAATATCTAACTAATCCATTATCTTTTTATTTTATTTTAAATGAAATAATAAATATTTATTATTTGCAAGTACCCTTCTTTAAATTAATTTACACTATCATTTCAACCCAAAATCACTTGGTTAAATTCCAAAACCTAATTTTACAAATCCAAAATTATTACACAGATATCCACACAAAGTTTACTCCAACTTCATACCCAATTTATAAATCCAAATATTTAATCCCATGAATATCTCATATTATTCCACATTCACTATTAAATAGATATAATTATTCCGAGCATCACATATAACGGTAACAAAATCTAGATCATCGATATTAAAATAAATAAAAAAACTGCTAGTTTACCGTTAAACCGACTGTTAACAGCCGGTTCAAGATCTGTAACAGTTAGGAAATCCTAGCCGTTGATCCACGACGGTCAGGAAATACTGATCGTCCATTTAAAAAAAAGATTTTTTTTAAAAAAAATTACCGTTCAAACCACGGGTTCAAAACCTATGAACCGCCGGGTTTAACAGGTGGTTCACAGTTTTTGAAACCCATGAATCGTAACCGACCCATTTTCAGGCGGACCGGTTATGATTTTTTCCCGCCTAACTGGGTCAACGGGTAGCCGAACAGTTGATCTGGTTAAGGATCCAGGCCGGCCCACGATTTTTGTGAAAACCGTGGCTATGTCTAGGGGTAAAATACATGTTTTTCATTTCTCATTTCTTCTGATATTAGTCGTAGGCTCGTTCCATTCCAGTGTGATTCATGCATAATGTCGAAACTTAGAGGTAGCTAACACTTATCTATGAAAAAATATGCGACATGATATGATACAATTTTGAAGCCTACACGTATCTCTTTTTAAAAAAAAAAAAATTGAGACATGTCTAATAAGCAGATTTATCTACCTAGCCCAACAAAATATAAACATAGACAATTTGTAACCTTTATAAGCTCTTCTCAAAGGCTTTTATTGGGGCCTAATTGTCAGGGACCCTTGACCATAGCTTCTAAGCTAAACTAATCAAGCCCATTTCAATATGTTAATATAACTAGTAACCTAACTCACACAATCCTCATATACTCACGCACACACTGTTGCTCCGATCGCAATTTGGCATAATGAACGTGCATGCCGCACTTTAAGACTCACTAAATCGCATACGAAGTTTTACTAAGTCGCGCACAACATTTCGCTAAGTCGCGAACTATTATCAAAATTTCTTAATTCTTCGATTTAATTCTCTTTTATATTTTTTTGTACTTATTTTTTTGGGACTTTTGGGTTTAGATTAATGTTAATGGTTACGCTGCTTCGGATTGGTATAAAAAGCATATTAGACTGTAACTAGATACATAGTACACACTATTCTGTATTGACATCATGGAGAAACATAATAGCATATTAAAAATATGTGATAAAAGAAAGTATGGCAATATTTGTTATTTTATAATATTTTTAGTGAGAAAATAATAATAATTTTGATATCATTAGTTTTTTAATGAAAATTAATAGAATAAACTTATAGATAGAACTTTTATTTTTATTGAGTTAATTTAATCATTTATATTAGTTGTTCCATAAGGTCGTAGTACAATTTTCGGAAATAATATGAATCATTATTAATAAATTTACATTATTACCAAACATGTTGAGCCACAGAGGTAATGCTTGGTTTTATTTTTCGAATTCATTATCTTAAAATAAAACCATATATTAATGCTTCATTTTCTAAAATGTACTTTTCGGAGGATAATAATTGTCCCTACTAGAAGAGCGATCAAATAAAAGATTTGAATTTGCATTGTTATCACTGATTATCTTTTTTCAAAGTTGCAAACGTTAGATTCTACACATATTATCTAATTTTAATTCTTTTTAAGAATAATAAAGCTGCAAATGCAAATTTTGTTAAGAATTTATTGTATACAATATAATAATGATCCCAATTTGTTTATATATATATATATATATATAATTTTTTAATATGCGTATTAAAGCGCTCCCGTACTCAATTTTTTTAACAGGTCGTGCACCCGCTCTATGTGACTTAGCTAGTAACAACACATATATGTTCGCACAATGAGAGTAGTGATTTTTGTCAAAAAAAATTTACTTACATTTGATAAAAAATATATATTGGATAGTTTAGATCTTTAGATTATCAAATTTAGATGGATCCTATTCTTTACAATATTTTTCTGAAATATGTATACATATAAACTCTGATCAATTTTGATTATATATGTGTGTATTTTTGTTTACCTTATTTAGATACGCTCACTCATACTTCCTCCTCTCGCAGTCCTCCAACTTAATAGGATGTAGCAGTTACATTCAATGTTTTTAAAATCGGCTCGGACCGATCGGTCCAACCGGTGATCGGTGCTTGGTCCGAGCCGATTAACCCCATAAAATTGGTAGTGCAAAAAACCAGTGCGAACCGGTGAGAACGGTCAAAAACAGGTCGACCGGGTTGAACCGCTCGTAACTTTTTTTTTCCAATTTTTATTTTGTTATCCCTGTTAAGTTTTTCATTCCTTCCTAAACACCTAAATAAAATGTTACAGCCGTCATATATTAAACAACAGAAAACCAAAACCCTAAACTGTAATTGATTTTCACCGGACGCATTCACGAAACAATTCTTGGTATACATGCAATGTATGGACTTTCTGATCAAAAAAATTCAATTCTTGCATTTTAATTGGTGGATTGCATGGCAATTGTCTTGCCATGATTGGAGGTTCCATGAAGTTTATTTATATATATTAGATCTAATTTTGTATTGCATCAACTCCATGCAACTATTGAGTTTACCTATTATATGTTTTTGATATTTGTATCAGTCTTAAATATAATGCAAAAAGTAATATAATGTATCAAAAATTAAAAATCTCTTAATTTTAATTTGGTGTATAAATGACTAATTAGTGTATTTGTAATTGATTGTTTTATATATAAAGTTTATATTTACAAAAAATATTTATAAACTTAAATAGATGAAATTATTGAAGAGTGTGTAAAATATTGATCTTCATGCTATGTTGCTACAATGATATTTTTTTATTATGAAAATTTTGAAACTTTTACAAATACATGCTATAAATATTTTACAAAATTAAATATAGATATTACATCATACTGCCGTCATATACCGGTTGAACCAATTGTTTAACTGGTTGAACCGATCGAACATGTAACCAGTAAGGGCACCGATTTTATGTCCGGTCCGATTTTGAAAACACTGGTTACATTTGATTCTATACTTACCACCCCTCTTGGTCACCTTTGGTTCCGCCATTATATGAACTAGTGCTCTTCTGCAACCATTGCGTGCTTGTAGAGTCGTTTATTATGTAAATTATCGAGTGTTTGACTAGTCTTCTGATTCAAATTTGTATATATTTTTTTAATTTTAAATTGTTTTTTTTTGGAGTGTAGGCAGTTTTTTTAAAGTAGTTTGCTTTTTAAACATAGTAATATTATAATTAGCTATTTATTGGGGGTATAATGACAATTTAGACGTTGGGGCATTGTGGTCATTTATCTAATCGATTTTTTTAATTAGTTTGATTTTTTTTAAAACACAGTAATATTATAATTAGTAATAAAATCGGGATATTATTATTATTTAGCATATTGGGAAGCATTGTGGTCATTTTGCAATTTGAAACACGACTCTTGAAATTATTAATATATTTTATGATTCTTTTAAAAAGTTTTAAGTGGTATGTTCTGTTTTAGCAGTTGTATCTACTATTTCCAAACCTCCACCCAACGTACCCAATCCCACACCAATTCAATGCATGCACATGAATACACTCTCCCTTTTCATAATAATGCCATGTACAGTATACATACATGGTTCGTCGACACGGTCATGGAGAGCATCGTAGAGGCAATTGTTTCAATTTCATTGACATTTGTTATTATAGATAATTTGTTATTAGGCAACAGTAGTTCCGTTCTACGACGGCCATGAAATCGTCGTTATAGTTAAACATCGTTTGACGTTCTCATTCCAGTTCCATGACCGGTATTGCAAACCATGAGTGTACAAGACCCCACGTACCCAATCCCACGACCACCTGCGGCGGCGCTGCCACCATCTTCCCCGGGAACATGCTCCTCGATTTCCAGCAAAGCATCATACTAAATCACGCTAAATTCATGTACGGTTATTGAATAGATAACCTTTTCTCTCTCCATAAACACTCCCTCGCTCTTTTATCACTTTCATGCACATCTCAGAATTGAAGTATCAAGAAGTTGAAGCAACTACCTCAGATTGCAATGCAATCTTGCCAGCATCATGACTTTATCTGGGGTGTGTATTTTTGGGTTGGGTCGCCAAACATTTGAGTGATATAGTCTTAGCATGTCAAAATTCGATTTTATAAAGTTTTAGCAATGATCTGAAAATAACTGAAGGTTTTACACGTAGTTATTTGTTACATAGGGTATTCAACTCATATCAAATTTCATATATGTTTTATGTACCGGTGCCAAAAGAGCCGGCACGGGCCGTGCCTCTACAGTAATTGGTCCTACTAGGCCACGAATATTGACCCAGGGGCTTTTTATTTAAAATGATGCCGATCGATCGGCTAATTGTTCGTGCCGGGTCTACCCATATTTGGAAAATAGTTGTGCTGGCAGTGCCCGTGGAGAAAACATATAACTGACTAACTGAGAAAAAACTTCGTTCCTATCCTTGAGATTTAAAGTGGCCAAATATTATCTTTAAACATTACTAGTGTTTGGCGTAGTGAGTTTAACCCACTTAACATATGTTACGCACAGATTCTGTCCGCCAAGAAAAAGCGGATTGAAAAGTGGGAAACAAAGTTAAAGTCGTGTTTTCAAGAAATTCTGATGACAATCCTGCAATTGTACACCATAAACAATACTAAACTTTTCAGGTTAAAGTTTTCCCAATCGAATTAAATATTTTTATTTGGATAATGATATTTTACTATAAAATCATGGAAGTATCGATTCTGCTGTGTAAGGGCTGAGTCATTTGACAAATCGTATAACGCTACTTTTAATTTGTTCTTGTGACTTTATACTGTTTATCAAGTGTTAAATAAGGTTTGTTTGATGATGTTCTTAAGGGCAGTGCCCTAGGGGCATCATCACCATTCATTTGGAATCTTTTTTTTAAAAAGGAAAAAAAGATTCTAAATGGATGGTGGATGATGCCCCTGAGGGCAGTGCCCTTAAGGGCAGCAACAATAAAACCGTTAAATAATTAGTACTGAACATCAAAATTTTGACCAGTGATTCCTCATGATGACTTTTGTGCCTATAATACTTTTACATCAAAATTGTATTCGATCTTAATCTTGATTTTCTGAAAGAACTTCAAAAATACTTGATAGCGTTAACGTTACGATGAATATTTTGGAATTATCCACTTATCATGTGTCAACTCATATTATGAGTTAGTTTGATGATATAGGTAAACGACACTATACTTATGGATAACATCACCGTTGATTTGGAATACCGCATCAATTAGAAACCAACGATGGATATACCCCTCAGGACACTAATTACAGGTGAAGCTTATCTTAAATTAAGGATTAGTTCATATCAATGGATTGCATCAAGTTCTGATATCCAACCAGTTATGTTGCTTCTTGTAAAAAAAGTTGACCAGGATCTTCACTCAAATTTACCCAGGACACCATAATTATCGGACAGCAACAATAAAACCCTCTTTTTTTCTCGTGCACTTTTGCTCATTGTGTTTGGATGGATTGTTATAAGTGGTTTAACTTAGAATATGTGATGCATAATGATCATGTTAAAAATTATTGGCAACATATGGGTTGTGTGCTCGGTTCTAATGGAAAAAAGGATAATGGCTTGTCATATGAGATTATATTGTTTGGAGCATTTGACAAGTCCGTAATAAGAAAATGTTCAGTGATTTGGTAACTTCAAAAGAATTGACGGTTGAGTTGATGAAGTTTGGAATTTGGCACTGGATTACGGCAAGAAACTTGGCATTCATCCTTATTCGGCTTTAGATTAGTATCATGAATCGACGGTATGTTTGAGATTGTAAGAGGCTTTGTATGACCTCTTCTTCCTAGGCTTCTATTTCATTGTTTTGGAGTGGGTAATGTGATGTATTGTATATGGTAACTTTTTGGTTGGAGCAAATAAATAATAATATTTTTGCTTACAAAAAAAAACAAAAAAAATTACAACTTAAATGTAAAAAAAATGTGTGTATAACTTAAAATCTCACTAAGCTCCATGATTCCTTCTATCCTTTCCTGCGAGGCCTTTTAACTTTCCACCTATTTAGTGTATTTTATACATAATTATCCAGGCATGAAGAACTACTTTGCTTTTGGATTTTCCTCTTACCATATCTCTTCCAACTTATCCGAGAAATGATATTTTGAATTGATAAGTATGTAATATTATACAGAGGCACGTGGCAATCTGGTGTCTTGATCAAACAAACCTATTTCAGTTAATTCTCATAGTCATGAAACCTACTGTAAATTTGAAAATCCTACTTTTGGTCCAGTCGCGACATATTGCCACATTATGTTCAATCACACTTACATCTGATTGATGTACCAAAAACCTGCAATAATGATTAAATGTTAACTTGAGTTGCCTAAATCAAGCTTGACTCGAGCAAAATTTGGTTACACAACTTCAAATTAGATCAAAACTTTTAACTTATTTGTTGGGAGTGGTATACACGGCAATTATTCTATGTTTTCAGTCTTCTATCGTCTAAGTCATAATAAGTCTATCACATTGGCACCCATATGATACAACCTCTCATATTCACTAGTCGCTTAGTATCGGGATTTTTGATGCCACTGTGTAAGGAAATAAAGTTATGTATCTGATAATAGCTATATTTTTTAGTCTAGTAGTAAGCACATGATCCTACAAAATAGCCAATTTTGAGTTCTCATCCGTGTCAGAGGAATCCCAAGTTACTCGTACTTAAATATAGCAAGCTAAAATCTTATTCATTGATTAACCTGATACTACTAGAATATCTTAAACTTTCTATGACATTAGGATCAAATTTTGCAATTATCAAAGGGTTTCAGAATACAAATATTAATTTTAATGATATTAAAAAAAGTTTAGAATACAAATATTAATTCTAATATTTTTTCACACATCATGAGATTTCAACTTATAAATTTGAAATATAGCTCAATTTTACATCATACAAACGAAAATGAACTCTGGCATGATAATATTACACACATCATATGTCACAGGGTCTAAATTTGATTTGGATATGTGTGGCCCATATAAAAAAAATGGACCCCACGTATTCAGATCAAATTTGGAACCTTCGATCTAGGATAAGAGCATTACATATATGCTAGGCTGAACTTATCCCACGATAACATTAAACTAATTCAACGAGTAGTTGTAACTCGGAATATCATTAATTTAGATAAGAGGTAGAAAACTATAAAAAATTCAATTTGAAAATCAACTCATTTACCATCTAATCTTGTATTTTTATTAAAATAAAACAAAGAAAGAGTTCCTAATATAAACATTTTTTTAATTGTTTTTGATTTTGTTTTTTGACAAAAGGAATAGGACATACAAGAGCTCATCAATTTTCATCTAAAAAACCACATCGAAACACTTTCTTCTTCCCTCAACAGCCTCTGCTGCCGCGCAATAAATGCCTCCACCGTCTGCCGGAACTCTTCGCTACTCATCTCATCCTCCACGCAATTCAAGGTGATGCCGCCTTCCGCCGCCGTATTTTTCCTCCCACTATTTGCTGCTCTATGACACCTCTCCGTCACGGTTCGTCTCAGTTCACTGCTGCACTCCTCCACGCGCGCCACTCTCACTATTTTCTCAGATTTACTTCTGTCCAATTCCATCTTTCTCTGTTTTCCGTTACCGTAAATTTGGTGGTTTATGTGGAATTTTTCGACGTACTGGTCGTAAAAATCGGTTCCCTTTTCGCCACTTCCAGCAGAGAATCGCCCCGATTTCAAGAGCAGAACGGCAATTATCACGTTTCCGATTACAAAAACAAATCTGGGGCTTATTAAAGTTACCAAAATACCCCTGAAATGCTCTCTCGAAGACTTGACAGAAAAATGGAACTGGGAGCAGAATCTAACGACGATGATCAGGAAAACAAACGTCTCCACCAATCGAAACAGAACCGTAATTCTCCGAATCGTACGGTACTTTAAAATTGCATCCGCCTTCTCTACTCTTACATCACAGAACTTTAGTGAATCCATTTCTTAAGAGTTATCTACACTAATATTTACAATTATATCAAAAGATTCGAGGGGTTTCTTTCCTGGTTTATAATTTTTGCAACAATTTTAATGGGTTTTCACTCGTACGAGAAATGAACTGAGAATTTGGAGTGAGCCCTCGATTTGAATAGAGAGAGAATGAACTGCTATATTCATCTTGTAGAGAGAGGAAAAAAGTTAGAAATTGAGAGTGAAGTCGTTTGCAGTATGGAACAAAAGGAGATGCTTTTCCTAAAGAATTTGCATGAATGCATTGGAGGTGGTGTTGGTATTTATAGGCTAAAGTTAAATATTCGTTCCACTTTTCTTTTTAACTCACTCATTTTGTCTTCAAAGCAACAAAGCATTTCGGATTTGAAAGGGATTTAAAAAATCCATTAATCTCTATTTCTAATTTGCTGGCAATAAAAATTGAGAAAATGGTATCTCAAAAATACAATATATATACATAAATATATATGTATATAAATATATGTATATATATGTGTATATATAGAAATATATATGACGTGATCTTAAATTCTCTGTGTTCGAATAGAGTTTGTGTGACAGAAAATTAATAAAAGATACCAAAAATTTTACGTGGAAAACCCTCAAGAATGAAGGAAAAATCATGGGACCTTGTCCAATATGAATTATCACTATAAAAATGGATTCGTTATAGGACTTTGACACGAAATATGAATAACAATCTTTTAAACAATAATATTAAAGAAAATACAGGAAAAGACAGAACATATTTGGTATGCTCTCTTTGGAGTCTTTTCTTGCATTAAAAGTTCAACCCACTACAATGAGACCATAAGTGTGTATTTATAGTGTTAATACCGGTGGTTAGCTCGGGATCGTGGCGTTTGTGGGGCAAAGCGCGTCCGAGAAATCCGTGTTCCATTATTGCACGTTTATTTACGCCGGTTGATTTGTTGGTTACGTTCGAGTCTTCCGCTACTTTTTGACCAGCATGCCGACAGGGTATAATAGTGTTCGGATACTTTGTGCTCGGTGGGTTACGTCCTCAGGATACTTCTGTTCGTTACTTGCGGGATATTTTACCTGAGGAAACTGATATGTCATATGACATCACCTCACCCCCATTGAAGTAAAGCAAGACGAGAATATTGAAGTATTGTTTTCCGCCATTTTTTCCCACCCATAGTTTTCAAACCGCAGCGCGACTTTTCATTTCTCGAGGCTCATCTGTAACCGTCCATTCAACTTACTTTGGACGGCACGGATTAAAAAACTGTTCACCTAGTCCCCTCTATAAATACTCTGTCATCCCCCTTCATTTGTTTCACTTTGCTTCATTTTGCTTCCGAGCTAGCATCGGACGATCGAGCAACCGATCTTCAAGCTTTTCGAGCACTTATTTACAAAGTATGGCTTCTTCTTCGGATGATTCCTCCCTGAGGGAAATAGATATGTACAGCACATATACTGAAGAAAGAGTTACTACACTTCCTCCTCTGCCTTCATCTCCATCCGATAACGAGGAGACCTTAAGTTCTTCAAATTCCTCAGCTGCTCGTAAGGAGGAAGAATGGGCTACTACAGAACAAGACTTGGTGGCAGCCAAAGTCCCTGGTTCTATCCAGCATATATCCAGTATCCAGACGAGCCAGCATATATCCAGTATCCGTACCAGATGGGAGATTTCTGAGGGGACTTCTATTATTGCTCCCCTTGCAGGGTCTCGTCCCATTTGCCCCCTATGGGCTATTTTCTCTTTTATTAGACGAACTCCGAGGGGCCTTCGTTTTCCTGTCCCCTCTTTCTTTGTTGAAGTTGCCTCGTATTTTGCTATTTTCATTAGCCAATCATTCTCTAATAGTTATAGATTGTTGGCGGGCTTCTTCATTGTCCTTTCTGTTTTGGGTTTTACTCCTATCCCCGAACTCTTTCACTGCTTTTTTTAGTTGAATAAGAAAGAGATCGGCCTTTTTTTATTTTTCTTCCCGGACGGGGGTTGGTTTCCTCGAGAAACACCCCTCGTCAATAAAAAAATTGGAAGAAGTTCTACTTTTTTACTCGTCCACTTCAGCCTTGGGATTGTCCATGGAGTGGAGAGAAAACCTCCCGAATGACAAATGAATCAAGGGTCACCTTGAGAATGAATCGTATCTGTTGGTTCATCGTAAACTTGGCGATCAGTGCTGTTAGTTCCGGACCTTATCGATGAGATTTTAAAGATGACAAAACATTCCAGACCGGATCGATAGAAATCAGATTGACCAGATCGATCGGACAAAACAGAGCAAGTTGACAGAACATTTCAGACCGGATCGATGGAAATCAGGCATACCAGATCAATCACGCAAAACAAAGCAAGCTGATAAAGAATATCACATATCAGACCGGATCGATGGATTCCAGACTGACTAGATCGATACTTCAGATCGATCTCAACCTTTATCAGATCAGAGCAGTCAAAGATACATAAAGGATGGCTTCTCAGTCCGAACCATTAACGGTTATTTATTGTAGCATTTAATGCTGTAATTAATGCTACAAAGGATCAAAAGTCGGAGATTGCCATTAAAGGTAAGAAGACAAAGAAGAGCTTACCTGACAATCGCCGAAAGCATACACCAGAACGGCAAGTGTCCGGAAGAAGAAGACTGTAGCTTTCTCAGAGTTTAAAAAGAGTCAAAGTCGCATATAAAGGGAAACAATGCCGTTGCTACCCTCAACTATAAAAGGAGGCAACAAAAGGAAGACATAGACTCTTGATTCCAACTCACGCTGATCAATTGAAAAACACACAAGAAAGCAACTGCACACGCTTACAAAGTTCAGAAGCTTTCGAGCTGAAGTTATTTATTTAAGCGCGATTACTTTGTAACATTTGATCATTGTAGGATCACTGTGCGCATTGTGTATTGAAAAATAGAAGTGAGCAACTTATTGTAACTGTCAGACAGAGTGTGTCTGAGCAGGTTGAGTGACTAGGAGTTTCAGACTGGTAGTGAGGTAAATCCAGCCTGAATCGGGTTTGTACAACAGGATTGTATAAATCAAAGTCTTCTAGTATAAACCTTCCTTAATTGGAAGAAGTGGAGACGTAGAAGGATTACACCACCTTCGAACTTCCAGAAACATATCCTGTGTCTTATCCTTCTGCACTTAGCCATCGAGCCGTTCTTACTTTTACAAGAGCAGACCGTTTCCGCACTCACCTTTTTAGTGGTCTGTTCTGTTCAAAGAGTTGATTAAGTAACAGATTTCTTTCACTAATCCGAAAGAATTCACAAGGGATAAATTTTATAAGGAGTGTTCATTCACCCCCCCCCCCCCTCTAAACACTCCGGACCGATCCTAACAAGTGGTATCAGAGCCAGGTCATCTTAATCAGCACAAAGACTACTAAGCTGATGGCATCATTCAACAAAATCCCCATGTTCTCAAAAGAAGACTATGATGACTGGAGAATCAGAATGCAAGCTCATCTGGCAGCTCAGGATGACGATATGTGGTTCGTCATCACTGATGGACCAATGAAGATTTTAAAAATCAATACAGCAGTAGCCATCTCTGGTGAAGAACCACAAATGGTGGAAAAGGACAGATCCCTCTGGACGAATGAGGAAAGAAAGAAAGCAAATCTTGATAATGTGGCCAAAGACATCTTGTTCAAAACTTTGGACAAGAACATGTTCAGCAAAATCAAAATGTGCTCTACTGCCAAAGAAATTTGGGAGAAGATAGCACAGCTATGTGAAGGCAACGACCAGACCAAAGAAAACAAGTTAACTGTTGCTCTTCAAAGATTTGAGAGCATAAAGATGAAAAGTGGAGAAACTCTAAATGAGTTTGATGAAAGAGTCACCGGCATCATAAATGAACTGAATGGTCTGGGGAAGGAATATTCTAACAGAGAGATCGCTCTGAAAGTAATGAGAGCTCTGCCAAAGGAATGGGATGTAAAGACCATTGCCATGAGGGAATCAAAAGACCTTAACAAGGTTGAACTTCATGATCTGTTTGCAGATCTTAAGGCCTGTGAGTTTGAACTGATAAGCAGAGGTGAAGCAGAACCATTCATCTCTCAACCAAACAAGGCCCTGGCAGCCACTCCAGGCCAGATCGCTTCAACATCAGACCGATCTGCTGAACAGATGAGTAACGATGGTATGTCATTATTTATCAAGAAATTCGGTAAATTTATGTCTAAAAATAAGAGGAACTTCAAACCCTCTCATCATTATAAATCAAGAAAATGTGATACTGTTAACGATCAGGCTTGCTACAATTGTGGTAAGACCGGACACTTCATTGCAGATTGCACCAGACCGAAGAAAGAAGAACGGAAAGAGAAGCATCGTGATGATAGAAAGAAGAAGCACTACAAAGACCGCAAGAATCATGGAAAATCCCAAAAAGTCCTAGTAGCTGAAGAAGGAAACAGCAAATGGGCTCAGACAGACTCAGACTCGGAAAGCTCTGAATATTCTTCCAGCGAAAGCGAAGAAGATATTCAATGTCTTATGGCAGACAAAGAAATGAGTCAGACAGACGAGGTATATGATCTTGACTCAAGTGAATTTACACGAGAAGAGCTCATGTCCGCACTGCAAGACATGGCTAATGATTATAGGATCTTAGCTGAATCATTTGAGAAGAATAAAGCCAAAATCAGTACTCAAATGGATGAGCACAACAAACCAAGCTGCTCTGAGCAGGGTGAGTGCAAAAATCTCCAGATCGAGCTGAATAAGCTGAAAATCTCTTATGATCAGCTCCATGAAGAAAATAAGAGAATTAGCACACAAAATGCTAAGCTCTCACATATATTCAAAACATGGACAAAATCCAGAACATCCTTGGAAGAACTACAAGAGGTTCAAAGAAACGTCGGTGATTTCACCGGCATAGGCTTTGACACCAAAGAATGCACCAAAGATGAATCTGAGCTGTTGCTGGTAAAGAATCAAGTCAAACAAATGACATTTGTTAAATCCAGCACAGTATATGAAACCGAAGCACCTAAGATTCAAACATGAGTCTCTTACGAGAATCAAAATCTGAGAAAAGGAATTGGTTATGTTAACCAAGCCAAAGAAAAGGCACCAGCAAGATTTGCGTCTGTCAGACCAAATCCAAAGGTGCAAAATCGAAGGCAAGGAAGACAATACAATTACTATAACTCAAAACAGATTCAACGAAGATATAGACTACCTTATGAGAATCAAAGGTTCTCACAGCGTACACATTATCACACACAGCATCGAAACAGACCAGCACACAGCACACCCTACACACACAAGCCATTGAAGCTGATACAGGTGTGGGTTCCCAAAGGGCTAATCCGTTCTGGACCCAAATAGGATTGGGTACCAACAATAATTATATTTGATGACAGGTACCGAAGAAACTCGCATCAGACTGGTATTTGGACAGTGGGTGTTCCCGTCACATGACTGGAAACATCGAGCTGCTGTCTGAAGTGACAGAATGTATTGGTCCCAAAATCATTTTCGGAGATAACTCAAAGGGTAAGACCGTGGGCAAGGGTAAGATTGTTCATGGTAACATTATTATCAATGATGTGCTGTTAGTTGAAAATCTGTGCTATAATCTGATTAGTATAAGTCAACTCTGTGATAATGGTTATGCTGTAGAATTTCATAAACACACTTGCACTGTTAAATCATCAGACGGTATAACCATGCTCGTAGGAATCAGGAATGGAAACACTTATAAGATTAACTGGAATCATGCTCAACCTGATAATCCTACTTGCTTCATCGCTAACAATGATAATAAACATTGGCTGTGGCATAAGCGCTTGAATCATATCAACTTTAAGACCATTGCTAGCCTGTGTAAACATGATTTAGTTATCGGTCTGCCCAAGATCGATTTTGCTAAGGATAAGATCTGCGAAGCTTGCCAAATGGGCAAACAGATCAGATCATTCTTCAAAAACAAGAATGCCAAATCCTCCTCCCGCTGTTTAGAATTACTGCATATGGACTTGTTTGGTCCTATACCAATAACAAGTTTAGGGGGAATGCGGTATACTCTTGTTGTTATTGATGATTACTCACGCTTTACATGGACTATATTCTTAAGCAGTAAAGATCAGACCGGTCCGAAGTTGATCAAGCTGCTGAAACGCACTCAGAACGAGAAATCATCCAGCATAGACAGGATTCGAAGTGACAAAGGCACTGAGTTTTCAAATCAGAATCTTGAATCCTTTCTAGAAGATCATGGAATCAAGCACGAGTTTTCAGCTGCTCGAACTCCTCAACAGAATGGAGTTGCAGAACGAAGAAACAGAACACTCAAGGAAGCAGCAAGAACAATGCTTGCTGATTCTGGAATCTCACAAAAGTTCTGGGCAGAAGCTGTAAATACTGCTTGCTACACTCAAAACCGTTCTATGATTAACAAGAAGCTGAATCTCACTCCATATGAAATATGGACTGGTAACAGACCATCTGTTTCTCACTTTCATGTATTTGGATGTAAATGCTTCGTGCACAACAATGGTAAGAGTCATCTTACAGCATTTGAAGCTAAGTCAGATAATGGTATATTCTTAGGATATTCATCAATTAGCAAATCTTATCGAGTTTTTAATAATCGAACTTTAACTGTAGAAGAATCTGTTCATGTAGTCTTTGATGAAACTTTATGTATTGAGGGCAACAAAGAATCAATTCAAAATCAGATGGAAAATATCCATCTCGAAGCTAACAGTGATGATGAGATTGTAGCTAACAGGTCAAGAGACAATCCACCAGAACCAGAAGTACCAAACAGACCGGATCAAGGCGTTGAAGAAAATTCAGATCGAGCTGATCCGGATGCTCCTGACTCAAATATTAAAGCAGATACTGATCATGCTGTTACCGTTCATCCGACCGGACCAGACAATCCAGAGTCAAGCTATCGATGGACTAAGAAGCATCCACCTAATCTAGTGATTGATAGTCCTTCTGCACTGATCAGAACCAGAGGACAGATGATGGATGAGTTCACTCATGCTGCCTTCATCTCAACTCTGGAACCCAAGAAGATCGATGAAGCTCTGACTGACTTCAACTGGATTAAAGCAATGCAAGAAGAGCTTAATCAATTCGAACAAAATCAAGTTTGGAGTCTAACCCCCAGACCAAGCGATCTGCCTGTTATTGGAACCAGATGGGTCTTCAGAAATAAGCTAGACGCAGATGGAACTGTGGTTAGAAACAAAGCCAGACTGGTGGCACAGGGATTCAGACAAGAAGAAGGAATCGACTTCGATGAATCATTTGCACCAGTCGCCAGACTTGAAGCTATCCGAATCTTTCTTGCTTATGCTGCCTTTAAAGACTTCAAAGTATATCAAATGGACGTCAAGAGCGCCTTTCTTAATGGAAAGCTTCAGGAAGAAGTCTACATTGAGCAACCACCTGGATTTCAGAACCATTTGTATCCCAATCATGTATATCTACTGAATAAAGCAGTGCATGGTCTGAAACAAGCTCCAAGAGCCTGGGACAGTTCGAGATGAGCATGATGGGAGAATTGTCATTCTTTCTGGGTCTACAAGTAAAACAGCTCAACAATGGCATTTTCATCAATCAGACCAAGTATACCAAAGAGCTCCTCAAGAGATTTGGAATGGAAACATGCTCAACTGCATCAACTCCAATGAGTCCAACAATCAAGTTAGACAAAGATGAAGGGGGAACGGCAGTTGAAGTAACCATGTATAGAGGACTAATCGGATCGCTATTGTATCTTACAGCGAGCCGGCCCGATATTATGTTTTCAGTCTGTATGTGCGCCAGATTTCAGTCAGAACCAAAGCAATCACATTTATCGAGGTTATTCCTTCTGATGCAGCACAACAGACAGAGGATCAGCCTGCAGAGCACGTACCAGACCAGACAACGGAGCAGCCATTGCCTAATGCTCCGTCTGCAACAGATGATGAACCAATGAATGTTCTGTTGGACTCTCCGACAACATCTATTCCATTGAAGTCATCAGCCTCCCGTGCACAACCCAGTCCAGCTGAAGCATGTGCAACAACTGAAGTACCAGACCTCATCGATCCGGATTTCGTGGTATCTACAGTGGTTGCAGCTCTCCAAGTTGAGGAACCTCCCAGTCCCCACTCTCCTCCGGGACCATCAGATGAAGATTTGGCCTTCATTCAAGGTTTTTCTTCGGATCTGGTCACTCTGATCCGATCCGAAAGTCATCAAGCTGCCATTTCTTCCATCGTGCCGATTGCTGAAGAAGATGACCATGCCATGTCATCATCAGATCACTCTCCCAGCAAGCTATCTGATGCACCTCCATCCCTGGCACGGACTATCCAGCACTTATCTGATACCTGTCTGTCCTTGACTCAACGCATTCTAGAAGTTCATCAAGGTCAGATGGTCACAGCCTTGGACTTTGCTTCTTTCAAAGAGAAGATGAATGCCAGTATCGGAAGCCTTCAGCGCGGCATAAACGATCTGTTTTCTCAACAGGCCTCTTACAAGAACAGCCTGAGAAAAGAGCAGATCGAGCTAGCCACTGAAGTCAGAGCATCTGTTGCCAATTCCCTCCGCGCTCAAGACGTTCGTCTTGACGCTATCAGCGCTCAGCTAGCACAAGTTGTCGACTTTCTTCAAGAGATTGCTGCTGACAAAAAGGGGGAAAAGAAGACAGACTTCAGGCCGCCTTCTAGAAAATAACATTTTCAGACTGTGTATTTTAGGATTTTCTTGGTGATCAATAAATCCTCGTTTGATTAAGTCTGTGTTCATTTATTTTGAACCTCATCATAAGGCTTAATAATAAAGATTTAATCGATCCAACTTAATAATGTTCATTTATTTTGAACAAAGAAGTAATCGATCTGAAAGCACTCGCTTCAGAGCTCTTATCAAGACTGGTTAAAAAGACTTAGAAGCTAGGTTTTGTCATCATCAAAAAGGGGGAATTTGTTAGTTCCGGACCTTATCGATGAGATTTTAAAGATGACAAAACATTCCAGACCGGATCGATAGAAATCAGATTGACCAGATCGATCGGACAAAACAGAGCAAGTTGACAGAACATTTCAGACCGGATCGATGGAAATCAGGCATACCATATCAATCACGCAAAACAAAGCAAGCTGATAAAGAATATCACATATCAGACCGGATCGATGGATTCCAGACTGACTAGATCGATACTTCAGATCGATCTCAACCTTTATCAGATCAGAGCAGTCAAAGATACATAAAGGATGGCTTCTCAGTCCGAACCATTAACGGTTATTTATTGTAGCATTTAATGCTGTAATTAATGCTACAAAGGATCAAAAGTCGAAGATTGTCATTAAAGGTAAGAAGACAAAGAAGAGCTTACATGACAATCGCCGAAAGCATACACCAGAACGGCAAGTGTCCGGAAGAAGAAGACTGTAGCTTTCTCAGAGTTTAAAAAGAGTCAAAGTCGCACATAAAGGGAAACAATGCCGTTGCTACCCTCAACTATAAAAGGAGGCAACAAAAGGAAGACATAGACTCTTGATTCCAACTCACGCTGATCAATTGAAAAACACACAAGAAAGCAACTGCACACGCTTACAAAGTTCAGAAGCTTTCGAGCTGAAGTTATTTATTTAAGCGCGATTACTTTGTAACATTTGATCATTGTAGGATCACTGTGCGCATTGTGTATTGAAAAATAGAAGTGAGCAACTTATTGTAACTGTCAGACAGAGTGTGTCTGAGCAGGTTGAGTGACTAGGAGTTTCAGACTGGTAGTGAGGTAAATCCAGCCTGAATCGGGTTTGTACAACAGGATTGTATAAATCAAAGTCTTCTAGTATAAACCTTCCTTAATTGGAAGAAGGGAAGACGTAGAAGGATTACACCACCTTCGAACTTCCAGAAACATATCCTGTGTCTTATCCTTCTGCACTTAGCCATCGAGCCGTTCTTACTTTTACAAGAGCAGACCGTTTCCGCACTCACCTTTTTAGTGGTCTGTTCTGTTCAAAGAGTTGATTAAGTAACAGATTTCTTTCACTAATCCGAAAGAATTCACAAGGGATAAATTTTATAAGGAGTGTTCATTCACCCCCCCCCCCCCCTCTAAACACTCCGGACCGATCCTAACAAGTGCTATAATCTGGCAGAGCTGATTGACGACGGACTGCTGTACTTGTTCTTAATGAGCCCGAAGGGTGCATCTTTGAAAATGCCCATCGTTGAGTGTTTCTGAGCACTCTTATTTATTTGTAAATTTTGATTAACCTGCTTTGACTAACCTCTGCCTGTTTTTTACAGAGACAAAAAATGATGAAAGTTAGGATGGCCGAGAACTTGAAGGCTAATCTCTGCCCCATCGGACTTACAATCTCTCCAGCGAATCCATGAAGAAGTGTTCACCCTCTGTATTGTTATGCTCCCCATTTCCATCTGGTTCAACGTACTTAGGAAAAGCACATCGGACAAACTTCATGTATCCACAAAGATTCTTTGCACATTATAATTGTCTACCATTGCAGAAATAACCAATGTGTCATCATGGGAGAAATGGATTCCTTGCAGATCTTTAGGCCCGAAAGCAATGGACGACCCTGTTGGCTTGTTATCCGGGACAATTGACATCACTTGCAGCTCCCGAGCATAACTTTTTCTTGCTCGATTAGAGTCTCCACCTGATATTCCACCAGAAATCATATGTATAATTTCTCGGTTAGGAACATTGTTTGGTGTCACCTCCCCCACAGCTTGGTTGTCATATTCCTCTTGCCCCTCTCCTCTGATCTCCCGCGGTACTGGCCTAAGTGCTCCCCTCCCCGGATTAACATTATTCCGAGGAGGTGGATTATTGTCAATTGGTTGATCAAGGGCTTCTTGCCTTCCCCCAAGTCTTCTAACTCCTCTTCTTCGAAAGTACCCTCCTCGGAATTGTCCTCCTCGGAAATGTCCACCTCGACCTCTCTTCGGCCCCCTTTGATTCATGGATACTTCTCGAGGAGGTCTCAGCGGGAGGTACTGCTCGAAACTCCTTTTCGGTTGTTCCAATTGTTTATCCCTTCGATTTGGCTCATTTCCTGGTTTTGCCTTGTTTTTGTTTCATTTTATGGGCTTCTTCTAACTTGATATATTTAGACGCTCTTCCCAGCAGCTCGTCATAATCAAAGGGTGGTTTTTTAGCTAAAGATCTGAACAGATCTCCTTCTCATAGCCCTTGAGTAAAGGCGCTGATGAGTATCTCCGAGTAACATGAGGGACGTCGAGGCCTGCTTGATTAAATCTTTTCAGAAAACCCCGAAGAGACTACTTTTCTACTTGCTTGAGTCGAACAGACTGAGGGATGTTCTCTTGCAACTTCTGCTGCTCACAAATTGATGTAAGAACAGCGAGTTGAATCTCGGGAATGAATCTTTGATCCCCGATGGCAGTTTATTAAACCAAGACTGAGCAGCCCTGGCTAGGGTAGTCACAAAAACTCGACACTTCACTCCATCTGTAAGTTGGTGGAGGAGCGAAGAGTTCTCAAATTGTGATAAATGTTCCTCGGGATCTGTGATGCCATCATAATTCCCCACATTCAAATAGGGGTCGTCGACAACTTGATGAGCAAATGGTTTGCTCCTCCGTACTGGATATATACGCACATCCATCTTGTTGCGCATCTGTTGTAACTCATCTTTCAGATCCTCCATCTGATGGTGCAAAGTTTTATCACTTTCTTCTTCAATCTGACTGAAGATATCATTAACCTCATTCCTCTTCCTCTTTCTGCCCTTTTGAAGAAGTCAAATTTTTTTCCTCTTCAGTGGTTCTCTCTTGCTGGGGCGGAGTCATAAATTGCTTCATGACTTCCCCTGCGATTTTTGCAATTACTTCAGTTAATTGCTCCATAGGCATTCCCCTAGTAGGAAATGACTGAGGAACATTTTGAGATGACTCCACATTATCTTCTTCTCCTTCACGCACCGGGGACGAATATGAAGGGGGATTTGGTATATACCCCCTTGAACATTGCATGCGGCATTTACTTCTAACCATGTTTCTTTTCTTTGATCTACGTGAAAAATTCATTTTCCTTCAACGTCTTAGCTCAAAGATTCTCACATACGGCGCCAATGATGTGATTCAGTATTTTTGCTATTCGGTAGAAAAGTGCAATAGAAAAAATAAATAGGTCTTGTGGTTTTTCCCTTCGTCTTGGGGGTTTTCCACGTAAAAAGTCACGGTGTCCTATTTATTTTTATATTGTATTTTTCTATCGAGTAACAAAAATACTACATCACATCAATAAAGACTGGTATTATTTGCTGATTTGTTAGGATAATAGATAGGTGAAAGATAAATTTGAATAAAGGAGAATACAAATAATATGAAAACAGAAATAGAGTTTTTATAGTGGGTTAAAAATTAGAAAAATTTAAAGAAATGACCAATTCAGCATTCACTATTCAGTATTCACCATGAGAAAAAAGGAATTTTCATGGTGATTGGCGCCCGCGGGTTTCCATGATATAATAGTGGAAAGTTAAGTGCGTCTCGAAAAACGTTATAATCAGGAGGAATACTTGGATTATCTCTGTCACCTACCAAGATTTATCCATGTAGCTACTCAACAATTTGATCCAATGAACATTAAAGAAAACCAAATCCGAATCTGACTCCGAGTAGGAATACTTGGATTAGGTCCTGATTATTTTATGGGGGTGTAGATCCATTCATTCATTGGGATTATTTTCAACCAACATCCAATGTCGGACATAGGATTTTTAGGAAGAGGGCAATAAATTTTAAATAAAAATTTTAGAGGTCAAAATATAATTTAAGAAAAGCAAAATATAATTTTTAAGGGGCAAAAAATAAATTTTTATTGTAATCTTAAATTTTTTTTTAAAAAAAATTTAATATAGATTTTTTTTGGCAGCACCCCCCCCCCCCCCCCCAGTCAATCCGCCCATGCCAACATCATTGTGAATATCCCCAAAAAATATATATCTACCTTATGGAACACTACAAAATGAGATAGCCAAGAACATTTCCAATACTTGGTTGTCAGTGAATTTTAGCTCGTTCTATTGGTTTACTCCAAATTCCCACTTGCGTTTTGATATGAAATTTGTCTGTGCTACAAATTAACAGAAATATTATTTAGGAGACAATTGATTAATACCTGTGATGACATGATGATACGGATTTTCAAAATTTTCATGATACAAAACGTCTGATTCACGCCCATATTTTTTTATATATACTATACATGTCAGTATTACAAAATGTTAAAATTCACATTTTTTTAACTCTAAAACCATGTAAAAGTAACAAAAATATTATTACCAAATTCAAGAAGAGTAGAAATAAATGCACGTCACTGAAATCGTCATAGTATCACATATACTAACATCAAATGCATATATTATCACCCTAAAACCCCAATCGAAAAAATCTGCATAATCATAACCAAAACCCTATAACTTAACCTCTGGAACCAAATCAAACGGACAAATACTTACCATATGTGAAATTTGTGATTTGCAGTTGTCGAGGCTTGTCGGTCTCTAGTAGTGCCGGTGTCCTAGTAGTGTCTGATATTTTATCAAGTGATTTTTAGGAGTGTCGGTGTATCATATCTTAACACCAAGAATAAGTTTAGATATAAATTTAAAATCTGTTGGAATGCTTATTAAAACCTATGTATTTTGTAGAACACTGTCTATCTACCAACTTTATTTTATTAACGGACCTTTAATGTAATAGACCATTTTTTTTTTATTCCAATTCAAAGGGATCGAGCTTTTTTACATTTGTTGATTAAAAAAACTTAGAGCCGTGTAACTCCAAAATGCATAATAAGTAAGCTTTAATAACCTGCATGGTGTTTATTGGTTATTTGATAACTGACTTGTACGAAAATATTAATTGTATGTATCTGGTTTGAGTCTCACTTATATACAAACTCAATAATAAAACATATCTTTTAAATGAAAAATTACGTAAACAAACATATCAACTATTTTAGACTAATCATATTAAGTTGATCAGACTGAAACCGAGTTCTTACATATATTTTCCGTAATTTGCGGACAAATTGATAGTCATTATATTAAGTTAGTTAGTTGCCCAAAGAAGAATAAAATAATTTTCCTATTGTTTGAACTGAACAGTAGGATAAATATATATTATCATATGATTATTAAAAGATATAACAATAACAATAATAATAAATCAATTGTAAAAATATGAGCTGAAATTGAGATGTAATTCAGAATATATTCCCTTCAAGCATTGCATATTCATTGGTTGCTTCCTCTTTTCTAATTTTGCTTCTTTATTTTTTTTGTTCTTGTTGTTTTATATGGTGGGGAAAATTTGGGGGTGGTGTAGGGTCTTTTGAGTTCTTCCTTACTAACTAAGAAACTGTCACGCAACCCCTCTTTTTTTTTTTTGGAAGATATTTTTATATACCTAATTTGGGTTTATTTTTAACCAACTCGATATGATTGGTTTAAAATTTTGGTATTTAATTTATGTATTTTTAATTTAAAATATGTATGCTTCAATATTGTATTTGTTTTATGAGTTTGTAATCTATTTCAATTAAGTTTTCAAAACTCGTATTCTTTATTTGGTTTCATTTTTATTCAAAATTTTATTTTAACAATAAGCAATTATTAGACAAAATTCCTTTTAAAAATACTTAATATAGAGTCTAGTAGATAATGGGTGATTGAGCTTCCTGCCTTGTCATAATGGTAAAACTCATTTCCCCTTTGGGATCTCGAGCTCGGGTCTCACCAAGCGCACAAAAACTTTCGCTCATCCTCTATCTCCTCCACTAAAAAAAGAAAGATAATGGGTGATTGATTTTTCGTGGCAGTTGAACGATGTTCCAATTATTATCACAGTTAGGGCCCTCCATAAAGCATTTTTGCAATACTTTTGTGAAATTTGCGGCTGTGAATTGGACATTCTTTTCATAGTAAAACTTCCAAGTCGAGTTACAATTTTGTTTAGCCGAAATATGATACAATTCTTACCATAACCTATATAATTTAGGGATGATTATCAAAAGGTAGTAGTTGTAAAATAATTATTGAATTAAATATGGGTAAAAAACAGTTTTGAATATAAATCCTATTTTTAAGAAAGTTTATTCAAATAAGTCCAATTTATAAATATGTAATCTAATAACTACTTTATGTTGACTAAAATACCCCTTATTTAAATAAAAAACATCATCCATCACTCTCTTTCATCGATACATAACTCTTTTTTCCATCCATTTATCCCGTTCATGGAAGCCATGCCCGCGGTGGTGTGCGGTTGGCAGAGGGAGTTCCAGACAACTGGGCAGCCGTCTTTGCCTTTCGCTTCGGCGCTCTCAGTCATGGTAGAGGCTTAGGGCAAGCATGAAAATCTCGCGGATCTTGGCGTGTAAGGTGGGGGAGGCGAGAGGGTTCTGGTCGGAAGAAGAAGATAGGGCGTACAAATAAATGGATAGGTGTAAGAGATTGAATATGAGAATGAGAGGGTGGGGCCGAAGGATTTTGGCCTAGATATAGTAATGGTGATTGAAGAATGCTCATAAAGTTATTGTGCAAGTTGAATTTTAAAATATTTATGGTTAAATTCCAAAATTGATTTGGTTCATCATACTTGATTTCTAAATACATCTTTTTAAGGTTGTGGTGCTTCAAATGCTTTTGAAAGTTTTTGGTTTGTAGAGGGTTTTGGTCGGAGGAAGAAGATGGAGGGGCGTACAAATGGAGGGGGGGTAAGAGATTGAAGATTAGTGTGTAGATAAATAGAGAATGTGGCTGGGAGTAATTTGCAATGGAGAAGTGGAGTGTGTGTGAATGTACATTGGTTTGGGGTGGAGAAGACGATGCAAAAATCGTGCACCACTATTACAATAATCGTACACCAAATTACAAAAATCATGCAGCAACATGTAAAAAATCAAGCACCATAATGTTTAAAATTGTGCACCCCCAAAACAAAAATCAAGTGCACCAACATGTTAAAAATCATGCACACTTTTACAAAATCATGCACTCGTTATAAAAAGAGTGCACCCCCAATACAGAAATCCAGTGCACCACCTTTACAAAAATCGTGCACTACATATTAAAAATCGTGCAACAAAGGTTAAAAATCAAACGTATTAAGGTTAAAAATCAAGTGTACCACAAGCTTAAAAATCGTGCACCTCCTTACAAAAATTTAGGTGCACCACAAGGTTTGAAAATCATTCACCACCATTGGTGCACTAAAATTGGATGCATGATTATGTAAAAGCATGATGCACGATTATGTAAAAATTTCAAATTTCATTTGAAATGTATGATGCACGATTATGTAAATTTGGTATGTGGTGCACTAATTTTTTTGCTTGTGGTGCATGATTTTGTTGGCCTGTAGGTGCACGATATTTTTTGTCATGGGGTGGCACGATTTTTTTTTTTTGGCCTGGGGGTGCACGATTTTTGGCCTGTGGGTGCACGATTATTTTTGGTCTGTGGTGCACGATTATTTTTGGCCTGTGGGTGCACGATTTTGTTGGTCTGGGGTGAACGTGCTACAATAATTACGCGATGGTTATTAATGTCATTCAAACATAAAATAGACCTAACTGGTTGATGTTTTTTTGGTAGATAAAATTGAATTATTGTTCATCAAATAGTACCGTCTTGTAAGTGCTCTATAATTTATCATCAATACACTCATAATATATTAAAATTATTCAATTTTTAATATATAATATCATAATACTTTATATGCAAATGATTGTAAATTGGAGAGAGAGAGAGAGAGAGAGAGTAAACCAGCATAAGTTATTTAACAGAGAGAGAGAGAGAGAGTAAACCAGCATAATTTATTTAACTTTCAAAAATTGAATTACTTTTTCGAATTTTAAATGATAAATCTCCAATAAAAAATTTAATAAATAGGCCTTCGCGTTTAAAGTTAACCTTTCGCTTTTACATGCCAGTTGACAATAATTGTGCTTTATGTTGAAGGCCTTTAACTCAAAATGAGCCGTGTCCTGTGCAGGAGATAGAGATGGCAAACCGGCAGCAGAAACGTGCCATCCGGGAGTATAGTGGGTCATGTCGACAGTCCATTTGATTTTGAAGCTAGGCCCAACACAACCCACAATATATTTTAAATGGGGAAGTTCAGGCCAGTATCAAATGGTAAAACTTTATTCATCTTAGTCCAGGAAAAAAACTTGCAACCATTTAAGTCAATTTTAGGTTAAAATGACGAAAGTGCCCTTAATAAGAAAAAAGGCGGCAATCTAAAAATTTTCAATCTCTTACTTTCAGCACTTCGTTCGATATCATTCTTTCACAACTGTGATTCAAATCTCCTCGTAAATCTCTCTCGCAAGTTACGATTTCTTACAGTTGGTTTTTCTCTTCATCTCTTCGATTTTTCGTATATATACTTATATTGTTTGTTGCCTTTTGAGGTTATTTTAGTTATTATGCATTGGTGTCCGTGCTTCTTTGCACATTTTCAGAATTTACAGTCTGAAACTTGCAACAAAGAAGATGACCCATCGAAAAATTAATTGGTGCACGAAAATTATAAAAAATAACTGGTGCACGAAAATTATAAAAAATAACTGGTGCACGAAAATTATTAATAGTAACTGGTGCACGAAAAATTGAAAATCAGTAACTGATGCACGAAAAATCAGTAACTGATGCATGAAAATTAAAATCAGCTACTGATGCACGAAAATTGGAATCAGTAATAAATACACGAAAATTAAAATCAGTCACTGATCCACGAAACATAAAAAAAGTATGTGATGCACGAACCATAATCGCAAGTGGGTGATGCACGAACCATACAATTAAATAAGTGATGCACGAACCATACAATTAAATAAGTGATGCACGAACCAATTAATTTCGTGCACCAGTTATTATATTTCGTGCACTTTTGCAAATTTTGTGCATCAGTTAATCAACACAAAGTTCGTGCACCAGTGTTGTATTTTCGTGCACCAGTTATTATATTTCGTGCACTTTTGCAAATTTTGTGCATCAGTTAATCAACACAAAGTTTGTGCACCAGTGTTGTATTTTCGTGCACCAGTGTTATATTTTCATGCAACAATGTTATATTTTCGTGCACCAGTTACTTTTTATCATTTTCGTGCACCAGTTACTTATATGATTTTCGTGCACCAAGGTTATATTTTCGTGCACCAGTTACTTTTTTATAATTTTCGTGCACCAGTTACTTTTTTATCATTTTCGTGCACAAGTTACTTTTTATGATTTTCGTGCACCAAGGTTATATTTTCGTGCACCAGTTACTTTTTACAATTTTCGTGCACCAATTATTTTTATGATTTTCGTGCATCAAGGTTATATTTTCGTGCACCGGTTACTTTTTATAATTTTCGTGTACCAGTTATTTTTTCTCTGTGTCATCTTTTCGTTGCAACATCTTGCTGTCAGACTGTAAATTTTGGAAATGAGCAAACAAGCACTAGCATCAATGCATACCTTACTTCTTCATCCATATGCATCAGTTAAAGCCATGAGAATTTTTTATTTTTATTTTTAAAAAAAACATACCAACAGACTTTCGACATCTATAATTTAGCATCGGTATTCAAATTTATAATTTACGTACATACACAGTATACACACACGATGGAATGTGCAGAGCAGAATCGAAAATTATATTGCAGAGTAGTCCGAGATCTTCTTCGATTCAAAAAGATTCCAAATGCTACGAAATTTTAGATGCTCCGATTCAAATATATTCCATGTACAAAACATTTTAGCAAATAATTTTTAGGGATGAGGTGACGAGATGATGAAGAAAATAATGATCTGAGAATCGCCGGAAAATTTTAGCAGAAAATTTAAGTTGTGGGGCGACGGGATGATGAAGAAAAGAAAGATTTGAAATTAGGTTTAGGGTGTTTTTAACTGAAGGGTATTTTGGTAACTAAAAATACCTTTTCAAACCAATAGTTAAAAAATTGAACTTATGTGATATAATTTTCTCCTAAATGTATTTTTTGGTAAGAAGTTTTTTTTTCCAGATTTATTTGTAATAAGTTTCACATATTTGTAATTTTTCCATTTTAAATTTGTTTTAATATATTATTATTTTTTTTAAAAAAAAAAAAGTTATTATCGAAGAGTCACGTGTGATGGCTACCGGGGATTAATGAGTTTTGGACGTGTTTGCCTTCAATATTAACGACATGAAATATTAATCATTTAAACAGTGAAATCATTTTTGAAGGATTTGATGATTTTGATTCTGTTTCACTATTCATTTGTGAGGTGATAAATTACGCTTCTGGTCATTTCTTCTAGCTGCGAATACTCGCATTTCTTTAATCACTCCATTGCTTGATCTCTTACAATCAGGGGAATCGCCAATTATGATATAAGAATACACAGACAAATAATTCAAAAAGACAATAACTGATATAGAACCATCAAACAAACATACTGTCTTAACAAGATTCAACCCCAAATCCCGACGACCGTGGAACACCACCATTGTGAGTAAAACAGGAAAAAGCCGAATTCGTGTGAAATTTTGATACGTTCCAATTTTTTTTTTCAAAAGTTGATGAACTTAATCTGTATTTTATTTTTCTTTATATATTTTCTGTATTAAGCAAAAACCTATTATGGGTTATTTTTGCTGTGTTTCCCAAGAACCACTTAATTACAGTATTTTTTGTCCCGTATTTGATCTGTCATGAATTAAATTTACTGAAAGTAAGCTTTTATAAATGAATTATAATTTAACTTGATATATATGAGATTTAAATTTATATATACGTAACAAGCTTTACCATTATACGGGAACAAGTAAAATAAGTGCTTATCTAATCTTAGATTTAGGGGATGTTTGTGATTGTTTTTTAAAAGTTTTTATTTGTCTTTCAAATAAAAAATAATAGATTTGGGTGTTTGATTTCATTGATTCTGCTATTATTTCTTTAAAAAATAAAAAAAAAACATAAGCATATAAACAAGTAATGAGATGCTTCTGACAGCTTTAAGTTGAACAATGTCAATTTTGTAATAAATTGAAGTTCATTAGACTGTTTTTTATTCTAATATCAAACTTTCAAGATTTATGCTTAAATCAATTTTTTTCAACTTTAAGCAAAAAACTTATAGAAATGTTTTAAATAAACATTTGCAAACACACCCTAAGACAATATTTATAAATACTTTGGAAAACTGTTTATTTATTTTTCAGATAAAAAAATCATATATTTTGGGTGTTTGATTTTCTTGCTTATGTTATTCCTTTTCTACAGAAAAACAGATAACTGCCAGAAGCACTCGTGAAATACTTCAAATGTTTTAAGTTGAGTAATGATAACTTTGTAACGAAGATGAATTTTATTAAGCTATTTTTAAATTTTAATATCAAACGCACAATGTTTTTGTTTACAACCATTTTTTTTTTCCAATTTTAAACAAGTACTTTGAATGAGCATTTTCAAACGCGGCCTAAAGTTGATTCAAAATTAATCAAACTTTCTTAGAAAATAATCAACCTTTAAGCTTCCATAGGTATTATAGAAGAGGGGATAAAGATGTGAAAGTGTAACATGTTGTTAGTTTATCTGTTTGACTTGTTAGACTTAACTCTTTCTTTATTAATAAAACAATAAAAAATAAACATTCTTCGTATGTGCTTTGATGGGTTATAATTTTTTTTGAAGGATTCAGATAGTAAGCTTTATGCCTAGTTCGCTTGGTAAAAACTCACTCTCTTTAAAGGGAAGATTCGTGTTCAAGTCCCACGGTGTGCAGAAAAAATTTTTAGCCACTCTCTTTATCAAAAAAATAAAATAAAACTATAGTTGCAAATATGCATATGTAATATATAATATTATAATGGTTCTTCCTTTAAAATATATTCTAGATACTCACATTTAATAATTCACCGTAAAAGATATCAAGACGATAAAAATAATATGTATGATTACAACTAAAAAGATTGGAAATGATTTAGGTATTAAAAGTGCTTCAAAATCATATTTTTATCACTAGAAAATATCAGTATCCCCTCGGTGCCAGGTTCGATTCTCGTGTGGAGCGCATTCCCTGCTGAAATATTGTGGGGGTGTGCTCTGGGGTCGTGGCCTGTAGGTTCTCTCCCACAGATGTCTGTCAGCTTGGGCACATCCCTCGGTTTACCTGGTGGCGGCGTTGAGGGGCCGGTTCCGTCACCCAAGGATTAGTCAGGCGAAATCCTGGATACCTTGTAAATCAAAAAAAAAAAAATGTCTTAAATCTAACGAAGAAACCATGTGAAAATATACTACAGTGATTGAAATGAACATTATTAAAAGCCAACTCGCAGATCAATTTGCCAAAACTCATGGCCTAAATGGGTTTGGCCGTCAAAAAATCTTAGCCCAATCCGCTTATTTGGTTGGTTGGATTGGGTAACTCGATGGACCTAGCCTATTTTGATACCCTATAACTAGACAACCCGACGGGCCTAACTTATTTTGATACCTGAATGCCTGCCTACGTATTTGGAACAAAATTGGTTTTTTCACCAATTATTTCGAGTTTTTGGACCCCAATTGGGCCGGACAAAAGGCCCATGTATGATGTAAAATGACGAAAATGTACATGGCAGCACACCTTATTCACGCCATTTGTTTTGCTATCTGTATTTGAATCGTCGTAGGCTTCAGCGGTTTGGCCTTCACACCATCCGAAGCTACCCAAATCCCCATTGAAATTAGATCCATATTTAAATTTTCGCCTCCAAACCCTCGAGAAGTTTGTTCTCTCCACCTGCTGTAAATCGACGAAGGTATAATTATATCTCTCAGCTGTTTTTTGACTTTAGTGTTTTTAAAATTGGTTTGTATACAATCGTAGTTTATTGTTTTTGTAATCTATTTTTGTTTTAGATTTATACGTTGAAAAGTTTTTTTGGATAAATGATTGGGGATCGGTTAAATTCTAGATCTGATTTTGTAATCGTCATTTTTATTTTGGTGTTTAATCAGAAGTTTTGACTTCTTTGTGGTTGTTTATTTCGGAGAAAATTAGTTTGTTTTGTGCTTTAGTTTGGAATTTAGCTTGACTAATGCTCGTTATCAATGAAGAAAGGTTAGAAGAGTGATCAAAGGGAGCAGTTTGATTTTTAAGCCTGGTCACCCTCCTTTCAAAGCACATTGTTGACCAGGCTTAAAAATAAAAATCATCCGTGAGTAAAGAGGGATGGGATATTAGTTAATATGATCTGTTGGTTTTTTTTGCCAGTTCGATTGGAAACTCCAGATGTAGATAATAGAAGAGTTGCATTATATCAGAGGGGATTTTGTTGTTAGCACCTGAGCAGAAGAACCCGTGCATGCATGTTACCTTAGAAGGGGAGTTTTGATACCGAGGAACTTTTGCATTATTTTTATTTTTATGTGCTATTGTATTTATTTGAGATTAGTATTTTTCTTCTTGAAATGGAAAAATATTAATCGCATGTTTTTCCAATTTGCTTTTCTCCTTGTCACCAGATTGGGCCCACTGGATAATCTATGTCAGATGTTTCTAACATTCATGCTGGTTCCTTTCAAACTATACTTCCTCATGATTGGATTATTGTGTTGTTCTTTTTAGGGTTTTGACATTGATAATCCATGGAGGGTGTTGGAGGTGATGGTCCCTCAACAGCTACGGCAGCATTGAACCAACGGAGGCATGAACTATCAAAGCTTTTCCAACACTTCTTGGATAGATCCACTCCACATGCTTCCTATCGGTGGATTGGAACCTTTGTTTTAGTGTTGATTTATGCTCTGCGGGTTTACTATGTTCAAGGGTTCTACATTGTTACTTACGGCGTGGGGATCTACATTCTGAATTTGCTCATTGGCTTTTTGTCACCTCTTGCTGACCCAGAGCTGGAGCAATCGGGTGGACCTGTGCTGCCAACAAAGGGTTCTGACGAATTCAAGCCTTTCATTCGGCGTCTCCCCGAGTTCAAATTTTGGTAAATATTTAGTTTTGTGATAATGTTGTTCATCAATGTACTTCTATGTGGTACAACCTTTTAGCTGTCCTGAAATCAATGTCTGGAAGCATTTTGACAACCTTTTTCTTCTTGGTGATTGTAGTGCTCCACACAATCTTTTGTCTGGTTGTTTGGGATTGGCTCACCTAGGTAAAGGCTATCTGCAAAGGCATAATACAGAACTATTACTGAAATTTTTTATGTGTTATTTGTTGGTAACATTTCGTGTATTTGACATTTCTAATACTATGATAAATTTCCTTTGAAGGATTTGAGAGCAGCGAACTTATTGTAACTGATGAACATCCTTGTCATTTTATTATCACGACTTTTTTGAGATTTTTAAATGCATAATGCGGGATTTTGAATTTTATTTTCTGACTTTGAAGTTGCTAGTTTCTGACAATTTTCCTTGTGTATCTCTTTTAACTTTCGATTTAATGCATGTGTCTTCAAATGAGGTAAATGGTTCCAATAGTTAACATTTTGCAGCTTGATTATTTAATGGAGTAATGTCAATATTTGATGGGACCTTTACAAAAAATTTACTGTTTTCATCACATGTTCTATGTATAAATTATTTACCTGACTAAATCTTTTCTTGTACATCTATTTGTCATACCACCAAAAAGGGATTGAATTTACATTTTTTACATTTTCTTTGTGAGATGGCATATTCCTGTTTCATGTTGATATGTCTCATTATGTATATTCCTGTTTCATTCCTGTCTGATCAAATCTATGATATGATTTTGATGTTGATCGTTTTTTTTTTGTGGTACCAGGTATGCCATTACCAAAGCCTTCTGTATCGCCTTTGTCATGACCTTCTTTTCCATGTTTGATGTCCCTGTATTTTGGCCAATATTGTTGTGCTACTGGCTTGTTCTTTTTGGTCTAACAATGAAGCGTCAAATCATGCATATGATCAAGTACAAGTATATGCCATTTAACATTGGAAAGCAGGTGAGCTCAAGAAAATAATCTGCTTCGTCTTTTCTCTATATTTGTTACAATAAAAGAGAACACCTTTCTACGCCTTAGTCATAGTTCAATAGTAGTTTAGACGACTCATCTTGGTGATTTGGTCTGGGTTTTTCATTAGTGATGTTGCTTCATTGTGTTGTTCTTGTTTTTAAACAGACATATGGTGGGAAAAAATATGCTGCTGGCGCCAGCAGCTCCCGAGCAGACTGAAGCTCTTTAGTTTTATAATTTTATGAATTCAAAAGAACTGAATGAGAATGGAACCGGAAACAAGAAAGGAAACAACGGGTTGGTTTCGTGTATCTGCAGTTAACGGGTTTTAATATTTACATTAAAACACATGTATATGGAATTATTAGCATTAGTTTAGCTACGTCCTATTATATTTGATTGTTGGCAGCTAATTGATAATGATGCTAGAAAAAAAAATTGAAAACTGTTTCGTTTCAGTCTCATTGCATAGAAGATTTAAGTTGGTTATCCTGTGATTGGCGTTGTCTTGCATGATACATGGTTTCCCATTGAGCCTACATACTAAGCTCCATCTTGAATTTTAAATTTGGTTTGAACCCTCTGTTTCTTCCGGAGTTGTATCTGATTGGATCCATTTAGAAGAATTGATCTCAGCTCTATTATTTCTATCTACGAGACTGAAATGAACGTGACCGTTAGCTTACACGATGAATTTTCCTATGTATCCAGTCCCGCCGACGATCAGAATCTTGCTTTTCCCGGCCATTACGGGTAAAAGAACAATTACACTGTTCTTAATAATTTCAATGCCTGAAGTCATTATATGTTATTTTTTCCCCAAAAAATGAGTATGGTTGGAAAAAAGCCTTGACAAATGAACCCAAAAAATGAAAGGAGTAAAAAACACCCATTTCTAACTCCATACCGATACTATATGTGTAAGTAACTTATGATAGGCCAAAAAAAAGCATCCGAACAATGGAGTGGAGGATAAGTTCTATGAGAATGTGATACTAAGCTCAACGGATCTGCCGAGCACCTGCGACAGCTCGAATATAAATGTAAATTCTGTAAGCTACTGGCAGCTTGGATGAAGACTCGGATGCGCTTATGGAGGTCCCTAATTATCTTAAGTCCTAATTTTTCACTCAAGAAAGACAAGTCACGTGGGAAAATTCTTAAATGGATCAGGTATGAGCCACATATATGAACCAAAATAAAGAAAATAGATTTGCAATGATTTGATTAACCTTCGTTCACATATCTGATTTAGTTCTTTTTTGTATTAGTGTAAAAATGGGGTCCAAACCCAATACATATAAAAATTCTCGGACACGTGAATGCACGCTATCCCGTCAGGCTACGAGGGTTCTACTGGAAACAATTGAAGGTTAAGAAAATCAATTGGGAAAATTTCTCTTGGTGTCATGATCGGCTACGGATATATAAAAAAAAAATTAAAAAATAAAAATCGAAATTCTTACCTGAACACCTGCTGCCACAACCGTCGTCGCTGCCTGCCGCCATCATACCCAACGGCCAACATACCAACAGAATCGTCTCATCCAGACGAAGACACTCCCAAAATTTCAGACCAATCGGACACCTCTTGGCCGGTCAATTTTTCCGTTAAGTTTTTCCCAAATTTTTCACGTCAAAAGATTTCCGTTCCGTAATCTCCGAACACCGATGGCCAAATCGGACATACCAAGGTTTCGAATATTACCCCTATGCCGAAAGCCCTCAATCAATTGAATCTTACAGTTATTGTACGACGACTAATTGCCCGATCGAACCTAACGCCCAAGAACCCTAAAAATCCTGTAAATCAATCCTCCGATTTCCTAACCATTGGAACTCGATTTTTCAATTCCTTTTGGCATACTGACCTACGGGACATTACGATCAAAAGCCCTTTATCCGTGGAAACTAAAAATTTCCAGAAGATGGCTGATTCCCCAATCGACTTCTCGCCCTACGAAACCCTAAATCCGAATCTTCAATCCCCGATTTTTTTTCAGCCTCTGGAACATATTTTTCAAATCAAATCTGGATTACTAACCCACATACAGTGCTCAATCAAACCCCTCTATCAATTTCGAATCAAGAACGACATACGATTACGAATTTGGAATCAAAATTCGCTTAATTAAGAACCCTAAAGCGTCGAAACCTAATCATCAAATTCTTCCGCCAGTGATGCATCAAAATTAAATTCCTTCCTGATGTAAGTAATACGTTTCATGGGTAATACAAGTTTCAGTCAATTTTTTTTTTTTTTAAAAAAAAACGAGTTTTGTACTCCCCAATTGCAATTAGCGTTTTGAACCAAAATAAGAATAATAATAACAATAAAATTAATAAAATTATTATTCTGGTATATTGGATTATTTTGCACCATTAATACCCATAAAACTTGAAATTATTTTTAAAATGTTTTTGTGCTAAAATTCTCTCCTTATTCGGGTTAGGTAATGTCGAACCATGCACAAGTCGCGAAGATCTATCACTTAGAGCAAGAAGTGAAGGAACTCAAGGAGTCTAAATCAGATCTGCTGGAACTAATAGACCACTTGCGTGGGGATGTCCAAAGGCTAGGCTACTATCACGGTCACGCCCCGGGCCCAGGCCCGCGCAAGCGCGACTGCACAATGGGCTCCTATAGCAACTACTTCGTATCCGTCTTCGCTCTACGAAAATGGTTAACCCAAGTTGCTATAATAGTCCATTGTAAGCCTTTATAAACCACTTTAAATTTTCATCCACAACCAATGTGGGACAAGGGTATTACAACCACCACCAAGCCGACGGACAACTCAGAGAGGCAAACAAGAAATCACTCGATTGGATAAGCTCCACAGGACTGCAGTTGAAATAAACTTGACCCAAGCGCAACAAATGGAGCAAAAGGTGACTAGAATTATCACCCTTCAGACTGCGAATGATCGCATGGCAGTAAGTAACAACGGAATGTTGTCTGCCCTCAACCATCTCCAGGATATCAATGACAACCTGCAGGGCATCGTTGACAACATGTAGGCAGGGGAAGGCCTCGAGGAAGACCCGGGGGAGGACCCCGAGGAGGAACTGATGGAAGGCGAAGAGGATCTAGGAAGTGGAGACATAGAATACCAGTAGTTTATTAGAGTGCAATGTATTAAGGAGAATGCTTTTAAAAATAAAAAATAAAAAACAAATAAGAGAGATATTTTGGTATTTAGTAATCTCATTTGATTAATTATAAACATTTTCATTTATTAATAAAAAATGTTAATTTCCTTTTATCGTGCCTCCGATATGTTTTCTTATCAATTATACTACTATGCAAGGACTTTAGATCTATATGAATTGTAGGAAATGGCCGGACGACCTGTTCGTAACAATCAAAATCCCAACTATGCAGCCCCTCCTAACACTGATGAAGAGAGAGCGGAGGAGAACCACAATCCACCACCACAGCCCCCAAGGGTGGGTCTGAGCCGCGAAGACTTGATGGCAATAACCACCATTGTGGCTACGACGCTACAAGTCCTGGCTAACCCTGCTAACAACAAGCGACATCCTCAGCCAGCGCCACCTTCACAAGGAGTCAAGTACCATTATGAGTCGCTTTGCAAGAACAGGGTTCCGACATTTGATGGCAACTCAGATCCCGAAATGGCCCAGAGTTGGCTTAAGCAAGTAGAAAATCATCACAGACTGCTTGAAGTGCCTGAAAACATCAAGGTTGAAGTTACAACAGCTTTTCTCATTGATCAGGCAGGTAAATGGTGGGAAAACGTGTCACCCTTGATAGTAGAAACGGGACCAATCACTTGGCAAAGGTTCCGAAGCATATTCCTAAAGCAATATTTTCCAACAACCGTGCAAATTCAGAAGCTGAGAGAATTCGAGCACTTGACACAGACTCCTGACATGTCGGTGGTAGAATATACCTCGAAGTTCAATTCCCTGGGAACTTATGCACCAACGATAATGGCAGATGAGACCCTGAAATTACATCGCTTTAGGAACGGATTGAACAGTCGTATCCAATCTGCCCTCGCAATCTATGAAACCACAAATTTTGGAGACTTAATGGGAGCAGCCATCAGAGCTGAAGCTGATATACGACGTCGTGAAGAGGAATTAAAGCGCAAGCGACCTTTCCCCAGCCAAAACGCTGCCAATGGTCAGGATTTCAAACGACCAAACCAATTTAATGATCAACAAGAAGGGCCCATATCCACCCCATTCAACCACATAGTTCCAAAATGTCCGACTTGTGCCTTCGCACATACTGGTGAATGCCACATAAAGAATGGAACGTGCTTCCGATGTGGTAAGTTTGGACACAGGATTGCAGAATGCCCTGAACCTGGTGTAAAAAGGACAGGTACAAGTAATGGTGGCCATCCAAACAAGCCAAGGGAGAACAAACCAAATGCTCGGGTCTATGCCATAACCCAAGAGAAAGCAGAGGACGTGAACGAAGCCGTGGCAGGTATCATTATATTAAACAAAGTACATGCATATGTATTGTTGATTATGGTGTCACGCATTCACTTATATCCAAGAGATTCTGAGGAACTAACACTTAAGCCAAAATACCATTATCCTTAGAAAGGTTAAACTAACTCAAGTTTCGAGGACGAAACTTCAAATAAGGAGGGAGGGATGTAAAAACCCGAGAATTTGATGTCATCAAATTACTTAAGGTACCTTATTCAAGTTAAAACTCTAATTATTAATTAGATAATTAAATGTTTTAGTATGATTAAACTCTATTTAATAGATAGATAATTAGGTGTTCTAGGAGGTGTAAAACTCTAAAGATGTTTAAAAATTTTAGTAGGGATAAAAGTGTATCATGTTATCATTATCTTGATTAACCTACACTTATTAAATACCAAATCACTCACCTCTTTTTATTCAGCAACAAGAGCCCAAACTTGAATCATAATTCTGCACCATATATTTTGAACCTTCAACCATTAAAATCACTCCAAATCAGCATCAAGTCATTGAAAGTGTTAGTTCCGAACCTTATCGATGAGATTTTAAAGATGACAAAACATATCAGACCGGATTGAGAGAATTCAGACTGACCAGATCGAGGATCCCAAAACAGATCAAGATGATAAGATGACAAAGCATATCAGACCGGATCGAGGGTAATCAGACTGACCAGATCGATAGCTCAAAACAGAACAAGCTGATAAGACATATCACATATCAGACCGGATCGATGGATATCAGACTGACTAGATCGAAGCTTCAGATCGATCTCAATCTTTTTCAGATCAGAGCAGTCAAGGATGTATAAAGTTTGGCTCTTCAGTCCGAATCATTAACGGCTATTTATTGTAGCATTTAATGTCGTAATTAATGCTACAAAGGACCAAAGACTGAAGATTGCCATGAAAGGTAAGAAGACAAAGAAGAGCCTACCTGACAGTCGCCGAAAGTATGAACCAGAACGGCAAGTATCCTGAAGAAGAAGACTGTAGCTTACTCAGAGTTTAAGCAGAGTCAAAGTTGCACATTAAGGGAAATAATGTCGTTGGTACTTACAACTATAAAAGGATGCAACAAAAGGAATATACAAGACTCTCGCTGATCAATTGAAAAACGCACAAGAAAGCAAAACAGCACAAGCTTACAAGCTCAGAAGCTCTCGAGCTGAAATGATTCTTAAGCACGATTACTTTGTAACATTTGATCATTTAGGATCACTGTGCGCATCTTGTGTATTCTGTGTTGAAGAATAGAAGTGAGAAACATATTGTAATTGTCAGACAGAGTGTGTCTGAGCAGATCGAGTGACTAGAAGTTTCAGACTGGTAGTGAGGTAAATCCAGCCTGAATCGGGTTTGTACAACAGGATTGTATAAATCAAAGTCTTCTAGTATAAACCTTCCTTAATTGGAAGAAGGGGAGACGTAGAAGGATTACACCACCTTCGAACTTCCAGAAACATATTCTGTGTTCTTATCTTTCTGCACTCATTCTTTCATTCAAGCCATCGAGCCGCTCTTACAAATATAAACAGACCGTTCCGCACTTATACATTCAGTGGTCTGTTCTATAAAAGAGTTGATTAAGAAACAGATTTCTTTCACTAATCCGAAAGAAATCACAAAGGATTAATTTTTACAATGAGTGTTCATTCACCCCCCATCTAAACACTCCGGACCGATCCTAACAAGTGGTATCAGAGCAGGTCATCTTAATCAGCACAAAGACACTTGAGCTGATGGCATCATTCAACAAAATTCCTATGTTCTCAAAAGAAGACTATGATGACTGGAGAATCAGAATGCAAGCTCATCTGGCAGCTCAGGATGACGATATGTGGTTCGTCATCAGTGATGGACCAATGAAGATTCTGAAAGTCAATACAGCAGTCGCCATTACTGGTGGTGAACCACAAATGGTAGAAAAGGACAGATCCCTCTGGACGAATGAGGAAAGAAAGAAAGCAAATCTCGATAATGTTGCCAAAGACATCTTGTTCAAGACATTAGATAAGAACATGTTCAGCAAAATCAAAATGTGCTCTACTGCCAAAGAAATCTGGGAAAAGATAGCACAGCTATGTGAGGGCAACGACCAGACCAAAGAAAACAAGTTAACTGTTGCTCTTCAAAGATTTGAGAGCATAAAGATGAAGAGTGGAGAAACTCTAAATGAGTTTGATGAAAGAGTCACTGGCATCATAAATGAACTGAATGGTCTGGGGAAGGAATATTCTAACAGAGAGATCGCTCTGAAAGTTATGAGAGCTCTGCCAAAGGAATTGATGTTAAGACCATTGCCATGAGGGAATCAAAAGATCTTAACAAGGTTGAACTTCATGATCTGTTTGCAGATAGGCCTATGAGTTTGAACTGATAAGCAGAGGTGAAGCAGAGCCATTCATCTCTCAACCAAACAAGGCCCTGGCAGCCATTCCAGACCAGACCGCCTCAACATCAGATCGATCCGTTGAACAGATAAGTAATGATGCCATGTCATTATTTATCAAGAAATTCGGTAAATTCATGTCTAAAAATAAGAGGAACTTTAAACCCTCTCATCATTATAAGCCAAGAAAGGACGATGCTGTTAATGATCAGGCTTGCTACAATTGTGGTAAGACCGGACATTTCATTGCAGATTGCACCAGACCGAAGAAAGAAGAACGGAAGGAGAAGCATCGCGATGACAGGAAAAGAAGCACTACAAAGACCGCAAAAATCATGGAAAGTCCCAAAAGGTCCTAGTAGCTGAAGAAGGAAACAACAAATGGGCTCAGACTGACTCCGATTCAGACAGCTCCGAATATTCTTCCAGCGAAAGCGAAGAAGATATTCAATGTCTAATGGCAGATGAAGAGATGAGTCAGACAGACGAGGTATTTGACTTTGACTCAAATGAATTTACACGTGAAGAGCTCATGTCCGCACTGCAAGACATGGCTAATGATTATAGGATCTTAGCTGAATCATTTGAGAAGAATAAAGTTAAAATCAGTGATCAAATGGATGAGCACAACAAACCAAGCTGCTCTGAGCAGGGTGAGTGCAACAATCTCCAGATCGAGCTGAATAAGCTGAAAATCTCCTACGATCAGCTCCATGAAGAAAATAAGAGAATTAGCACACAAAATGCTAAGCTTTCTCATATATTCAAGACATGGACAAAATCCAGAACATCTTTGGAAGAATTACAAGAGGTACACAGAAACGTTGGTGATTTCACCGGCATAGGCTTTGACACCAAAGAATCCACCAAAGATGAATCTGAACTGTTGCTGGTAAAGAACAAAATCAAACAAATGACATTTGTTAAATCCAGCACAGTATATGAGACTGAAGCACCTACGATTCAAACGGGAGTCTCTTTCGTGAATCAAGGTTTGAGAAAAGGAATTGGATATGTCAACCAAGCCAAAGAAAAGGCACCAGCAAGCTTTGCGTCTTTCAGACCAAATCTAAGGGTGCAAGATCGAAGGCAAGGAAGACAATACAATTACTATAATTCAAAACCGATTCAACGAAGATATAGACTACCTTATGAGAATCAAAGGCTTCCACGGCGCACACATTATCACACACAACATCGAAACAGATCAGCACACAGCACACATTACACACACAAGCCATTGAAGCTGATACAGGTGTGGGTTCCCAAAGGGCTAATCCGTTCCGGACCCAAATAGGATTGGGTACCAACAATAATTATATTTGATGACAGGTACCGAAGAAACTCGCGTCAGACTGGTATTTGGACAGTGGGTGTTCTCGTCACATGACTGGAAACATCGAGCTGCTTTCTGAAGTCACAGAATGTACTGGACCCAAGATCATCTTCGGAGATAACTCAAAGGGTAAGACCGTGGGCAAGGGTAAAATTGTCCATGGTAACATTATTATCAATGATGTGTTGTTAGTTGAAAATCTGTGCTATAATCTGATTATTATAAGTCAACTCTGTGATAATGGTTATGCTGTAGAATTTCACAAACACACTTGCACTGTTAAATCATCAGACGGTATAACCATGCTTGTAGGAATCAGGAATGAAAATACATATAAGATTAACTGGAATCATGCTCAACCTGATAATCCTACTTGCTTCATCGCTAACAATGATAATAAACACTGGCTATGACATAAACGCTTGAATCATATCAATTTTAAGACTATCTCTAGCCTGTGTAAACATGATTTTGTTATCGGTCTGCCCAAGATCGATTTTGCTAAGGATAAGATCTGCGAAGCTTACCAAATGGGCAAACAGATCAGATCATCCTTCAAAAACAAGAATGCCAAATCCTCCCCCCGTTGTTTAGAACTACTGCATATGGACTTGTTTGGTCCTATACCAATAACAAGTTTAGGGGGAATGCGGTATACTCTTGTTGTTATTGATGATTACTCACGCTTTACATGGACTATATTTTTGAGCAGTAAAGATCAGACCGGTCCGAAGTTGATCAAGCTGCTGAAACGCACTCAGAATGAGAAATCATCCAGCATAGACAGGATTCGCAGTGACAAAGGCACTGAATTTTCAAATCAGAATCTTGAATCCTTTCTAGAAGATCATGGAATCAAGCATGAGTTTTCAGCCGCTCGAACTCCTTAACAGAATGGTGTTGCAGAACGAAGAAACAGAACGCTCAAGGAAGCAGCAAGGACAATGCTCGCTGATTCTGGTATTTCGCAAAAGTTCTGGGCAGAAGCTGTAAACACTGCTTGCTACACTCAAAATCGGTCTATGATCAACAAGAAGCTGAACCTTACTCCATATGAAATATGGACTGGTAACAGACCATCTATTTCTCACTTTCATGTTTTTGGCTGCAAATGCTTCGTTCATAACAATGGTAAGAATCATCTTACAGCATTTGAAGCTAAATCAGATAATGGAATATTCTTGGGATATTCATCAACTGGTAAAGCTTATAGAATTTTCAATAATCGTACCTTAACTGTAGAAGAATCTGTTCATTTAGTTTTTGATGAATCTTTATGTGTTGAGGGCAACAAAGAATCAATTCAAAATCAGATGGAAAATATCCATCTCGAAGCTAACAGTGATGATGAGATTGTAGCTAACAGGTCAAGAGACAATCCACCAGAACCAGAAGTACCAGACAGACCGGATCAAGGCATTGAAGCTTCTTCAGATCGAGCTAATCCGGATGTTCCTCACTCAAATGTTAAAGCAGATGCTCATCATGCTGCTACTACTCATCCGACCGGACCAGACAATCCAGAGTCAAGCTATCGATGGACTAAGAAGCATCCACCTAATCTAGTGATTGGTAGTCCCTCTGCACCGATCAGAACCAGAGGACAGATGATGGATGAATTCACACATGCTGCTTTCATCTCAACTCTGGAACCTAAGAAGATCGATGAAGTGTTGACTGATTTCAGCTGGATTAAGGCCATGCAAGAAGAGCTAAATCAATTCGAAAAAAATCAAGTTTGGAGTCTAACCCCCAGACCAAGCGATCTGCCTATTATTGGAACCAGATGGGTCTTCAGAAATAAGCTGGACGCAGATGGAACTGTGGTTAGAAACAAAGCCAGACTGGTGGCACAAGGATTCAGACAAGAAGAAGGAATCGACTTCGATGAATCATTTGCACCAGTCGCCAGACTTGAAGCTATCCGAATCTTTCTTGCATATGCTGCCTTTAAAGACTTCAAAGTATATCAGATGGACGTCAAGAGCGCTTTTCTTAATGGAAAGCTTCAGGAAGAAGTCTACATTGAGCAACCACCTGGATTTCAGAACCATTTGTATCCCAATCATGTGTATCTACTGAATAAAGCAGTGTATGATCTGAAACAAGCTCCAAGAGCCTGGTATGACACTCTATCTCAATTTCTGTTGAACCATGATTTTCAGATCGGCTCAGTAGATAAAACTCTCTTTAAATTTATTAAGGGGGAACATACCCTATTAGTTTAGATTTATGTTGATGACATAATCTTTGGGTCAACTAACCCCAAATTGTGCGAGAAATTTTCTAAGTTAATGCAGGGACAGTTTGAGATGAGCATGATGGGAGAACTTTTATTCTTTTTGGGTCTCCAAGTAAAACAGCTCAACAATGGTATTTAATCAACCAGACCAACTATACCAAAGAGTTCCTCAAGAGATTTGGAATGGAAACATGCTCAACTCCAATGAGTCCAACAATCAAGTTAGACAAAGACGAAGGGGGAACGGCAGTTGAAGTAACCATGTATAGAGTACTAATCGGATCGCTATTGTATCTTACAGCGAGCCGGCCTGATATTATGTTCTCAGTCTGTATGTGCGCCAGATTTCAGTCAGAACCAAAGCAATCACATTTTATTGCTGCCAAGCGTATTCTGAAATACTTAAAAGGATCTCAGAACGTTGGTCTTTGGTACTCCAAAGATTCAAACTTCAGCTTGATCGGATATTCAGACGCAGACTACGCTGGGTGTAAGATTGATCGTAAAAGCACCAGTGGAACATGTCAATTTCTAGGTGAAAAATTGATCTCTTGGTTCAGTAAAAAGCAGACATCGATTGCCACATCTACAGCTGAAGCAGAGTATCTAGCCGCTGGAAGCTGTTGCGCTCAAATGCTCTGGATTCAACACCAGCTCAAAGACTATGGCATCCAAGTTGTTGACTCTCCGATATTTTGCGACAACACAAGTGCAATCGCTATAACATATAATCCAGTTCTGCACTCTCGAACAAAGCATATTGATATACGACATCATTTTATTCGAGATCATGTTGGCAAAAAGGAAATTCGGATCGAGCACATTTCAACAGAGCATCAAGCAGCAGACATCTTCACCAAACCGCTCCCAGAGGCTAAGTTTAATTATTTCCGTCAAATTCTTGGTTTAATTGACTTATCTTAATAGTTTAGATGTTTTCTTACTTTCGCTCTTAAAGATTTTTGTTGCCACAGATCGATAATACAATGTTCAGAAAGACACAGACCGGTCCGAACTTTCAGACCGATCCATGTCAATCTGATGTTATCCTATGATCTGTCTGGTCAATAATTTTTTTTAACAAAAACAGCCCGGACTGATCGCATTTTAACCGCCTTATCTATCTGTTATCCTGACCATTTATTTTGAATTTCTTTTTATCAGTCATCGAGATAAAGACACGTGTCTTCTCTCTCCTATTTAGCGGGCTGAACATTTCATCTTCTTTCACTTTTTACAATTTACCGCTATCTGCTTTCTTATTCTCTCACTCTCCTAAATCTTCGCACTCTTTTACCTTCATTTCAATGGCTACCATTACTCACAACTCTCTCCGTTGAGTTTAATGACATTTACAGGGCAGAAGATGCAGAGATTGTGTCCATCTTCCGAGCTTTGGAATCATCTGGCTTGAGGAACTTTCTGGAGTGCGGCACAGTTGTTTATGAATCTGAAATCCGCGAACTATTCGCCAATGCCGTCTCCCAGAAGACATCAATATCCACCTCTGTCAAGGGCAAATCATTTGAGATCTCGCCGATGACGCTGGCCAAGACCTTTGGCCTCCCCAATTCCGGACTGACAGAGTTTGGACAGATTCCTCAAGCGTCACTCTCAGCTCTTCAAGGGAAGATTTCTATTTTTGGCCACCGCCTGCAACCCTCGTTTAAGAAGAAGAAAATGCTTTTTCATTTCCAGGTGCTGTGCGAAATCGTTGGCAAGCCTCTTTTGGGCAAAGCAGGAAGTTTTGACGCTGTAACCGCAGAGAAGTTCGGGGCTATGGCGGCTATTGTATCCGGACAGAAGATGAACTGGTCCGTGATTCTTTTTGGAGTTCTGATGGAAACAGTGATTGCATCAAAACAGGCCGTATGCTTTGCTGTTCCTCTCAGCAAGCTACTGGAGTCCTTAGACATCGAGCTGGGAAAGCAGTCCGCTCTCAGTCCCTTCAAGATTCTAAACTCCAAACCCTGCTGAAGTCCAAGAGTGCTCCGCCTACTCCTACTACTCTGGCTGCAGTCAAGATTGAGAAGGGCGAAGAACAAGCTGTTGCGCGCAAACCTCGGGTCAAGCGAAAGCTAACCATCCAGACTGATTCTGAAGAAACTCAGTCTGCTCCCTCGCCACCAACCAAGACACTTCCCAAGAAGCCAAGAACCCAGATTACCAAACAAAAAGCCTTACCCATATTGCCTCCAACAAAAGTCACCCCTGCACCCAAACCTACAACCCAAATTTCAACCACTTCAACCACTGCACCCAAAGTAACCATCCGAGTCCCTTCTGCCATCCCCGTGGTCAAAGGGATTGTTATCACTGAGTTGGGAGACTATACCCAATCAGGGATTAAATCTCCATCTTCCACAGGCAAGGGCAAAGCCATTCTCTCCGAACCAATCTCCTCTAAACCCAAATCTGCAGCGCAGACAGCCATCGACATTGCTATGGAGGATGTTGATGAAAAGGTGAAGGCACTCATTGTGGTCTTTGATGAATACGTCGAGTACCGGACTATCAACCACATTGAGATGTTCTTCGGAAAGTTAAGCAGACTGAAGAAGATGGAAGAGAAAGTTCTGAAGGGGACAGAGACCGATGATGTTCGGCTTGCCGTGCAGCGCAAAGAGCTATTTACGGCAAATCAAAGATTCAGACTGGCCACTCTGCTCCTAGCTGCTAAGAAAGAGAACTTCGATCCGAATGCTCCAACTGCCAGAGATGATGGGGCTGTTATTGCTCAATTAGAGATGGATATTCATGCTCTCCACTTAGCTGTCCGATTTCAACGACAGAAAATCAGCATATCTACTCCAGTAACCAGCCCGGATCATCCCTCTGCAAGCAAGACTCTGGCAGAACCTTTCGTTGAGGTTATTCCCTCTGGGGCAGCAGACCAGACTGAAGATCAGCCAGCAGCGCAGACTGCAGAACCAGTAGCAGATCAGACAGCGGAGCAGCCATTGTCTAATGCTCCGTCTGCTACAGATGATGAACCATTGAACGTGTTGTTGGACTCTCCAACAACATCTATTCCTTTGGGATCGTCAGACTCCCACGTTCAAATCAGTCCAACCGCAGAACTTGCAACAGTTGGCGCACCAGAGTTCGTCGATCCGGATCTGGTGGTATCCACTGTTGTTGCAGCTCTACAACTTGAGGAGCCTTCCAGACCCAGCACTCCTCCAGTCCAATCAGATGAAGATATGGCTTTCTTACAAGCATTTTCTTCGGATCTGGTCACCTTGATCCGGTCCGAAAGTCACCAAGCTGCTGTATCTTCACTTGTGCCGATTGCTGAAGAAGATGATCATGCCTTGTCGTCATCAGATCACTCTCCAAGCCGACAATCTGATGCACCTCCATTTCTGGCAAGGACTCTTCAGCACCTCTCTGACAACTGCATGTCACTCTCTCAACGTGTTCTAGAAGTTCATCAAGGTCAGAGGCTTACAGCTTTGGACTTTGATTCATTCAAAGAGAAGATGACAGCCAGTATCGGCAGCCTTCAGCGAGGCATAAATGATCTGTTTTCTCAGCAAGCCACTTATAAGAACAGCCTGAGAAAAGAGCAGATCGAGCTAGCCACTGAAGTCAGAGCATCCGTCAACAATTCCCTCCGCGCTCAAGACGTTCGTCTTGACGCTATCAGCGCTCAGCTAGCACAAGTTGTAGACTTTCTCCAAGAGATTGCTGCTGACAAAAAGGGGGAAAAGAAAAAAGACTTCAGGCCGCATCAGTCTCAGTCTTCTAGAAAATAGAATTATCAGACTGTCTGTATTTAGGATTTTTGGTGATCAATAAAAATCCCCTTTCAATTAAGTCCTTGTTCATTTATTTTGAACTATAATAAAAGGCTTAATAATAAAAGGCTTAATCGATACAACTTAATAATGTTCATTTATTTTGAACAAGAAGAAGTAATCGATCCGAAAGTATACGCTTCAGTGTTCCTATCAGACTGGTTAAAAAGACTTAGAAGCTAGGTTTTGTCATCATCAAAAGGGGGAATTTGTTAGTTCCGAACCTTATCGATGAGATTTTAAAGATGACAAAACATATCAGACCGGACTGAGAGAATTCAGACTTACCAGATCGAGGATCCCAAAACAGATCAAGCTGATAAGATGACAAAGCATATCATACCGGATCGAGGGTAATCAGACTGACCAGATCGATAGCTCAAAACAGAACAAGCTGATAAGACATATCACATATCAGACCGGATCGATGGATATCAGACTGACTAGATCGAAGCTTCAGATCGATCTCAATCTTTTTCAGATCAGAGCAGTCAAGGATGTATAAAGTTTGGCTCTTCAGTCCGAATCATTAACGGCTATTTATTGTAGCATTTAATGTCGTAATTAATGCTACAAAGGACCAAAGACTGAAGATTGCCATAAAAGGTAAGAAGACAAAGAAGAGCCTACCTGACAGTCGCCGAAAGTATGAACCAGAACGGCAAGTATCCTGAAGAAGAAGACTGTAGCTTACTCAGAGTTTAAGCAGAGTCAAAGTTGCACATTAAGGGAAATAATGTCGTTGGTACTTACAACTATAAAAGGATGCAACAAAAGGAATATACAAGACTCTCGCTGATCAATTGAAAAACGCACAAGAAAGCAAAACAGCACAAGCTTACAAGCTCAGAAGCTCTCGAGCTGAAATGATTCTTAAGCACGATTACTTTGTAACATTTGATCATTTAGGATCACTGTGCGCATCTTGTGTATTCTGTGTTGAAAAATAGAAGTGAGAAACATATTGTAATTGTCAGACAGAGTGTGTCTGAGCAGATCGAGTGACTAGGAGTTTCAGACTGGTAGTGAGGTAAATCCAGCCTGAATCGGGTTTGTACAACAGGATTGTATAAATCAAAGTCTTCTAGTATAAACCTTCCTTAATTGGAAGAAGGGGAGACGTAGAAGGATTACACCACCTTCGAACTTCCAGAAACATATTCTGTGTTCTTATCTTTCTGCACTCATTCTTTCATTCAAGCCATCAAGCCGCTCTTACAAATATAAACAGACCGTTCCGCACTTATACATTCAGTGGTCTGTTCTATAAAAGAGTTGATTAAGAAACAGATTTCTTTCACTAATCCGAAAGAAATCACAAGGGATTAATTTTTATAAGGAGTGTTCATTCACCCCCCCCCCCCCCCCCCCCCCCCCCCGCTAAACACTCCGGACCGATCCTAACAGAAAGTCTTCAAGAATCTAACCAATCAAAATCCTTCTCCATTCAATCAATAAATTCGAAGGTTTTACCTTATATTTGCCAAGAATTCCAGCCTTTATAAATCCAGCAAACAGATTCGAAAATCAGTCCATATTTGTTTGAAAATCACACACAGTGCACACACACTGAAGGTGTTCGAACATTATTCATATTAGGAGGAAAGAATTCGTCGTTGTCGTACCCTAAATCATTCAAACACGTCTACAATCGCTGTAAGTGGGCTTTGTTATATATTCGTTTCGTTTTCTAAAAATCATATGTATGTTTTGAAATCTCAATCGAATATGTGATGTATTTTAAAATTACGATGTTGTGACAAATTTTGATCATCGAGAAATAAGGGCTATACGGAGCAAAGTGCTACGTATGATGGGAGCCACCTCTTGAGTCCAAAGGGCAAAGTGCTATGTGTACGGGGGCCACCTCTTGAGCCAGCGGGGCAAAGTGCCACGTACATGGGAGCCACCTCTTGAGTCGGCGGAGCAAAGTGCTACATATACGGGAGCCACCACTTGAGTCTATGCAAGTCCCTCTAGATTGTCGGTGTTATGGATCTATGTTTAAGTGATATGAGTTATGATTCTGATATGTTATGTTCTGTTTAGGCTCTGATTAGAGTAATTCTGTTAAGTTTATGTTTCAGTATTCGTATAAATTTATGCTCCAATTATGATATATTTTGGAAAATTATGAAAAAGTATTATATTGTTATCACATGAGATTGGTCCCCGCTTGCTGATAAGTGTGATTTTTACACTTAATTTGATACATGATTAGGGTGTTTTTGTAGTGATTCCTAGAAAATATTACACATTTTGGTATATATTTGTATATGTCAGGAATCTAGGTCCAAATGCATAAAAGTGGATGAAATGGGCTTAAAAATGCTGAAAAGGACCAAACTGAGCAAATCTGGAAAAGGAGGGACCAAATCGCAAGATTGGAGATTTGAGGTCCGCGATCGATCGTCAACTTTCGAAGATCGATCGCCACCATCCAGAATGTTTCCGAGATCGATCGCCAACTGACGAAGATCGATCGCCAAACCCGAAAAGTTTTGAGATTTTGTTTCCTTCTTGGTTATTTTGTGTCCAAACCTTACCAAACTCCTCCACCATTATATATATTAGGTCTTGGACGAAAATAGGGACTTTTTATCATATTTTACACCCTAGGAATAGCCTCCATCCATCCTCCATATCACCATCATCCACCTCCATCCATCAACCATCCTAGGATTTTGGAACACCTTCAACAAGACGATTCAAGAGACGATCGAGAAGGAAGCGAGAGAGGGAGCAAGGATCTACGAACGAAGTCGACATCGGGAGTTTATTCTTGTCTTTTAATATTAGTTTTGATTTGTTTTGATATACTATGTTGAACTAATTTATTTATCGAGGCTAGGCGAATCCTTTGTCAATAACCTATGATTTGATGATTTATTTGATTGAATTCATTTAATTCTTTGTGTATAATTTATTGATCTTCATGCTTTTGAGGGGTTGATCACCCTTGAATGATTGTTATATTGCGATTGAATTGACCATAGGATATTGCAATACGATAGAGTAAATTATACCGTGGGTTTTAGGTTGAGACGGACCAAGTAAAATCTAGCACACGTGTGATAGCAATAGATTTACCAAAATCGAAGGCTAGTAGTTTTCATAGATCTTTATTCGATATTAATTGTTCAATAAGGACACGGGAGTGCTTTACTGCAACATTAATATTAGACTTGTTATAACTGGACCAAAGTATAACGAATGCATTAGGAAAACTCGTCACCTTAGAAATATTTGGATATTCAATTGAGAATTGTAGGGGATTGCATTGGTGAGCCAAAGTCTCGATAATCTTCTCTAGTGGATTTTTCTCGTTTACTTTTATTGACTTGGTTGGATTAGTAGTTAATTTAATTAATTAGTAGTTTAATTATTAATTCAATTTCGTAGGTTAAATATAGTTAAAAGCATCTTATTTGATACTTACAGTTAGTCCCTGTGGGTTCGACAACCTGTTCTTCATTTACTATACTAAAACTTGACAACCGTGCACTTGCGGTAAAGAATCGCTACACTGATAAATAATTGTTTAAAATAAAAGCGATCACTTGCTGAGTGTTTTCCAAAACACTCACCCCTTACTACCTTCCCAGATAAAGACGATGAAGAAATTCAAGCTAAAGAAGAACACCAATTTTGGGGTTGGTGATCCGCTGCGTTTCTATGAAATAAAGACATCAATTTTGGTTTATTTAGGATTTCATTAAGTTATTCCGTTTTCAGACTTTTAGAGTTTGATTATGCAATTTAAATTCGATTGTAAAAACAATTTATTATTTTTATGGAATATAGACTGGTTTTTCGTTAAATACGATATTACGAGGCTTATTGATTTCAAGTTGTTATTGGGAATCAATGCCGGTGCTATTGACCCCGGTCTCGGGGCGTGACAAGAAGAAATATTGATTATGAAGCACTCGTAATCTAATTACAACCTTTTTTAAAAATTTATTGAGATTTAATTAATACTTTTTGACCGCACGTTGCTCGCTCATCCTTTTTTCAAAAAAAAAATGAGCAAAAAATATTATTATAAGAGCACTAGGAGTACTCACAAAGATTTACAAGAAATTGGTACAATTCAACCCATATTTGGCTTCCTTCTAAGCGAAGCTAAGCAGATTAGAGGATATATAAAGCAATCGTTGACATTATACAATTCAATACCTACTTTTTTAGCCATAAGCCAAGTTCAGAGTCTAATTTTAATTCTATCAACTATGTTATATGATTCCGAGCTTGCATACTTGAAATACAACCGTGTTTCAAATGCTCCAAACCACACAATTCCACGTGACGCTCCCAATTCCACTTCCTAATTTTTCTAGCAGAATATTTGTGTGTAAGGAGAAGTGCTTTTTTGGATCTGAATGTGTTACCGTGGAGATGCCGAGCCACCTATCATATTCCGTCCAGATTTCATGCGCGATCGAGCAGGAGAAGAATAGATCTGACGCATCCTCCTCAAAGTCACCGCACAGTGGACATTCCACTGAAGAATTAATTTGAGTTTAGTGTTTATTCAAGCCCCCTTCTAAACACCACTCCGATCCTAACAGCTTGTAACTAACTTGATCACTTATTTGAATGCTTGTTGATTAATCACAACATAAGAGGATTGATTAAAAATAGCAACAAAGACGTCAAACAACATTTGGTAAAATTGACTAGAATTAGATTTTGATTTATATATGTGGTTTTAGGTGAAAACTGAAATTTCATGGCAACTAACACAGTTAGATCTAATTAAATTCATTTAGGAATAATTGAATTGTTAGTTTTAATTAGGTTTATTAACTCGAGAAATTGTTTAATAAATAAGTCTGGGGATTTCACCGTGATTATGCAAGGATTTGATAATTAATTGAATTTATCACATGTCAACATAGTAGAGTTTGGTACCGTTGTCAGTTGATCCTTTAACTTGAATTTGAATTATTCAATGATCATTCACTAACGTTAAAGTTAATTATCAAGTTTATTTAATTTATTCTTAGTTAATTTAGATTTATTATTTCATCTCATCATATTTAATTAACTTGCTATAGATTGAATTAAGTGATTAGAATTCTAGAGTTAAATATTAGTCTATGTATGAAAGATACTTAGACTCAAACCTATTTATTGTAACTTGACATAATTCACTTACTATTTGATCCCAAGCGGAATTACGGTAAGTAGTACCTGATGGAGCATCCAAGGACCCATTTTTTTGGTTGTATGGTGTCCAAACATTTGCACATAGACTCTACATGGCCAGAAAAATTGATAATTGGATCTACCAAGAAAGTAATGTCTTAGGATAGCAAGAACCTAACCTCAAAACCAAATAATTTTAAAAAGCTATAAAAATATGTTTTTGGAAATAAAAATTTATAACTTTATATAATGCATTACTTATGACAACTCAGGGCTAGCCTTGTAGTTTGTCATCCGACTCTCCTCGTGTTGACGAGGGATCGAGTCCCCTTTTTCCAAAAATGGTAGTTGTAATAGGGATTTAAAAAACGAATCACTTATCTTCCCCTAGTCATTAATATAGAGTTAACTTCGACATTTTAAGTATATACTTTGAAAATATTTCCATACTAAATTAATATAAAACATATTAAATAGAAACTTTGGAAATTATAATACTACGAAATTTATCGATATAAAAAGCAATCTACTAAGATTTTAATTTTAGAAGAGACTGGTATTTTCCCTTAAAATTTATATCTATATTTTACTTTCAAAAGTATTTTTTTCTAAAAAAATTGAAATAGTTATTATAATAATAATAATTTGTCTGCTGTTTTTTGCTAAAAGGGTGTCTGAGATTAAAGATTTTATGCTTCGTTTTGGCTTTCAATGGATGAGTATTTTTTAAAAATTTGTGAATGTTTATTCCAAGATTCTCTACAACCCCTCATGTTTGAAGAATAATGAATTCAACATCTGTAGTTAAACAAATAACATTTAATTCTCAGTTATTTATTTTATGTCAAATCTTAGGAGAGATATTTATAATTTTCTATATATATACAAACTTGAGTAAGTGATATTGCAAAACAGTTATTTTACAGGTGTGGCCGCGGTAATTTTTCCTAAATGAAATTGTCAACTAGGGAAAGGGGCCAACTCAAGGAACGGAATATTTTCTTTCTCCATCCGTTGTAGGAATCGGAATTAAAGAGATTTTGGTTGTGGATGAGGTAAGGTCCCCGCTAGGGGGCATCTACATATGACTTTAAAATTGAATGTAATTAAATCCCTATGAGAGCATACAATTTCATGTGGTCGAATCAAGATTATGATTTGATGGAAGAAATGCATTTCGAGTATCTAATTACATTACACCACTGTTATTGAAATTTTTGCTATGGCCGGGTTGCGCTACTTTTTCAGAAGATCATATTCTCTTCTTTTTTTGGAATTCTTATACTCTCTCTTTTTCTTCGTTTTCCTCGAATTATGCCCACTCTGTCAGATTATTGTTATTGTCCTTTTTATTAATGATTCTCCTTCTATTACGAAAAACATTACGTGCAAATCTTTTTATGTAATGATGAGTAGGCCCCTCCCCCTTTTAATTTTTCAGATTCGGACACCTGTCATTTGTTTTTCCGAGACACTATTAATCATCACCTGCACAAGATTCCACGATTTTGGGGATCCTTCTGTTCACCTTCATATCCATACTTTAAAATAAGGATATTTCTTTTCGGGGCCAGGCTTTGTGCCTCTCTTGGGACTAGGCTTTCTGTCTTCTCGAGACATGCCCTCCTCGGGACATGCCCCTCTCGGGACTGAGCTTTCTGTCTTATTCGAAAAGAATCCCCCCGTAATTTAGTAAATATTATATTTTAATTCCAGTGTTATTCCCTAATTTATTCAAGATATAACAACCACGTTATGATTAAGAGTGCAAACGAGTTGATCTCGAAATCACACATTGAACTAGTTCATTGTAGATCGGATTTAATATTGAAATCGGATGATTCACAAGCCGATTTTAGGTCATCTTCGACCACCAATTTTAGGGCCAAAGTTGCCTATTTTGAAACGCTCTTGAACATTTTATGGTATAAATCTATTTTTTATGAATTAGAAAACCACATGATGTACTCCATTGTCATATATCCTTTTATGGACTTTTACCATCAAAAGATGATTTTTCTTTATATCCCTAAATAAAGATAGCTTGTGGCAAGGGCGGCTCAACTCATGAATCTGCTAAAGCATTTGATTTATGCCCCTAACTCCAGTAACTAGGATTATTAATTATAGATATTAATGTCACATGTACGACTATTTTGCTCTAAAAGTAACAACTGTTTGGAGAAATTTCATTAACTTTTTTATCTACAACCTAATTATTAATGTATTATTTTTATAAAATGATATATAATATATATAAAACAAAAGTTGTTATGAGGCCCTAATTTTTTATTACTACTCTAATCAATTCACATGCTAGTTAATTCTAAGATAGAATGAATTTTTCGGAGTTAAAAGTCTTAAAAGAAGTTGCAAATATAGAAATTAAAGACACAATTGAAATGTTAAATTTAACAAAAGAACTTGGTTATTTTCCTAATTACTTTATAGCATACAAAAACTATTTATTATACCAGTTACAGATGCATCTGTAGAAAGAAGTTTTTTCAAAACTAAATAACTATATCCCAAGATGGATTAAATTAATTTGAAAGAAGTTTATTCAAAACTAAATAACTATATCCCAAGATGGATTAAATTAATTAGCAATTCTAGCAATCGAAAATGACTTATTGGCTAAACTTGAATACAAAATTTTAATAAATATTTTTTTATCAAAATATAATAAATAAGTTCTTAGTTTGATATTCGCTATATTTTTTATTTTTTCATTAATATTTTATTTTTATAACTTGTTTAAGACCTCCAAAAATTTTGAGTCGGCCATGGTTGGTGAATATCCAAGTTTTCAATTTTTTACACTTATGTGGTAACACTCCACAACCAAATAAAATATAGAAAAAGGGAAACCAAGAGTAAATGCCTTTCATTTTCTAATTATTATGAGAGTATGATGTGTGTCATGTCTCATTCCACTAGAGTATATAGGAGTATCTATATTTTACCATTTGGCTCGTCTTCTTTTCCCCATAAACAAATTAAAATTACTTCATCGTTTAACTGCATGCACAAGGCAACTTGGACAACTTGTTTCATGAGTGTGACTCCATTGTTTTTATGTTGAATCTTCCTTGTGCGAACAGATCCCAGAAAAATTTTGATGAGAAAAAAATTATTATATCATTAGAAAAAATATTTTATTTTAAAACAAATTTACTGTTTCAATATTCTATCACAAGCCATGTCTTTGTATTTATTCATAATCAAAATTTATCGAAGAGTATATAATATTGACTTTTTCAATACTAGTTTCAAACTTTTAGGACTAGTGATGTATAATCCCAGAGAAATTGTTTGTAATCCAAATGAGAGTCTCACATAATGTCTTTAACAAATGTAGTCACAGAAATTAAGTTTTAACAGAAGTGGTCCGATAATTGAATATGCGTTTTTGATATCACTTTGATTAAAAATAAAATTTGGGACTATTTTTTATCCTAAAAATTTGGAATGATTTGTACATAATACATGAAGGAAATTCAAGAACAAGAAAATTTAGCTACACTCCATTACTTTTACAACTATCGTTAACTTTGCAGGCATGCGGATATATGTACAACCATTAATATATTTAAGAGGGGAAAACGAAGTTCAGAATTATTAGCATTTGAAATAGGCTCATACGATGATCAAGGAAAATTCTTTGGTGCACCCGATGCACAATTTAATTACTGCGCCGCTGGTTTAATTCTGTGGTGATTCGGATAGCCCAATCCCGCATCAGACTCGGATTCAAAGATAGAATTGGTCGGGATAGGTATGGCTAAAAGACTATCACGATTAGAGAGTTCAATTACTAAATTTCCGAAAATTAACTAAAAAATTTTCTTTTTTGAAAATTTAGAGCCCACCCTAACTGATAGGTCTATCCCTGCCCTCAGCCCGAAATTGACCTCCCCCGGGGTTTATCGTTGAATTTTTACCGACCTCAACTGGTACGGACAAGTTTTGTCCGACCCATTTACGTTATGGTTTTTATGCTAACCATTTACATTTGTTTTCCTTTTGATTTAGAGATGCTTTTTTGCAATCTTGATTGGTATAGAGAAAGGATTCTTCTCGATATCCGTGGTGTTTTCTGCCAATGTAGGGTTTTCCACAAAAATCGCGCTTTGTATTTCACGATTCTTGATCTTCATGGATAATTGCATGTTATTGAATGAAACAAAATGGGTGTGCGGAATCTTTTTTCACAAGAATCAACTGGCTACGACCTAAGTAGAATAGAGAAAGATTACCTATAAAATAGCTTACAAGACAAGGACCACAGTAAACTGGAGTTACATCCATAATTTTTATACGTTTGTGAAAATGTCAACTTTCCTTAATGTTTTCCGTATTTATGTGAAAATGTGACGAGCAACAGCTGGCTCAAATTGTATCGAGTACTTAGCCGAGTTATAAAATTGAGGTATTTACGGGCAAAAAAGTTAATATTAAATTAAAAAAAAAATTATTGCATTTTTTATGCAAAATTACTTATTAAACTTTTGTATTCAAGTCTAGACAATAAATCATTTCGATTGCGAGAATTGCTAATCCATTTAATATTGTTATATGTTATAAAACAATTGGGAAATAGTCAAGTTCTTTTATTGAATTTGGGTCTTTAATTTATATCACTGCAACTTCTTTTAAGAGTATTCTCTGAAAACAAATCTAAGCCGTCAATATCAGAATATATATCATGTTTAATGAATTTTTCGAGATCAAGACATTGTTTTTTTCCAAATTACAATCAATATAAGAAATTAATCTATCAAGACTAAATATATAATCATCTTTTTAAAATAATTCAATACAACGGATATAATTTTTTTTTTAGGGTGAAAGATAAGATGAATGACATGATTGAGTATATTTTACTTATTAATATGGACTCGGACATGCTTCTGCAAATTACATCTCTTGATAGATTTAACAAACTATTCCGGATTGGTGAATTCATTTGAATCATGGTTAAGCATCACGTGTACCCTATAAACGGTTGAGGAACGTACGATGCCGATCTTGCTTGTTGGTATTCCAAATCATAGACATTGTGTAGCTCAGAATCCCAGTTTGAGTACTGAATTTGCTGCAGATTTTACAAGAAAACTCGAACTTTAGTAGCCGATTATTACTCCATAAACACATCCTTCTGAATTTAAATGAAAAAAGTACCAACATTCAAACAGGATGGATCAAGCTGTGTCTCCTGAAGTAAAGATACAGGATCATTTATAGTTCTCTCAAGTGTGTCACCCAAAGGATTTACACCCGTTTCTAAACCAGGAAATGGAACTCCTTGAGCCATTGAATTGAATCGAACATGAGCCGGATTAGCCATGTCCGATGATACCCCGACAGTATGAATGTTAGATACACAAACCGAATGCATCTGTGTACAAAATTGTGCAAGAGGGAACTCATGAATTTTACAATCTTATCTGTTTTAGCTTATGTTTCTTGGATGAAAATGGATTCTTTACCTCTTTAGGTAGGAGATTATCAATGTCAAAATCCAGTCTCGGATTGATCACAGCGAGTTTCATAGATAAAAACTGGCAAAACGATACGATAACGAGTCGAATCACTTTCTTTTCCATTAGTGTGATTACCTATAAGTTTAGTTTGATGTATGTACCTCGACTTGTCTTTGAAGAGATTGAACATAGTTGATTATTTCGTCGAGCAATCCGGCTTTCCCTATGATCTTGTTACACCCTGGAACAAGATCCTGAAGGTACTTCATTCTTTCACTTATTTTTTCCCTCCTAACCTGGCATAATCAAACAATAGCCCATAATAAATTTTCAAGAAACCAACAGCAAGAATCTTGATACAACAACGTAAGACTTTGGTACCAATGTTTATTTCTTACTCTTTCAGCTAAGCTGTGGCTGTCTGTGGCTTGACCACGACGTGCTCGAACATGAATATAGTCTGGTTTTGGCAAATCGGGAACCGTTGTTTTCATCTCAGGGATCATAACTGAAGGTTCATTCTTGGTTCTTTTGCTGATGCCCTTTTTCTCAGAGGATTCTTCGGCACTTTCTTTAATTAATTTATCTTGGGATTGTTCTTCATCTACCTATATATGTATATATGTATATGTCCCCAAATCCAATTTAATCATCAAATTCTACAAAATATTACTAAATTAAGCAGAACATTTTCTTGAATTCGATTCCAGGTGTTAAGAATGAAACAGGGCACTTATCAGAAGTTGATCTACCAAGAAAAAACACCATGCAATGTGCATTTCAATTGTTTAATTTAAAGCAAATAATTCAAGTTTTTTTTTTTTGTTTTGTTTTGTTTTTTTTATAGAAAAGAAACTCGCCTTAAAGTTGCCAATACTATCAGCCTTTCGCTTCTTAAAACTATCGCCTCGAACGGCGGAACATAACATCTCCGGCGAAAAAGCACCCGTTGGATCACCATTAGCGGCCACCTCCGCCACTTCCGGTAGGTCGCAGCTGCACGTCGTTGGAACCACCCATCCCATTTCAAACTCTGGTCCATTCCCATAACTGAAAACCCAACCAGTATCCACACCCGGATCGGGCTTCATACCCCGACCCGCCACCAACTTGCTTACACCGTGATCACCATTATTTCCAACAAAACCACTCTGAGCTTGAATTGGAAAAGAAAAAACACTCATTTCACCATTTCCGGTGATATTCCCTGCATTATTCAAACACCGTAGCATCTGCGGCAACGCACAGTTCATATAGCGAGACCTTTTCCAACAATTTATGAGATAAAGAGTACACACAATGTGCTTCGTAAAAAGCTGGAAAAAGTGTGTATGCGGTTGAAAGATTAGGTGAACTTCATGCAATTTCTTGAGTAGATTACGTATACTAGTGTAGTTTTTTTTTTTTTCCAAGTTTTGTCACACAACCTCCGGGGTGGAAATTGTGAAGGATAAATATAGGGCCATAGGGATAATATTTAAGGATTCTCACCGTGTGAGGAGATGAAAAATGGTAGAGCTGAGAGCCAAAAGATCTGGGGACCGTTAGAAATATATATATTAAGTAATATCTTACTATATTATAATGCATAAGCCCCTTATAATAACTACATTGGTATGACAAATTTGAATTTACCAAACTACCCCCTCCAATGATTTGTTGTGGTTTTTTGTTGCATCTTTTGAATTTAATATTAACCAATGTATATGTCTCGTTTATTCATTACACGAATCAATTCATATGCATTATATATTATGTTACACACGCAACGCGTGTGCGTCGTCTACTAGTACATATTAAGTATTAAGTAATAATAATAACCTCGCTAAATAGACTAAAGTAATAACATCACTATATGTATTAAGTAATAAAAATATTTATTAAGTAATCACGAAATTTATTAAGTAATAACCTCTTTCTATTAAGTAATATCTATTAAGTAATATTATTAAGATCTAGGACCAATAGACTAAAATAATAACCTCGCTAAATGTGTTAAGTAATAAAAATATTTAAATCCTTGCCCGATGAAAATATAAATTAATAATTATTGAATTATATATGTGTGTGTGTGTTTATAGACCAAAATCTTTCACCATGCATTTTTTTGCAAAAATCTTTTGCTTTTTCCTGAATAATTTCTCCGAACATATTCACTTTCTCATGCCTTTGAAGAAACCACTCATACAATGTTTTCTCTAACTCAGGATACTTTGCCGATTTGTGCCTTTTAACATCAATTTCTCATCTCATTTGACAAATATTCGGATGATCTTTTAAGAGTGTTTGATACTGTCGATGGACTGTAGTCAAATCAAATTTTTGTTGCACACATGCTTGTATATCTTTTTGGCTAATAGTTGGGTTCTCATTCTTATGCTCGCAAATTGCACTCCTCATTTTGTCGGTTAAAGTTGATTTATTTATTCCTTTCAAATGATGAGAAGCCATTGGAGGATAAAAAAATGCATTATACTTGGAATATATATTCTACCTTTTTATAGCTAAAGACTAAACTTTTTCACATTTTACAAATAAGTTCAAATAATATATGTACATGAACTTAGTTTTCAATGTATTAAGTTTCACAAAAAAAAATTGAACTTCTCTATATTTAAGTAATACTTTAATTTACGTCTTTTAATTTTTCTTACCGATAAATGAATAATATATTCATTTGCCGATAAATAAATATTCTCGCTAAATGAATATTTTTTTCCGATCCCAAGAATATGCATTTATCGAGGTTTTACTATATTGTAATTGTCACCCTTCAACTATTAGACCAAACAAGCAACCATATAAAAAACATGAAAGACTCTTATTATTCCTCAAGAATTTATATTATGAGCCAAAAAATATCATAACTACAAAAAAAATTTCAATATAATGTCAATATCTTAAAAGCACAAAAAAGATAAGAAATAATATATTTTAAAACTAAAAATATCAAAGTGTTTAGTTAAAAATATAACCATGGAAACTGGGCACATGCATTTTGATTGCCGGAATCAGGGTGTTCAATACTTGGGTATTTGGCAACAAATCCTCTATAATTTTTTAAATAGACATTTTACACATATGTGGTTTAAAAATAGACAGTTTACATTATATGATTTTCAAAATAGACAGTTTATCTCCATATGTTTTGAGGATAGACAGTAGTGTGATATGTTTTGCAAACTACATGGAGCGTATATTTACGAATCAAAATAATATAAAATACATATTCACGATACCATATAGGATAAATAATTGTTTACAAAATAAATAGAGGAAAATGTCTATTACTATAACATAGAATAAATTATCTCCTCTTGGGTACTTGGCAGAGAAAAGGTTGGGAAGGAAACTCTATAGGATTAGTAATAATTGCATGTAAAAAAGTAAAATTACATAGAAAGTAAATAAAATAATATATATGGACAACTGTAGTCTCAATACTTACTCCTCTCTTATTTCATCCGGAAGGAATCTACTAGATGATCGTCACAATTTTATTGACACCACTAAAAAATTATGCAATCTAGTCCATAGGCTATTCACTTGAACAATTTTACATTTCAGCTCAACTGCTATATTAGATTGGCATATATTTTATTTTAAAATATATTTTTCCACTTTTTAAGGAAAATAGTTATCTAATTTTATTTTTGTACAAAATTTGATAAATCTATCTTAAAATTGCATTATTTGTCGGACACGTGTCGCACACGCCATGTGGCGTGTCCTTAATTTTATTAAAAAATAATATCAAACATCTGTGTCGGATACCCTATCAAAATCGGACATGGTTGATGGACCTGTCCGACACAGAAATGACATGTTTTGGTGTTAATTGTATAAGTGATATTATGAAAATTTCAGTGACATATATTTATATATTATTTTTGAATTTGGTAATAATATTTTTGGTGTTATATTTTATTTGGACTTATTTGTTAAACTTCATATTAATTAAAGTAATATCTATTTGATGTTAGTGTATGTGATAATATGATGATTCCAGTGACATGCTTCTATTTATATATACTTCTTGAATTTGGTAATAATATTTTTGTTGATTTTACATGGTTTTATAATTAAAAAATATGAATTTTAATATCTGTATATAGTACATGTATAATATATATAAAAATATATAAGTGTGTCACAGTCATCTCGTATCCTGACATTTTTGAAACCCCGTATCACCATGTCCATGTTATATCGTGTCAGTGTCGATGTATCAGTATCCGTGTATCGTAGGTTGTTAGGTTTTGGGAAGCCGAATAATCTTGATTTTGATGATCACAAAACTTGGATAAAAATATGAATATTAAAGCAAAATGTTGCATAACAAGAAATTATATTTTTAAAATAACATATTTCTCCTCCTTTTTGTGTGAATAAAAAAGAAAGACAAATAAGATTTACTCCTCCTCATAGATTGAATTAATTCCCCCCTCCCCCTTAAAATTTGAATAAATTAAAATGACAAACAATGAGAAATAAGAGAGATTGATTCCAAAAAAAAAAAAAATACACAGCACAAATAAACCTTTTGAATGAAAATCGCCACTTTTGATGGTAGATACATCATCTTTGAATTTCTCAATAAAACCCAACAATATCCACTCATCCATTCATGTGGCACCACACATGGCTCATCTTTGAATTTTTTGACAAATATTGTACATCAATTTGCCCAGAAATCAAATAATCAGGAGCTACAAGCAACATATCAGAAGAGCAAATTTGTCAAACTCTTTTGTATCAAGTTTGCATAGTACCAAGCTGATCTAGACCAAGCTAATCCGACCAGACTGATATATCCAAGCTTATTGTTCAAGACTGACTTGGCCAACCCAGTTCGAAATACAAAAGATAGCCCAGAAACCAGAATATGGCCGTTGCAAGCTCGGGAATCGTGACGATATTTTCCAACGGGCATATTATTGTGTCTAACGTTTACATTATTGTTTGGGGCTGTAAATACAAGTCTTGGAAGCTCAAATAAGAAGTTGAAGATCAATCCAAGCAAATATCAAAGCAAACCCATTTGGGGATTCAATATGGGCGGCCTACAAAGAGGAACATCTCACATGAGAGCAAGCCCAGATTTTAGGCACTACTTAAATTGTTATATCAGATCTAGTTAGAGATCATTTGTGCCAACCCACTTCACTATATTCATTGTAGAGTGAATTGTAAATATGAGGCTTGTTGTCTACATAGGGTCTTTGAATATAGACATTAAAGAATATGTGAGATGGGTTGATAGGAGTTCTAGTTGGATGATGAATGCCCAACTGGATAGGTTTTGTAAAAAGAATTGCATAAATCAGAGTCTTCTAGTTAAATCCTTTCATGAGGTGGAAGAAGGTGATACATAGAAGGATTACACCACATGTGAACTTCCATAAACAAATGCTTGCGTATTTACGTTACTTGCATATAGTGTGGGGCAGTGTGTACAAGGCCCAGGAACGAATTCACTATCGTATGGCTGACCGGTGATTATTAGTGATTCGGGCTAAAAAGATTCATTGTCTTCATAAAAAAAAATAGGAGGTTTGAAAGACCAAAAAAAGTCGAAATTGTTTTCTATCCAATGAGCAAAACTGGGTTGTAATCCGTGATTTTAGATTTTATCTCCGAGTTCAAGAATTTGACTCCGGACCACTGAAAGGCTCTAAAACTTATATTAATATGTTTTAGAGTGGGTTATGTCGAGTGTTTTCCACTCGATTTTGAAACCAAACTAGATATAATCTCTCAGTGCAATTATTTCAAGAACACGAGCTATTGAAGCTCAAGTTTGTTGAACTCGTATATGAACTGACCACCCACCTCGAGCGATTTTGACATAGGTAACATGCAAAAGTTTTACATTAGGTTTTTTTTAGGTCAATGAATTTTTTTTTATAACACAAATCTGTTGGGAAATTAATTGAATTGAAATTAAGCAGTACACCCTTTCAAGTATGGGTGTAACTTTTCATGAAAAAATGTGGTGTTCTTTGAGCAAGCACATTCTCAACTAAGTCATGCACCCTTTCGCGTATAGATACAACTTTTTCATGAATGATTGTTTTCAAATTGTGTTTTTGGCGATATACAATGGATTACGGTTTTTCTAATAAAAAAATTCAAAATACCTTATTTTTTAAAATTGCACAAATACCTCAAAACGCCGTCTGAGATGGCGGCCATTATGTATTGTGTTGGCGGCCGCTTATTTGTTGAGGGCGGCCTCAACAACCGGCTGTCCCTCCCATTTTTAAATTTTTTTTATAATTTCTTTATGTATTAAAATTAGTTTTAGGTAAATTTGCATGAAATCAATGCCATTGTGATTTGACCATTGATTGTAGGGTTAGATCACATGCATAAATATTATTTTAAGAAGTAACGTTTTTGTTATAAGTTAAAATATCTTAGTTTTCAAATAACTTATCTATTAACCCAATCCAATATATATCGGCCACAATATTATTATTTTTGATAATTCGACCATCCTTTACTTTTATTTTAATTTTTAATTTTTATCATTTGAATTTTTAATTGATGAAGCGATGATATGAGTTCTATGGTTGGATGTATTATCCACTATTATAATAACTAAAAATGATAATATAATAATTATATGAGGATTCCTGCACTTGGGGAATAGATCTGACCAGCGATCCCTGCACTTGAGGAATAGATTTGACCAGCGGATGAGCTTTATATAAAATTAATGTTTCGACTATTTTGAATAAAAAAAGAAATTACAAAATAGTCGAATCATTAATTACCCAAAGTATTCTTAATATATATTAAAATAGTCAAAGTTAATTTTTTTTATTCACATAGTCGAAACATTAATTACTCAAAGTTTTCTTACAAAATTCTAACTCCGTAATTTGTCACTCATTTTTATATGAAATATATAATTTTATAAACGTTATATATAAAATAATATAAAACTTAATTTCATATACATCGCATCCGCTGATTCCCAAGTACAGGGATCCTGATATAATTATTATATTATCATTATAGTTATGATAGTGGATAATACATATAAAATGTAACTTAAATATTATTATAATCATGGATGATTGTCAAAAATTAAGCCATCTATACCATACCAGAACTCATATCGTCGCTTCATCAATTAAAAGTTCAATTGATAAAAATTAAAAAAAATTTAAAAAAAGTAAGGATGTCGAATTATAAAAAATAATAATATTGTGGCTTATACATATTAGATTGGGCTAATAAACGAGTTATTTGATTACTAAGATATTTTAATTATAACAAAAACCTCACTTCTTAAAATAATATTTATGCATGTCTTCCAACCCTATAATCAATAATCAAATCATAATGGCATTGATTTCATACAAAATTACCTAATATTAATTTTAGTGCATAAAAAAAAATTTAAAAAAAATTAAAAGGGGAGGGGCCGCTAGTTGTTGAGGCGGCCCCTCAACACACAAGCGGCTGCCAATTGAGTTGGCGGCCGCTCAACACATACTGGCCACTGTTGCAGATGGCGTTTTGAAGTATTTGTGCAACATTTTAAAAAAAATATGAGGTAATTTTGAAATTTTTTATTTTTTTGAATTATTTTTTTAAAAAAAACCTTGGATTATATTATAAACAACTCATCCATTGAATTCTAAACACATAATTTTTTTTAACAGATTAACAACATAGATAGAAAAATTAGGATCAAAGTGCACTTGCATCCCATACATTTCTCATACAACAAGTTGAGTTATTTAAACTTTGTTGTTTATATGATTCGTGATTTATAGTGCTACTGTCACGAATTATAGTCTCCGTAACTTGAGAAACGAATGTCATCGAAATCGTAAGCATCAATATCGTTCGGAGCACAAAAATTCTAATTATTGCCTCGACATAAGAGTCATTTTGCATCCTTGTTTTCTTATCCCCAATATACATATACCCAGCATTGTACCCCACAAAATAATGTAACGGTAATCTAATCAGTTAACAAAATAGAAATATAGAAGAATAATGTTAATAGTTTTTGGAGTACACACATTAAATGTTTTACGACTTTTTAAAATTAATTATTTTTTGGGAACTCACCATAAATTGAATTATTCCATCTTTTATGGTGCTTTCAATATAGTTTTAGGTCTATTTTCATAAATTGTTGGGCCGACAGCCGGAATGTGACAGAAGCTGCCGGATATAAATGAGGTCTAGGTGGGGGGCGGCCGTGATAAGGTATGTGGGCCCAATAAGACATGGCTAGCCACGTGATTTGGTCTACGGGCCACATATACACTTTAAGTACGCCCAAATTGGGTTTTTGGGCTTTATACGAACCTTTTTAAATTTATTATATTTAGTGGATACGATCTTTTGCTTTTTTATTTAATCAATATTAGTTAATAGGGCAAATTTTGGGCCGGTATCAGAAGAAAAAAGTTTTTTCTTACAGTCTACCAAAAATAATTGCTTTCAAATAAGTCCATTTTATGTTGCAATGACCAAAATAGTCCTAAATTGTTATCAACATTAAATCCAACACGTCGTCTTCAATAATCCTCTCTTCTGAATAATCTCCAACACATCGTCGTAAAGTTGCATACATCGAAACCGAGACATCACACCGTCGGTGAAGGAATAGTTGGTTGCCACCGCCATCTCCTCATCTAGCCGCGACATCACACAGAAGAAGGCGGCATATTATGATGATGGTTTTTTTTTTTTGAATTTGATGGATTATGATGATGGTTTTTCAGGACGATGTTGCTGTGATGTGGGATTTTTTTAACGGCATAAGTTCATTACTATAGGGAGAGTGAATTAATTGTGACTACAGTGCAGTCAACATGTTTGATTAATTGTTTGAATGAAAATTTTGAATTTTTTTAATTTTAATAAGGTGGTGCATTTAATTTTAACAACTGCACTGCTTGAGTCTAGCGGTGCATGTGAGATACATGCACCGATAGACTCAAACGATGCATATGTGATACAAATACGTAAAATTTAGTTAATTAGATATACCACAATAGCAAAATCAAGCATATGCATTAGAAAGCTCGTAAACCCGCTTTATATTTAAAGCTCTGGATGTAAAAGTTAAAGCTCTGCATGTAAAAGCATGATTACTTAAAGCTCTGCATGTAAAAATTACGCATCATGTGCATGTAAATTACATGCATCGCATGAGTGGCATGTACCATATGAGTCTTGTGGTGCATGTAAAATACATGCGTCACATGAATAAATTTTTACATGCACCTTATGAGTATTTTTTTACATGCACCGCAAAACTCATATGATGCATGTCAATCATGCGGTGCATGTAATTTACATGCACCGGATGAGTAATTTACATACCAGATGAATTTCCCACAATCATGAGCCTTCTATGATGTCTGGAATTCCAAATTTATATACTTCATATCGAAAACACATAATGAGTCTTCTATGTGCACCACTTGCTTCTAGCAGTGCATGTTGGTTACCTGCACCACTTGCTTCTAGCAATGCATGTAATTTACATGCATCGATAGACTCAAAAGATGCATATATGTGATACAAATACACAAAATTTAGTTAATTAGCCATACGACAATAGCAAAATCAAGCCTATGCATTAGAAAGCTCCTAAACCCGCTTATATTTAAAGTTCTGCATGTAAAAATTATAGCTCTGCATTTAAAAATATGACTAATTCATATTTAAGCTCAGCGTGTAAAATTACTCATCCGGTGCATGTAAATTACATCCACCATATGAGTGACATGCACCATATGAGCCTTGCAGTGCATGTAAAATAAATGCGTCGCATGAATAAATTTTTACATGTACCATATGAGTAATTTACATGCACTGCAAAACTCATATGGTGCAAGTCACTCATGCGGTGCATGTAATTTACATGCATCAGATGAGTAATTTACATGCACCGGATGAAGTTCCCACAATCATGAGCCTTCTATGATGTCTGAAATTCCAAATTTATATATTTCATATTGAAATAACATAATAAACCTTATATGTGCACTACTTCCATCTAGCGGTGCATGTAGGTTGCATGCACCATTGAGTCTATTGGTGCATGTAATTTACATGCACCGATAGACTAAGTGTTTCTTGTAATTTACATGCACCTAAATTGGTGAAGCAAGTATTTCTGATTCTTCATTTGGGTTATTAAATGTCACCTTAAATTCTTCATTTGAGTGGAAAATATTTTCTTTAGATTCAAAATCCGGAGTGAGGCAACAGAAGCATTTGGATGGTCCTTAGAAACCAAATTTCCATAATATATCTTGCAAATGTAAGAGGCAGATCTGAATGTCAGATGGAGGTGAAAGTCCAAGATCTAGAGCGTGATTGTCGAACCAAATGGTAAGCTGAGGAAACAGAGAATTTGCCTTGTGAGGAGGGGGACCAAATACACACATCCATAGAAGCAGTTGTTGGTGGATGTTTCTCTAGAATTTCAATTGGTAAATCTGACCGAACCTATTGTCTAATCAGGTCATGGTTCCATTCACCAAGCAAAATAAAATCCATGACTTGGCGACCTGAGAAGTGTTCTGTGCGAAAACATAGAGACCCTTATCCTAACCAATTATCACACTAGAAATCGCAAGAGTGAGACAACCATATAATTTTTTATTCCGCTAATTCCCTACCACGTAGCATACGTTTCCAATCAAAAGAATCAGTACTGGACATAAAAACCAAATTAGTATGCAAATCACCACAGTATTTCTCAAGAACAGAAGAAGAATCAGAACGATTCGTAGACCTAGGGTTGAACCATGCGAATTAAGTACAACATCAATGGCGGATCTGCCAGAAGAAGTGGATGAACGCCCTAAGTCCGAGAAATTTATGAAGTGGTGATCATCTATGGCGGGTTTGCCAGATGATGAAGACGAACTGCCAGAATCGCGAGAAGCCATGTAATTGATTTCTCGAAACCAAAAAAATTCAGGAAAAAAATGCGAAAAGAAAAATCACAGATCAACTTCGATTAATCGATCACATGATAATTGCAATCTGGATCTAAATTGGAAACATTCAAACGCAGCAAAGAAAATGACCTGGTCGAGGGGGGTGAAGGTAGAGATCAAGGGGTATTTTAGACATATTTAATTGACTGATTAGATTAGGGATTGCTAAAATAGACTTAGTTGAAAGAAGTTTCTTAAAAGTTCTATTTAGTTAAAAAGAATATATTTTGGTAGATTTAATTGAAATATATTTTGGTAAGTGGTATTATATATAATTTCCTCTATATAAATATAATTTATATAAAATACAATAATAATAATAATTCAATTCAGCAATTCTTCTCACCCCACTGGACCACTCCACAGCATACTAGATTAGAAATCGAGTCGTCCCGAAGAAAAATATGAGACGTATCATTAGGGATGGCAATGGGGCGGGTCCAAACCCGGACCCGTATTGAACCCGACCCGCCGGGGCGGGTCCAAACCCGCTTCAACCGGGTTTGGAAGCGGGGCGGGGCGGGTCCTGGGATTGGCGAACCCGCCCCGCACCCGCCCCGCTATGCATTTTTAATTTTTTTTTTAAAAAAAATTAATATTGAATATACATTTTACTTCTTTGATTGTACAATAATGTGTTATTGTTTAATTTCATATCAAAATTCATGTGTTTATGGTAAAGAAGTTGAACATTTTGAATGGAATAAAAACTAAATAATAAATATTTGATAATTTAAAGATAGTTTTACGATGCTTATTATAAATATTTACTAGAGGAAAACATTAAATTCAATCTCAAAACTCAATTTTTGTGTTTCAGAATTAATTTCTACCAAATTTTTTTTTTATAAAAAAAAAAAATTGTTTGCGGGGCGGGGCGGGTAAACCCGCGAACCCGGCGGGTCTAAGCGGGGCGGGGCGGGGCGGGTATGGGTTTTATGTGTAGCGGGGCGGGTCCTGGGATTGGCCAAACCCGTCCCAAACCCGCCCCGTTGCCATCCCTACGTATCATCCAACTAAGGCTGGAGTTTCAGTATTATAATGTTCACAAATATATATATATATATAATAAAATAATTAAAATAAATATACGTTCTCCTTGATAAACCAACAGATTGAAAATATATACTTTATGCTATTTAATTTATAGAGGTGTCAATTAAAATTAAATTGCTAAATTTGGGGATGTGACTGGACTTGTTGGACGACAGGACATTCATATTTTCTATCAATCTTTGTCACCAGACAGAGTATGATCCCACACGAGATTTTATATCATTTTCAAATAATATTTCTAACAGTGAATTTTTTATATTGATTTCTGAGTTTCTGACCATGATTAATATGGCAATCCAAGATATGGGTGCTTAACGGATCGGTCCGGTCCGATCCAGAATCGGTCGGTTTCGTATCCATTAAGCACGGAATCGATCCGATTCGTTAAAGAATCGGATCGGACCCGGTTCCAGGTCAATCCGGTCCGGCCGGCTCTTTTTTTTTTTTGAATTTTAAAGCTTTTTTTAAAAAAAAAATTAAATTCTTTTTAATGTTGTAAATGTTTCCAAAATATTCATCACAAATTCAATATATTTCTTCTTCATTTCATAATATAGATGCATACAAATAATTGTAAAGAGATAGCAATTGAAAAATCTAAATAAAAAAATATTGATGTTTTAGCACTCTTCATAATTGATAAATGTTGATTTTGCGTTCTCTTCTTCTTGCTCATCATAATGATTTACGAATTTGCCAACCGCCCCATCTCTTCTATTCTTACATTCTGCTTCAAACCAATCTTTTAGTAACGTGAGCATGCATAACGAATCAGCAGATAGACTACTTCTGTATTCTCCAATAATTCAGCAACATGTTGAGAATGCAGATTCAGAAGCGACGCTTGAAGCTTGTACCGCATACACGTCTCTAGCCATTTTGGCTAAGAGAGGAAATTGTGCCTCATTTGACTTCCACCATTGTAACACGTCGAAGTTGTCTTCCGTTACAAATTGATAATTCAGATAAATTTACAACTCAGTCGACGTGCTAGTAGAAGGTCATTTTCCCTTAAGTTTGTTCCTGCCCAGCATCCTAAGCAAATTGATGCCCCCACCTTTAGTTTGAGCTTGGGGTTGTTCTTCAGCAGGCCTTTGTCGCGATGATTCACTTACCTGTTGATTATAATACAATTGAAATATATTTTGGAGAGATTGCATTGTAGACGTCTTTTGATCGTCAACAACCTTCCCCAAAAATTTAGCATAATATTCAAAAAATATCTCAAATGAAGATAAACATTGACTAGGATCTAGCAATGTTGCGATGCAATGCACGTGTGGAAATTGTTCCCAATATTTTATAAATTTAGTTTCCATTGCACTAACAAAAGCATGCAAGTCATAGTCATCTCTAAATTCTATAAACTTATCAAACATATTAAATACTAAAGGAAGAAAATACACGGAAGTTGGATAAGTAACACCGGAGAAGCGTTCCGTCGCTTCTTTCAAAGTACCTAACAATGATACACAATTTTCAACAAATTCCCAATCATCATTAGTCAAATAAATACTATCATCGCTATCAGGCATTTGATATGAATTATAAAATGGAGTTAAAATATATTTGTAAGGTAACATAGCATTCAACATATTGTACAACGAATTTCACATAGTTTCTATTGGTTATGAAAAAAGAAGATGCTTTAAACCATTAGATAAACATAATTGTTGCCAATCGCGCTTTACACGGCTCGTGCGCAACCATTTAGCGGAGTATTGATAAGTGTGATTTTTACACTTAATTTGATATAAGATTAGGGGCGTTTTTGTAGTGATTCTTGGAAAATATTACTTTTCTTGGTTTATATTTGTATATTTCAGGAATCCGGGGCTAAATGCATAAAAGTTGAGGAAAGAGGCTTAAAATGATGAAAAAGGACCAAACTGAGCAAACCTGGAAAAGGAGGGGCAAAATCTTAATTTGCTGAAAATAGATGAGGCGACCGATCGCCTCAAAAGAGGCAATCGATCGCCTCCAGGCAGTAGCAAGAGGCGACCCATCGCCTCATTTGAGGCAATCGATCGCCTAGACTCGAAAAATTTGGGATTTTGTTTCCATCTTGGTTATTTGGTGTCCAAACTTGGTGAAACACATCCTACCATAAATATGGATTATCATGGACGTTTTTGGGACTTTTTGGCTCACTTTTGACCTACAATACACAGCCTCCATCATTCATCATCCTCTCCAACCATCCATACACCATAACCATTGAAGAAGAGACGCATCGGAAGAGACGGGACGACGGAGCAACGCAAGGAGTCAACGCCTCTCGTTATTTCCGTATTTCTAACTTTAGTTCTATATTTTCATTAGATTTTAATGTTTAGAATGTTGCAAAACATGTTTATGCCTTTTTATTTGATGGAGATTGTTGGCTAGGTTTGTTATCAAGACTGAGGGGATCCTTTGTATGAACCCATGATTTTAATTGAATGTTTTTGATTGATTTTAGTATCTAAGTGCATAGATCATTGTTCTTCATGCTTTTAAGGGTTTGGCCATCCTTGAATGATAGTAAATTACAATTGAGATCGAGAGATAAAATTGTGATTCGATATAGTGATTTATGCCGTGGATGATATCGAGAGATGAAGTCAAATACACGTGTGATAGCTATAGATATCTAGTAATCGAAAGCTAGAAGTTTTCACGGATCTTAATACAATATTGTGTTGTTAAATAAGTATACGAGAGTGACTTACTGCAATTTGATATTAGGCTTAATATAACTCGATAGAGTATATAGATAAATTTGGAAAACTCGTCACCTTAGATTGTTTGAATTCGATTATTAACTAATAGGCGAATTGTGGGGGATTACATAGGTGAACCGAAAGTCTTGATAATTGTTTCTTTTGAATCTATTCTTATTCGTTCTTGTTTGTTTGGGTTGATATTGAGTTAATTAGTCAATTTAGTTAATTAATCACAATCAGTTATCGTAGACTAAATATAGTTAAACTAGTGGAGTTTGGTAATTATTTCCTAGTCCTCGTGGGTTCGACACTCATACTTATCACATCATTATACTAAAACTTGACACCGTGCACTTGCGGTAGAGAATCGCTACACTGGAATATACTGTTTAAAATAATAGCGATCAAGTTTTTGGCGACGTTGCCGGGGACTAGTTTTAATAATATCAAACGAGATTAGTTGACTGTAGTTTAGTCATTTGTTTTTTTATTTATTATTTTCGATTTTTTTTCTCTTCTACTATTTCTTTTTGTTTTGGTTGATTGTTACAGGGTACTATCTCTTGGTGCATGCTAAGGAGTAGCAACCCTACACTTGAGCCCTTTGATCCCGAGATCGAACGCACTTGTCAAAGGAGGCTGAGGCAAGCAAGAACACACATGGCTAATAACGAGGAAGTTCCAATAGCACCAGTGGCAAGGTCACTCATGGATTACGCCCACCCTTCATTCCATGGATCAATGTCGAGTATTACGAGACCCACCATCCAGGCCAACAATTTTGAGATCAAGCCTGCTATCATACAGATGATCCAACATTCGGTCCAGTTTGGGGGAGCCGCTACAGATGATCCCAACACTCACATAGCGAATTTCTTGGAAATTTGAGACACCTTCAAGCATAATGGCGTCACTGACGACGCCATCATGTTACGACTGTTCCCTTTCTCTTTAAATAAATAAAGCTAAATCTTGGTTGCATTCTTTGCCTACAGGATCAATTACCACTTGGGATGGGATGGTGCAAGCTTTCTTGTCCAAATACTTCCCACCATCAAAGACTGCTAAGATGCGAAATGATATCACTACATTTGCGCAACATGATCCTGAAACACTTTATGAAGCATGGGAGCGCTTCAAGGACTTACTGAGGATATGCCCATACCATGGCCTTCCCATCTGGCTGCAGGTACAAACTTTCTATAACGGTTTATTTTCTGATAACCGTTCTATGATTGATGCAGCATCAGGAGGTACTGTGATGAGAAAGACGCCGGAGGAGGCCTATACACTGTTGGAGGATATGGCTGCTAATAGCTGTCAATGGCAGTCCGAGAGGAACGTGCCAAAGAAGCAAGCTGGAGTTCATCAAGTGAGCGAAGTTACTGCGTTGGCCGCTCAAATTGAGGCATTGAACAAGAGACTAGATAGCATGAGCATGACAGGGATGAAAGCTCAAGGGATTACTTGTGACCTATGTGGAGGAAATCATCCGAGCGTTGAATACCAAACAGGTAATCCATTCGTTCAAACTAATGAAGCTGTGCATTATGTAGGAAACCGGCCACAAAACATCCCCTACCCAAATACGTACAATACGATGTTGAGGTATCAACCACAACCACCACCGGGTTATCCACCATCGCCGAGCATGGAGGAACTATTGACCAAGTTCATATCCTCAACGGAAACAAGGATGAATAAGCAAGATTCATCTATCAAAAACTTGGAGATCCAAGTAGGGCAATTGGCAACTATCTTGGCTGGGAGAGCACAAGGAACTCTACCGAGTGACACAGAGAAAATCCAAGGGAGCAAGCCAATGTCGTGACCCTAAGGAGTGGAAAAGAACTTGGTGATGAGAAGAAGACTGAAAAGATTGCTATTAAGCAAGAGGTGAAGGAGCAGCAACGCAACAAGGGTAAGTCCACTAGAGACACTACACCTATCACACCACAAGAAAAGGTACACATTCCTCTCCCATTCCCTGCAGCAGTTAATAGGGCAAAGGTTGATTCAAACTTTGCCAAATTTTTAGACATGCTTAAGAATTTGCATATAGATATACCATTTATTGATGTCTTACGAGAAATGCCAAATTATGCTAAATTCTTAAAGATGTTGTCTAAGAAGCAGAAATTGGGAGAGCACGAGACTGTCTTTTTGACTGAGGAATGTAGTGCTATTGTGTAAAAGAAATCGGCCACCAAGTTAAAAGATCCAGGGAGTTTCTCTATTCCTTGCACTATTGGGCCTATTTCTTCCATTAAATCGTTATGTGATTTGGGTGCTAGTGTGAACTTAATGCCTTTGTCTGTTTTTAGGCGACTTGGATTGGGAGAGCCGAAGACCACAAGGGTGGTGTTGCAAATGGCGGACAAGTCTATCACTTACCCACTAGGAATCGTCGAGGATGTGCCAGTCACGATAGATCAATTCACTTTCCCGGTGGATTTTCTAGTGTTGGATATGGAGGAGGACGCGAGTATGCCATTGATCCTGGGGCGCCCATTCCTAGCTACTGGAAGAGCTATTATCGATGTTGAAGAAGGGAAGTTGATCCTCCGTGTAAGAGAGGATCATGTTACCTTTACTATGTTTCAAACTTCACCACATGCACACAACACGCACACATGTTTTATTATTGATAAAATTAATATTTTGCCTGATGATGTGGTGCAAGATATTGATAAGGTGAAGGTGAAGACTGAACTAGAGACTGAAGAAGGCAAGAGCCATGACATGGTGAAGCCAAGGAAGGCGAAGAAGTAAAAAGATAAAAGGACGTTTATGAAGGGAGAGACAGTCCAATTGCATAAAGCGCCACCACCTCGCATTTCCCAAAGCAAGCGAAAGGCTTCATGGGTTGGACCATTCACTGTTACCAAGATATACCCGCATGGAGCCATTAAGGTAAGTGATCCTATTCTAGGCACTTATGTCATTAATGATGAGAGGTTGAGGCATTACCCAGTTGATTACGGAGATTCATGCTCCACACACCATCCCAACCTTTGAGAAAATGTGGTAATAAGTCCAGCTTGGGACTATAAATCAAGAACTCTTTTCTATCCCTTTGCTTTGTTTTTAGTTTATTTTGGTTTGTTTTGTTTTTGTTTTTGATTTTGGCGAGACTCCATGCGTGTTGTGATCTGTCCAACAATATGCCCCACATGCTGACGAGGAATTGGACAACGATCACTGACGATCGTTGTCAACGGTAACTGCTTTGTATTACTTTCCAGGCTTATTACATTAAGGACAATGCATGAATTAAGTTTGGGGGAGTGCATTACTGTGTCATGCTTCTTATTTGGAAATTGATCGTTTCTTGAGCACCAACAAAAAAATTTCTTGAAAATGAGTTCAATTAGTAAGATAAGAATAAATCATAGTAGTGGTCTCTATTCCATGATGATATTAGTCTCACTATGCATATCAACTTGAGTTTTGATGATTGTAAGACTTGTTTGTGAATATCTTGTTTTGAGTAGCATGTCAAAGATGAGGAATATTTTGAGCACATTTGAGTCATAATCTTGTGAATTGCATTTGTAGTAGTGACAATTTTTGTGAACTTGATGAATTATTTTTGAGCATCTTAGAGTACCTTAGAAACTATTTGATGATGACACTTTGAGGCGAAATTTATAGTTATGAACTTGACTTGGAAATGATTTAGGCGATCTTTGGACCGTTTGAGCCTTTCAAGCTTACCAAGTGTTGAGCCTTAAACGCATGGTTGCGTTTAATGTGCTAAATTATCCCCGGTCAATTTTGAGTTTTGATGATCAACAAAACTTGTGTTTGTTGTACTAATGCATCTACTTAGTGTGCAGATTAAGTGATGAAAAGTGGATTGGAATGAAGAATTTCAAGGGTGCATAATCTGGCCAGGATCGCCCCAGGCGATGGTGATCATCGCCCCAGGCGATGGGTGCACTTCGCCACGCACATCGACAGAGGCGATGGCTAGGCGAGCATGCGAGGCAGATCGCCCCAGGCGATGGTGATCAACGCCTGAGGCGATGGCAGCCACAAGACACTTCGCCCCGCACATCGACTGAAGCGACGCCAAGGCTTGGCACGGGCATGCGCGCAGGGAGTTCGCCCGAGGCGATGGCACGAACGCCCGAGGCGATGGGCTGGAACGCCTGAGGCGATGTGGAGATCGTTTGAGGCGATGCATGATTTCAGGGTGCTGAAGCTACGGCATTGGGATTTGACTTGGATCGCCTGAGGCGATCCAGCGATCGCCTGAGGCGATGCGTTGATTTATGGTGTCCGTTGGGGCGCGGCGATGGAGATCGCCTGAGGCGATGGCTGAGGCGATCCAGGAGTGATTTCAGCCTTTTGAAGTGCAACGACTAGTAGGAGCCTTGGAGGTCTTCTACACTATAAATATGGATGCTTTGGAGCATTTTGGAGCTAAGGAACAAGTCTACAACTCATACAAAGTGTTGATCAATTGTTGGTTCAAATTATATCATACTCTCCATACATTGTTGTTGTATTGGAGCTTGTGATTGTTTTCATTTGTTGAGTCTTGTTGTCTTCGTGTGAGTACACCGTGAAGGTGTTTTTGTTGGTACAATTCATTGTAAAGGTCCTCCAACACCAAAGCAAGTTGGAATATTGTAAAGACATCAACAAGTCTTGTTGGTGCAATTGTGTGGCTATCCTTGGAGCCCTTAAGGCCAAGAAGACTCGTGAAGAGTGTTGGTAGCTCGGGAAGAGCTTTGTATGCTCGGGAAGAGTATTGTGCTCGGGAAGAGCTTGTGTACTCGGGAAGAGTAGTGTGCTCGGGAAGAGCGTTGTAACTCGGGAAGAGTTGTGTTGTGGCTTACTTGGAGCCCTCAAGGCCAAGAACATTTATTCTAGTGGAACCTCGGTTGGAGGTTATCTAACCGGGAAGAGGAGACGTAGGCGATTCATCGCCGAACTTCTATAACAAATATCCTTGTCTTTTATTGCTTTATTTTTCATTACGCATTTATTTATTTATTCTTTTTATTTATCGATTGACTAAAGGCTTCCGCAAAGCGCAAAATATTTTATTTTTACAAACTCATTTTAAAACGCTAAAGTAGCCAAGGAATCTCATTCACCCCCCCTCTTCGATTCCAACAAGTGGTATCAGAGCCATTTGATTTTTGTTTTAAATCAAAATTTTTATATGGCTAATCTAGCAAATGAGTTTGCTCAAGGTCAATCGACGAATCGCCCTCCGCTTTTCACGGGTGATAACTACGGTTATTGGAAGAATATAATTTCTCTATACATCCAATCCGTAGATTATGATCTATGGAAAATCATAGTGAAAGGTCCACATATTCCTTTAAAGGAAGTTGGGGGAATAAGTGTTCCCAAAGAAATGGACGATTTCACTAGAGCGGATATGATATTAATTTCACAAAATGCTAAAGCGATTAATATTTTGCATTGTGCCTTAGATATGAAGGAGTACAACCGGATCTCGATGTGCTCAACCGCAAAGGAAATTTGGGACAAATTGCAAATTTGTCATGAGGGCACTAATCAAGTGAAGGAGACAAAGATAGATCTCCTACAACTCAAATATGAGACATTCGAGATGGATTCCGGAGAAGATGTGGATTCAATGTTTAGGAGGCTCACTCAAATCATAAATGAGCTTGCCCAACTTGGAGAGAAGTATCCTCCAAAGCAAATATGGAGGAGAGCACTAAGGGCCTTACCTAAAGAATGGGATGCAAAGAGGACGGCCATTATCGAGTCCAACAAAGGAGAAAGTGCCTCATATGATCTTGATGAGCTTCATGGCACATTGGTGACTCATGAGCTTGAAGTTGCCACAAGGAGAGAAGTAAAGGAGGAGGATAGATCCAAGAGAAATGGGATTGCCTTGGTTGGTAGGAAAGACCAATCCGATGATGAAGAAGATGATGATGATGAAGAGATGAGGCTATTCACAAAGAAGTTCAAGAAGCTCTTCACCAAGCATAGCAAGTCAAAGACATCAAATGCTACCAAACAAGATTCCAAAAATGAGGTAACTTGTTATAATTGTCAAGAATTAGGCCATTATGCTAACAAGTGTCCTAGGAAGAAGAATGAGGACAAAGGCAAGAAGAAGGCGTTCATAGCAACATGGAGTGATAGCGACTCCGATGAAGAAGTAACCAAAAATCTATGTCTAATGGCTCTTGGAGATGAAGATGAAGATGAAGAGGAGGATGATGAGGTACCTTCTTATGATGATTTATTAGATGCTTATAATGATATCATTGATTGCCTTGGTAAAACCAAAAAGAGCAACAAAGTACTAAAGCTAGACTTGGCTAAGAAAGAAGAAGAAAATACTATTTTGAAAAATCAAGTGCTTGATTTAAAGACTTCTCTTGCCAAGTTTAGTGATAGTAGTTTAAAGATGAATGAATTGCTTGGCTTACAACGTTGTAGCTTTGACAATGCCGGGTTAGGCTATTCAAGCAAATCAAAATCCTTTTCTAGCTTGTTGGCCAAAGCAAAGCATGAATCTACTACTTGTCACTATTGTTGCAAAAATGGTCATACCAAGAACAAATGTAGGTATGCTAGAATCCAATACCAACCTAACAAAAGGTGGAAATGGATCCCAAAGGTGCCTAAGGTAGCTAACCATCATGGACCCAAAAATCAATTGGGTACCAAAGACCCCCCTATTGTTAATTTATTTTGTAGGGACAACCATAAATTGGAGGATGAAGGGCCAAGCAACTCAAAGGAGGAGTTTGTTTTGTTCACAACCATAGAAGAAGCAAGAGGCATTGGTCCAATGACAAGAACTAACTCTTGTCATAAAGGGTAAAATTTATTTTTTTAATGTTAAAAGAGCAATTTCAAAATTCATTGGCACAAATTAATTGTGTTCAATAAACTATGAAGCTCAATATTGATTTGAGTAAAATGCATAACCCCTTAGCATATTTGTTAAGTGCATGATGTATGCTTATCTTTTTATAGTAAGTAGCATGATATGCTTTGTATTCAAATTTGAAATATGCTATGTGCAATTATATGATTTGTTTTAATGCATTGATATCTTTATTATTTTGTATTGGGCATGAATGCATGAACAAATTCACACTTTGCAATTTTTAGAATTAATTGTTAAGTGCCTTAAACACATGGTTATGTTTCATCTCTATGACTTAATCCTAGGCTTGTTATGCCTATTATATGCTTCATGAAGGACACGTCCAAAATTGTTAAATTATGCCATGTTTATTTGAATTTTATGCTTTTTGATTATCACAAAAAGGGGGAGAATTTTGTGATAAACTTGAACCTTAAAAGATGCATAGTTTAAGGGGGAGAGTTTATGTATGCATGGTTTGAGGGGGAGAGTTAATTGTTTATTGATTTACTTGAGAACTTGTTTGTGTTATGCAATTGTTAAGGGGGAGTTATTTTTACTCACATTTCATGCATATTACTTATTCAAGTTTATCAAGTTTTGTGATCATCAAAAAGGGGGAGATTGTTGAGCCTTAAACGCATGGTTGCGTTTAATGTGCTAAATTATCCCCGGTCAATCTTTGAGTTTTGATGATCAACAAAACTTGTGTTTGTTGTACTAATGCATCTACTTAGTGTGCAGATTAAGTGATGAAAAGTGGATTGGAATGAAGAATTTCAAGTGTGCATAATCTGGCCAGGATCGCCCCAGGCGATGGTGATCATCGCCCCAGGCGATGGGTGCCAGGAGGGACTTCGCCACGCACATCGACAGAGGCGATGGCTAGGCGAGCATGCGAGGCAGATCGCCCCAGGCGATGGTGATCAACGCCTGAGGCGATGGCAGCCACAAGACACTTCGCCCCGCACATCGACTGAAGCGACGCCAAGGCTTGGCACGGGCATGCGCGCAGGGAGTTCGCCCGAGGCGATGGCACGAACGCCCGAGGCGATGGGCTGGAACACCTGAGGCGATGTGGAGATCGTTTGAGGCGATGCATGATTTCAGGGTGCTGAAGCTACGGCATTGGGATTTGACTTGGATCGCCTGAGGCGATCCAGCGATCGCCTGAGGCGATGCGTTGATTTATGGTGTCCGTTGGGGCGCGGCGATGGAGATCGCCTGAGGCGATGGCTGAGGCGATCCAGGAGTGATTTCAGCCTTTTGAAGTGCAACGGCTAGTAGGAGCCTTGGAGGTCTTCTACACTATAAATATGGATGCTTTGGAGCATTTTGGAGCTAAGGAACAAGTCTACAACTCATACAAAGTGTTGATCAATTGTTGGTTCAAATTATATCATACTCTCCATACATTGTTGTTGTATTGGAGCTTGTGATTGTTTTCATTTGTTGAGTCTTGTTGTCTTCGTGTGAGTACACCGTGAAGGTGTTTTTGTTGGTACAATTCATTGTAAAGGTCCTCCAACACCAAAGCAAGTTGGAATATTGTAAAGACATCAACAAGTCTTGTTGGTGCAATTGTGTGGCTATCCTTGGAGCCATTAAGGCCAAGAAGACTCGTGAAGAGTGTTGGTAGCTCGGGAAGAGCTTTGTATGCTCGGGAAGAGTATTGTGCTCGGGAAGAGCTTGTGTACTCGGGAAGAGTAGTGTGCTCGGGAAGAGCGTTGTAACTCGGGAAGAGTTGTGTTGTGGCTTACTTGGAGCCCTCAAGGCCAAGAACGTTTATTCTAGTGGAACCTCGGTTGGAGGTTATCTAACCGGGAAGAGGAGACGTAGGCGATTCATCGCCGAACTTCTATAACAAATATCCTTGTCTTTTATTGCTTTATTTTTCATTACGCATTTATTTATTTATTCTTTTTATTTATCGATTGACTAAAGGCTTCCGCAAAGCGCAAACTATTTTATTTTTACAAACTCATTTTAAAACGCTAAAGTAGCCAAGGAATCTCATTCACCACCCCTCTTCGATTCCAACACCAAGTTTACATCAATCTCTAGTATCCTAATTTGAGCCTAATTGAAAAAGAATGGAGTATGTTTAACATACTATTAGCCCCCATTCAACATTCTTTGGCAAACTCATTATACCCACCTAATTGAGCCTAAATTGAATTTTTTATCTTCACCTAAGGGAGTATAATGATTCTCATTAGATGCACATGAATTGCTATATTTTGATGAGCTTATTGTAAAAAAGATGATGAATGAGAAAAGTATAGAATAGAAAAAGCCTTGAGAAAGAAAAAAAAAATTATCCAACTAAGACCCAAAGTGGCCAAGGCTAAAAGAGAAAAAGAACAGAAGCTCAAGTTGTGCTAACAATATGAACATTACATGCTTATACTATCTTCTTTGTGCTATCATATCCTTTCTTTGAAGCCAAACACCTAGGCCTAACGCTATAAGCTTAAAAAGACCTATTGATCCAAGTCTAAGGAGTGACTACATTAGTGGAGAAGTGTTTGAAAATAGAAATATGGGGTACTCAAGGATAATCTTAACTTTCATTACCTAGCATGATTTGATCTATGAAAATTGCATGAAACTCGAGAGTGACAATAGCACACACGCACGTTCTGATTCGGAGACATGTTGTTTGATCTAGGAGAAAACACAACTTGTTAAACTTTCTGATTTATTTTTGTTTGTCTGTAAGTGAGATGTCTGAGCTACATGATTGACTATGAATTGGTTTATTTGAATCTTCAATGTTGAACTTGACTGTTTGATCTTATTTCTTGCTCGAGACGATCAAGTTTAAGTTTGGGGGAGTTGATAAGTGTGATTTTTACACTTAATTTGATATAACATTAGGGGCGTTTTTGTAGTGATTCTTGGAAAATATTACTTTTCTTGGTTTATAGTTGTATATTTCAGGAATCCGGGGCTAAATGCATAAAAGTTGAGGAAATAGGCTTAAAATGATGAAAAAGGACCAAACTGAGCAAACCTGGAAAAGGAGGGGCAAAATCTTAATTTGCTGAAAATAGAGGAGGCGACCGATCGCCTCAAATGAGGCAATCGATCGCCTCCAGGCAGTAGCAAGAGGCGACCCATCGCCTCATTTGAGGCAATCGATCGCCTAGACTCGAAAAATTCGGGATTTTGTTTCCATCTTGGTTATTTGGTGTCCAAACTTGGTGAAACTCCTCCTACCATAAATATGGATTATCATGGACGTTTTTGGGACTTTTTGGCTCACTTTTGACCTACAATACACAGCCTCCATCATTCATCATCCTCTCCAACCATCCATACACCATAACCATTGAAGAAGAGACGCATCGGAAGAGACGGGACGACGGAGCAACGCAAGGAGTCAACGCCTCTCGTTATTTCCGTATTTCTAACTTTAGTTCTATATTTTCATTAGATTTTAATGTTTAGAATGTTGCAAAACATGTTTATGCATTGTTATTTGATGGAGGTTGTTGGCTAGGTTTGTTATCAAGACTGAGGGGATCCTTTGTATGAACCCATGATTTTAATTGAATGTTTTTGATTGATTCTTAGTATCTAAGTGCATAGATCATTGTTCTTCATGCTTTTAAGGGTCTGGCCATCCTTGAATGATAGTAAATTACAATTGAGATCGAGAGATAAAATTGTGATTCGATATAGTGATTTATGCCGTGGATGATATCGAGAGATGAAGTCAAATACACGTGTGATAGCTATAGATATATAGTAATCGAAAGCTAGAAGTTTTCACGGATCTTAATACAACATTGTGTTGTTAAATAAGTACACGAGAGTGACTTACTGCAATTTGATATTAGGTTTAATATAACTCGAGAGAGTATATTAGATAAATTTGGAAAACTCGTCACCTTAGATTGTTTGAATTCGATTATTAACTAATAGGCGAATTGTGGGGGATTACATAGGTGAACCGAAAGTATTGATAATTGTTTCTTTTGATTCTATTCTTATTCGTTCTTGTTTGTTTGGGTTGATATTGTGTTAATTAGTCAATTTAGTTAATTAACCACAATCAGTTATCGTAGACTAAATATAGTTAAACTAGTGGAGTTTAGTAATTATTTCCTAGTCCTCGTGGGTTCGACACTCATACTTATCATATCATTATACTAAAACTTGACACCATGCACTTGCGGTAGAGAATCGCTACACTGGAATATACTGTTTAAAATAATAGCGATCAAGTATTTCATTTTCTCAATACATGCTGAGTGATTGTCCTCATAACCAACTTTAACAGCCAAATTTATCACATGACATGCACATCTAACATGAAAAAAACACCATCAAGCATTGGTTTTAGATAGGTCTTTAAATCACGCATCGCAGCATTGTTATTCGCAGCATTGTCTGATGTGATTGAAAATACCTTATCCTGAATTTCATAATGTCTACAAGTGTTGAATACATATTTAGCAATTACATAGCCAGTATGTGCACAATCTAACTCATCTAAAGACAAAATCCGTTTTTGCATACACCAATTATCATCAATCCAATGACATGTGACAACAAGATATGAATCTGAATTTACATTTGTCCAAATATCGATTGTTAAGCTAACCCTACAAGGCAAACTAGAAAGATGTTGAAACAATGTATTTATATATTCAACAAATACGTTCATACAATTTCTTTTTAGTGTGTGCCTGGAAATATATTTAAACATGGGTTGTATAGATGAAGCAAATTCAATAAAATCAGCATGTTCAGCTTGTATAAAAGGTAGTTCACATCTAATCACATATCTAACAAGTGACCTACGGTTAATTTCAGCAGTTAAAATAAAATTCGTGCCAGTGAGAACATTAATTTGTGCTTGTGTTGGTTCTCGACCTAATGGTTGTAATGTTGTCTCATCAAAATTATGTTTTTTTCCTAAGTGTTTTTTAAATGTTCCAATGCCTCCACTGGAACCACCAGCTTTATATAAATATTGCATTTTACATAATTTACATATTGCAACAGATTCATTAGTACCTTCTTTTTGAGCGAGTTCAAAGTGATCCCATATCTTACTTCTTTTGGCAGGAGTCGATTGTCTACTTGTTGCTGTAGTGGCTCCGGATGACTCCACTTGTTGTCTCTCTTGGGCTTGGGCAGCAGGAGGTTCGACAGGTTGTTCGGGTTGTTGCGGTTCGACATTCATAGAGGAACCACCAACATTGAGGTCAGCAAAAAAATCATAACTTTCATTTAACTCAGGTATTGGTACAGACAAATTCATTGCCGGAGATGAACTCAGTGATAGACGACCCGGGACGAGACCCCGACTGCGACCCCGGCTACGACCAGCGTCGTTGCTAGATGAAGATGCTATTATTATATAAATAAATTATAGATAGCACAATCGAGAGGAAAATATGAGATTGAAGTATAGAATTGTGAGAAGAATGAAAAAAATCACACATATTTATAGATTTAAAAAAAAAACAAAACAAAATTAAAAAAATAAAAATAATTGAACGTTGGCAACGACTAAGAGCCCTTGCCAACGTTCAGCATGGCAACGGCTATAAAGTCGTTGCCATGCTGACAAAAAGAGACATTTTAATTTTTTTTATAAAATTAATCGGTTCTGGTTTCGAAATCGGTTCCAAACTGGTAGCACTGGAAGCGGTAGTGCTACCGATTTGGCTCACGGGAATCGCCCTGGACCGGTTTGATACCTGTTCTGGGGCGAACCGGAAACGGTTAGTCCGATTTCGATTTCGGACCGGACTAACCGATCCGATTTTGGGCCGGGTCCGGATTGACCCTGCCCGATAAGCACCCCTAATCCAAGAGATGTAATATCATAAAAATTGTACTTATTTTATCAAAAGATTTTTATAATGTTTTGTTTATGAAGGGTTCCGAGGTTGACTGATTTAAAGCAACATAAGGTATATTTATTTATATGGATCGAGTGTTTATAAAGATCAAAATATATATTTGAATGCATGTTGGTGTTTGTAATATCATGAGTTTGGAAGTCGGATCGATGAGACATGGATTTAGCAATCATTTCGGACAAAAAACATATTGTCTAACTTGTCAGAAACTGAAATTCTATTTAGTTAATTAATGAAGTATTCATTGTTTGTTAATAAATTGTAGTTGATGATACACTCCATAAATAGTATATTGAGAATATATCTATCACTTATATTGAATATTTTATATGGATGATAAATGAAGAGTGATGATAGTCCTATCGACACAACATCTACTTAACCGTAGAAATGATTTAAAGCAACATAAGGTATATATATTTATATGGATCGAGTGTTTATAAAGATCAAAATATATATTTGAATGCATGTTGGTGTTTGTAATATCATGAGTATAGAAGTCGGATCGATGAGACATGGATTTAGCAATCATTTCGGACAAAACACATATTGTCTAACCTGAGCGACGCACTTTCTATAATGTCGGGACAAAGGATCGTGATCCCGTGAGGGTGAGCTAACCCCAAAAACCCTTCCTCAGTTCTGATTAAGTTCTTTAAACCAACTCTAGCTGCGGAGTCATTATATTAAGGAAGGGGGCGAAAAAGAACGAAATCAATTTTTTCTTATATGTATTAAATTAATATATATAGACCTCATATCTTTCCCTTCACCATTGTACACGAGCTCTCTTGTATTGGGCCAAGTTTATGCTCCTCGTGGATCTTTACTTCCCATGTTTGGATGATTGACATATATATATTATTTAAATTATTTAATTATTTTTACATATGTATTAATTAAATTATTAAATTATATTTTTTTTATCTTTTAGAAATAATATACATGTTGATCATCCAAGGTCAGTGGTGAATCTAGTTTCGATGTTGGTGGCAAATTGTAGGACTTTATTGAAGGGGCAAAAATGTGGGTTTTTTAAATATTTGAGGCAAGATCATCCAAGGTCAGTGGTGAATCTAGTTTCGATGTTGGGAGCAAATTGTAGGACTTTATTGAAGGTGCAAAAATGTTGGTGTTTTAAATATTTGAGGCAAAATTGCAATATATATATATATATATATATATATATATATATATATATATATATATTAATTTAATATATATATATTTAACAAAAAACATTTTGAGGTGGCAGTGCCCCCATGTTCCTCTCATGCATTCACCCCTATCCAAGGTACTAGTGGGTGTAAAGCTCCCGGAAGAACATATTAAGGTAGGGTGCAGCTGCCCTAAACATAGACTTATTTGGGTGTATTGGGTTTCATATCCAAATCTCACACACATTGTATTTGTTTAGCTTAAAACAAGGAAAAGATATTTAGAATCTATATTTTCGGTCCCAAGCGTTTTCAGTCAAATTTGAAATCCATTTATTAGACATAGCATTCAAATGCCATTTTAAATTTATTGATTTGACTCTCTTCCAAAGTTTCAAGCCACTAATCCAAACGTACTGCGAAGGATACATTTAGATTTATGGATATGGAGCTAATGTTTTCAAGTCCTTAATAATAAATTCATCTCATTTGTTTGAGTAAATGGCAATTTACTCACATGTGATATTACTAGACAACTTATCTCCACGTAGTTTGAAAATAAGCAGTTCACCTCTCTGTTGTTTTCAAAATAGACATTTTACTACATGTGGTGTGCAAACTATAACACACTGCCCCCTTTTATGAATGAGAGATTTTTTACATATTCACAAACTACATGTGGTAAGTTAACTATTTTCAAAACCGTACGAATATAAACTGCCTATTTGAAAAACCATAGGAAGTTTGTTGCCAAAAACCTCATTTTTTTGGGTGCTCTTGAAATCCATGTACTTGAAATTCATGTATCTACGTATTTGAAATCCATGGATTTCAAATTTAGTCAAACAATTTAAACAAATTTGTTTTTATGGATTTGAACATCAAATCATTCTATCCAAATAGAGGCGTATTGCAGCTTCTTTATTATGTCTGAAAAACTTGAGTACCGGTTACAAATGCCTAAAGGCTGAGTCCTATATGACAATAATTATTTCTATTTTCTCACTAGGATGAAAAAATAAGCTTTAAATGCGCACACACAGAGAAGTGTGTACGCTACTCAGAATCGAACTTCAAGGTCTACAGGTTCTCATATGCCACCTCTTGGATGGGTCACGTTTATGGATGTACCCTACCTCAATCCAAGGGCTGTGCTCCCCCTGGAGAATTCCTTATGAGTGTATTTAACAAGCGTAAAGTTGGTGGAAAATTTTAAAATAATAAATACGTACGATATAATCTAACCTTAAAATAAGTCCAAGCAACCTCAGAGATTTGGGATATTTTGGGAAGTCTATATGAATTTAAATTGTAATAATCTCTGCCAGCAATATAAATATATACACACACACACACTTTCAATACATAGAGGAAGAATTCATACACGCGACGGAAAAGATTGATACGTTTTTTTCATGGTGATCACAAGTTTATGGTAAAACATCGACTGTAACTCTGTCAGGATCTCTTCTAAAACCCACAGCAACGCAGTTCCCAGAGAAGGTGTAATACATAGATTCTAACCAAAAGTTATGCATCAGAAATTAGATTCACATCGTCGATTCAAGCTCAAACACCGAAGCTCCAAATATCACCGACGCATCTCACCAGCAAAACTTCTTCTTCTGTATAACGACGAAGAGGCGAGTGAGGCATGGATACAAAATGTAAATTTAGACTTAATATGGATCGAGTTAAGGAAAACGATGTATGCTTAACTCACCTGGAAACGAGCTTCTCTTTGATGGTCCATATAAGCAAGGAGTTCCTCTTGCCTCATCAAAGCTTCGTGCAGAGCCTGCTCAAAGAAAAAGCCGATCTCAAATGCCCAAAAGAGTACAATTTAAAAATATAGAGCAAAAATTTTCATTTTCCGAAAATGAACCTATTTTTCAATATCTTGGCCAAAACACATTTCAGATCCTATATAAAACATCGATTTCAACTCAATATTTAGCCATTCCCGAAAACAGCTCAACTATTACATTTAAATTTTATTGAGTAGGCTACATTTTCAAATTTTAGATAGGACGTAATAAGAAGAAAATGCTTCAGGGGAATCAAAGAAGAAAGTAGATAAACTCATTATAGTCTATATAACATGAGGTGTCCAGAAATCAAACAAAAATTTAAACACATTTCTCATTTCATTTTCTGAAGACGTTTTCTGAACAAAACCAAAACATGACCAAAGTTTCTCCCCCCAAAATATATTGAGGCATCTACTTCAGAAACTGAATGAAGTAAAATCAAAGTATTCTCTCATTTACATTGCTTTCATAGTAGTTGAAAATGAACGAATAATTTAAAGATAATACCTTTTTGGTTGCAATCAACTCTGCTTCAAGACCATCCACTCGACAAACAGCAGCATTTAGCAGTTCTTCCTTTTCGTAGGGCATCTGAGATGGCTTTGCTTGAAGAGTATTAACTTTCTCTTCTACCTCACTCAACCTTTTAAGGACAGAAGATAGAAGTTCTACCCCTGTAAAAGCTCGTGTTGGTGACGGTGGTCTACACTCTTCCTTGACAATTGTGTTAAAGTTAACTTCCTGACCCGCTGGCTCGTTATGCTGAGACGATGCATAAGGGAGCCTCTTGGTAACACGGAATAGTATTGAATGTAAGAAAATGAAAAGGGTAGTGAAGAAGGCCATAAAAGCTGCCAACAGTCTCATGCAATATCCTTCTGGTGCCTTCTGAGAATCAGGGGGTGGAAGCATCTCTAAAGTAAAAACAAAAATTATAATTATAAAAGTAATAATAATATCCTGTAGAAAGATACAATTTATATATAATAAAGGGCAGATACGGAAGAAATATCAGTGAAACATTCAGGATCCATCAATCTAACACCATACCAAGTTTGTCTGTCATGCTCAATGTTACAGATGCATCAGAATCAAGTTTACTAAAAGCTATCACCAGCAAAGCAATAAATGAAAGCGAATGTTAAACTAAAAATCTCGATACTGTCACGAAAGTGTAAAAAAATATTCCTAGAAGCTTGCAAGTAAAAAGAGAATTAATATATTTTCCTTTTCTCCAGTGATTACAACTACTACCTTTTTATTTGATCTTTGAAACCGAAACCATGGAAATGTGAAGTACAAAACTCAGATAGAAAGACCTAAATAAAGCATTTACTGTCCACAATAACGCTAATCTTTCAAGAAAATAAGCAGTGATAAAAGACATGTATGTGTCATAACTCATAAGCTGTGATGATAAGAGGAGAATATTTCAAGCATAGACCAGATATATTCACAACTTACTAACCTTTAGGAACATGAGGCTTCGGAGGGGATATTTGCTTTTTCCAACCGGTATCAACAGTCTTGTCTACCATGGGAACATACTCATCATACCCAGAGAAGTTACCAACATAGCCAGCTGCTCCAATAGCCTTAGCCTGAGAAATAAGTCAAAGATAACTTCGAATAAATGAAAAGTTCAAAAAATTACCCAAAGCAATTAAGAGCTGACTATACCATATGGTTTACACAGCAGATACACCTCACCATCATAACATCTCATTTTCACAATTTTTGTAAGTCGCAAGCACAACAAAATTCATATTTCGGCCCGTAAGGCCACATTTCATTGCCTTTAAACCTAAATTTTGTTATACTAAAAATTTTGAATGCCATCTTATCAGGACCACAATCGTTGTTTTCCATCCTCACTATGAGCTGTATACTCTAGTAAGATTATTGTATGGCAGGTGATCCCAAGTTAACCAACTATTTAAAAGCTTGAGTCGTTTACAACTCAGAATCTTGTATTTCACAACAAATGATGAAAAGGAGAAATTGATGTTGCAAAATGTGTAGAGCTGTTATATGTCATCTAGACATTAGAAGTATCTAAAGTTCCCTTTAAAAAAATCACTCAAGACACTTCTGGGAGACTGGAAACTTTGTGAAAACAATATCAATTTTAGAAGATTTCTGAACTCACAGATATGCAACATCATGTAATTATATTTCTGCAGTCACAATTGCAATATGTACCAAGATATCCACCTATGTGAATGAACGAACCAAAACTGATAATTAGAAAGCACTGGAGGGACACAAAACAAAGTTGCTTCCTCAGAATTTTAATGCATCAAACAGTTATGTTTTTATCCATCTTAATAGCAAGAAAGGATACTGCCAGTGCTTTTTGGTCAGGCAAGGCAAGACAGATTTAAAACTTGCAAAGAGTTCCCTATCACCAACTATCATGTTCAACCATGTAAAAAAGATTTTTTATGGAGCTTTAAACTTTGCCACACCTCCTCACGAACAGGAGTCAACCGGAGATGTGGATAATTCTTAATGTCTTTAGGTGAAGCAATATCTTCAGCTTCAGAACCAGACTCTGCTGTAGATGTATCACTCCCTTTCACCTGCAGCACTAGTTGACAAACTTAAGATATCCAATACCATGAAAGATTTTGAGAAGAATCTCTGTCCAACAATGTGATAAAAGCACTCAAATCATACCGGAGGGCAACGGCGTTTAACATAAACAACCTTTCCCTCGCTGTTGAGAATTTTAACAACCTGCCTGGCCCGTGGTGCTTCACCATTAAGCACCATCTGCACCACCAAGTCTTGATGAAACAAAGTTACAAAAAAAAAAAAGAAGCCAGCACAAATATACGGACAATGTACACACATTTACATAAATAACACGAACATCAATCAAATGTGTAGGGAATATCAGGGCCTCGGACCTTCAATATCTCTGGATTTTTCCATGGCCCTTTATCAGCGCGAAGACAACCACCTTGATCTGCACAGGTACATGTTCCTCCCAAAAAATCAGGCAGCTCACTGACCGAGTGCATAAAAAGAGGGAAAATGCCATTAGCAACTTCAATGATGATTTGTCAAGAAGAAGATAAACCTTCATAGTCAACAAACTTACCTAGCATCTATGATTTCAAGTAACTTGTTCTGGTATTTGTTTCCAAGAACCTGTCACACATACAAGAAAAACAGAAAATGCAAGTTATGATGAACATCGCAGTCAATTATAGAACAATTGCAATTGATGATCTGAAAATTCAACACACATGAATCTTAGTGACAGTCTTGGGATCTATAAAACTTTTTACAGTGTTCCACAGTAGCCTAAAGCCTGGACCAGCATTGATGATAAACATTTGATGGAGTGTCTGCAATTAATAGGGCATACCAGTCATTTTTCTTGTCAGAATTATACACAAAATCATGAACTAAACAAGTTAAGAATATTACTTCAGGGTAGTTATCACCATCAATCTTCTGGAGTCGTGTAACGAGGTCTCGTGCATTTTTAGTAAAATTTTTCAAACCCTAAGAAACAATCCCGAACATAGGGCAAAGGGAAAATAGTAAGTAGCAACTCAAACTAACAGAAGAATAACAGAATTGCAGATTATATTTATACCGAGTCAAAGGAGACAAAAACCGTGAAACATACCACACCATGAACATCTAAAATTGTAGTGCTTGAATCAATATGCCGTTTTGCGGCAATGGTGCAAGCTGAAAACTTAATGGCAAAGCTTTTCTCAAATTCTCGCACATGGTACTTTATAAAACGGTCCATGGTGGTCACTTGCATAAGTTTGTTAGGGTCAACCTTCCCAAGTCTCTCAATATATACTGGTCTTCCTTCTTTATCAACTCCATGATAGCCATGAGGGTAGTACGTTAAAACTTCATCCAATTCTTTATATTCAAAATCCTAATACAAACACAATTTGATAAACTAAAGAAGTGAAAAATCACAATAAATCTGGGAATAAGTACAACATGAAATAAAATGATTTTACTGACTCAAATGAACGAAATTATCAAACCTATTTACCTCCGCAATTGTGTCAGTGCCAAATTCTTGCCTCCATTGAATCATATCAGCCCACATGAGCTTCGCCTTTTCAAGATCAAATTTTCTTGCTTTCAAAAACCTGAAAAGTTGTTGAACTAAAGAGGTAAGAAATTGAGAAAAAACATAGAAGATAAACATAACTTGACAAGAAAAGCCTCCTTCAGACAGTCAACAGTTTTTTTCCTCTGGTTAAAGTATACCCAAAAATTATCTTAGGTCAAGTGCAGGAATCGACCCTAAATAGTAAGCTTAACACAACATAGTCGACAGTGATTCACAAGAGGGAGTCTTAAGTGTTATTCCAATATCATATAGCAGCAAAATCCATGACTATTATTATATTTTCTCCAGCGATATGATAAATCCTGGATGCACGAGACCAACTCGTAGATTATAGTTTAGTTGGTTTTCCCTCAGTAAGAGGAATTAGTTTTCCCCTAAATCTCCAAGGACTAAAGGTCACTTAGAGATCCTCTGGTTAGATTTCTCTGAAAAAGCAGAAGTCGGAATTAACCTCAACATCATATGATAATCATCGAACTTTTCTGGTAGCAACTCATCCAATATTAAGGCTTGTCTAAATGACTCGACAGCTTGCAGTTCCTCTGCATCCCTAATATCCTCTATGGAAACAGAACTGACTCGTCCGTCACTCTTTCTTCGACTGCTCTTCTTCTTAAGAGAGTGCTTGAACTTTGTAGATGCGTTGAGTGCTTTCTTTTTCAAAGATCCAATCCTGGTCCTTCTTTCATCTTCTGAATTCTCAAAATCAGATTTTCTTTCTCTCTTCTCATCATTACCAGACGACCCCTCAAAGCCTGTTGCATGGCAGACATTATTACAGTTGAGAATATTTTTTTTTTCAGAAAATAAAGAGCTTCAAGATTAATACAGTATTCAATTTTGTTGGAGGTAATCTGTCTACTACAAGCTCCATGTTGACAATTTAACAACCACTTAGAAGTTTGAAGCCGAATAATTCTAAAATCAAGCACTTCACAAAGTGTATGAGAGGGGAAAATTGAATCGCATTCCAATATACAAGTAATATTTTATTATTTAATTTTGGTCTGCAATTGAAAGTTGTCGTAGCTCAGTAGAATCAGTACGTATAGAAAATAAATCATCTATAGAATTATCTTAACAAACTCAAAAGCCAAGAAAATCCTAGCAAATTAGTCGTAAACGCAGAAAAAAAACAACACTACAAAACCAAAGCAACAAAAATTCACTCACAGGGCCTCGCAAATCGATCCAAGGGTCCCGACATCAGAAGCTCTCGATAACCAAAACCCAGTTCAACTCTTGACAATCGAACAACCAGCTAAACAAACGTAACCGAAAAAACCGTAAATTTTATCCCAGATCGAAGATTAAAACAGTTTCGTTTCCTAAAAGAAGAAGTTAAACGGATCTTGAGGCGAATCTACAGTAATAAAAGCTTCGAAATCCGTAACGGCACAAAAGAGAGATAAAGTGGTGAGTGTTCACACTGCAGCGTAAATAACCACAAAATAAGTGTACGCAACGACGGAGAATTCGCGTGGCGGCGATTTTTAGATGTGGAGTTTGGAATTAATGCGTGTCAGATTAAGCCGGGTGGATATATACGTGGCAAGTAGAGAGTGGAGGAAGGAAGTATATGAAGTTTAGTTGGCAACTTGGCAATAATTAAGGTTTTTTAATTAAAAAAAATCAAAGATTTTATTATGCAGGCTGAGTTTTTTTGTCCAGATATTCAGTTTTTAGAAACATTATAACACGAAAATAAATTAAGCTCTCTATCAGTATATAAAAAAATCATTGAGCTGTACTATTTTATTAATTTTTTTTTCATTTTTTATTATTAAGCATTCAGGTTTTGAAGCGGACGGGTCTTGGATTTGACTACACAGTGGCCTGCTATACCAATATTTTTTTAAAAATAATATCGAATATATATTTCACTTCTTTGATTGAATCATAGCATGGCAATCTTTAATTTTATATCAAAACTCCTGTGTTCATATTAAAAAAATCGATATGTTGAAGGGAATATGAGCAAATAAATAAATATATGGTAGCTTAAAGATTGTTATACATATTAGAGAAAAACATGAACTCAGATTTTATTCAAATTTGATTTCTAGATAATAAAAAATTTCTAAAAAAAAAAAAATTGTTCGCAGGGTGGGGCGGGTCTTGCTTTTTACTATAGCGGGGCGGGTCCTATATTTGACCAAACTCGCCCAGACTCGCCTCGTTATCATCCACAATTACAAGCATGAATATGGGGATTGGGGGAATGAGGCTCACAAGAGTGAAGCACTAATCCCAATTTGGCCGAGAGGCGTGACATATTAATTATGAAAGTATATATTCTAAAATTCATAAAAAAGAAATTTACCAAAATTTCAAGAAGATAAAATTTAATATTTTCACTAAAAAAAGTTCATCTTTATTTTATAATACCATAGAACAATATTTTTTGCAATACAATTAAAATTTAAGATTTATATCTTTGAAAAATTAATAATTATACAATTGAAACCATAGACGCTAAAATTAATTAAAGTTGATGACTTGAGGTATAATACTTGGATCCAATTCATCCTACCAGTTTATCAAATGGTGCCTTAATTTCCTATCCTTAACTACTTGGTCACCAAATACAATTTTCTAAGTAGCCTTCGTTGATTTTCAAATACTAAATTAGGTTGTTTTTCCTTTTAAAAAAAATATAAAAACTAGAAGTTTTACACGAAATAAAACATTAAATTTTCTATTTCAAAACTATCCTGATTTAAAAAAATAAAAGAAGTTTAATTTTTAATTCGTGCAAATATTTAAAAATCATGATTTCTTAAACTAAAACTTTTACAAATGTATAATTTAAGGGAAATATTATTGACACAGCAAGTATTATTGCTGTCAGAGCAATTTTCATAAATTTAATATGAAAATTGCTCTGATAATATCAGAGCACATAATATAACGATATGATTTAATGAATTCAAAAACATAACTAAATAATTTGGTACACAAAAAAATGGGGAAAATTAAATAATGAAGATTATTAAGTGATGATTATGTGGAATTTTCGTAGAGTGCTTTCTTGGGTGGGAATTGGGCACATAAACACATTAAAAATATAGAAGTGTGGGCTTATGATTTTCGTAGTGTTTGGGGTCTGCGACAGATATTTAGATGCACGCCGTTAGGCGCGTGCTGTTTCTCCATACTTTTACTGGGAAAGCAGCGTTGGCGTGAACAATTTAATACTATTTGGTAACTGGTTTTTTTAAAAGCACAAATTATATATTACTTTATTTTATTAGGAAACAGATAAGTAACAGTAGTTATCTTGATTTCTTAAAGCATAGATTCTACCAGTTATATTAACGTTAAATTGTTATAATTCCAACATTTAAAATGTGTGATTTGAAAAATTTCAAGTTTACCTATTGCTATTTTTTCCCCTTTTTAGTTTAGTTATTGTTAAAAGAGAAGAAACATTTATACACTTCTATCATCCTTTTCTTTAAGATTAGGGAACCCGCAACCGCTATCTTTGAGGTATGTACTGGATAAACTCTTAGCTGATGTTGTAACCACGACAACCAAGCAAATTGCATTAGGCAAACCCGATGCGACAGGTTCAGATCGAGAAAGTGTTGGCAGCGAGAATCGAACTCATGACCTTACGGTCCCGAGCTCATCGTACTCCACCAACGCAAACACTCACTTGGGGGCCTTCTATTATGCTTGAAAATAAAAATTGTTGATACAAGGATTTCGAGCTTCATATCTAAAATTATAGATGTCAAACGGGCCGTGCCGGGAAAATCCGTGACGGGCCGGCACCCGGCACGGCCCTCTAACGAGACGGGCCGTGCCAGGCACGACCCGTCTCGTTTTTTAGCTGGCCCAGCACGGCTCAAAATCAATTTTTATTTTTTTTCGTTTTTTTAATTTTTTTGTTTTTTAATTATATAAATATAATAATATTATAAAAATATAGATTAGCACAATATACTTATAAAATAAAAATTTATTGACTACAAATTGAAAAACTACAAATTACATTGAACAAAAGTAAATAATAAATTGCAAAATAGTTTAAAAAAATATGCTAGTTTTCTTCATTTTCATCCAAAAAAACATCATGTCCTCCTAAACCTTGTAAACGGCTATCAGCATCCAACCAATCCTTTAAAAGAATACACATCTCCACAGTGTTTGGTTTCATTCTACTTTTTTTCATCAATGACTCTTCCACCTGCACTAAAACAAGACTCCAATGAAACTGTGTATATCGGAGGAGTTAGTAGATCACGTGCCATTATGAAAAGTACTGGCCAAAGTCTAGCAATGTCTTTCCACCATGCCAAAACATCAAAAGTTTCTAATTCTTGTTCACTGAAATTTATGAATTGGTTTAGATATTACTGAAGCTCAGTAAATGAAGATGTATTAGAACTAGAACTAGAAGAAGCGGAAGTAGTGTCTTGTCTTCTTCTCAACATTGTCCACACAGAACCCTTACTACTACTAGCACCACTACTACCACTTTCTCTTACTGGAGTTGCTCTAGAATTATGTAACGAATCATATAAAGAAAACAAAGCAAACAAACATTTATTAATGCGCTCTTTCTCTTGATTAATATTAATATTTTCATAAGCCATGTTGGTGTAATAAGACTATTATAATTTCTACACTATATAATTTTAATCTAGGATCCAGGATTGATGCCAAACAATTCAACATAGGAATAGTTTTCCAGTACTTTTTAAATTTATACTCCATTGGTTCGACAATACCTGTAAAAACGGATTAGATCTATGTAATGCAAAACATTCACTAATTTCATAAATTTTATTCAAAAATATTGAAGAAGTTGGATAATAACAGCCCGAAAATAAATTGGTAGCATCATAAAATGGTTCTAAAAAATTACAAATATTAGAAGCAATTTCCCAATCAGTTTCTTCAATATGAAAATGTTCGGCCATCCTTTCATTAAAAAATAAAGTGATCACATTTCTATAAGGTAACATGTTTGCAACATTAAATATGTAGAATTCCACCTATTAGGAACATCATACGAAAAATCTTTATAATTCATACCATGAGAAATACATAACTTTTGAAGTCTTGTTTCTAGCAACTGAACCATTAAGAAATTTAAGAGTAGTCTTTATTTTTTTCTAAATGAAGCTCAAGTGGTTTCAATCCATCTTGAACACACAAATTTAAAATATGACATGCACAACGAATATGAAAAGGATCACCATTTAAAATTGGTTTCAAATAAGTTTTTAATATAGTAATTGCATCAGTATTATTAATTGCATTATCAAATGAAATATAGAAGATTTTATTACTAATATTATATTCATTAGTAACTTGCATAATGGCAATGTAAATAACTCCACCCGTATGAGGCCAATCAATTTTTGTGAAACCTAATTTTTTTTATGTAACACCCAGTTATCGTCAATCCAATGTCATGTAACACAGAGATATGATGCATTGCCAAGATAAGTTGTCCAAATATCACTTGTTAGTCCTACTTTCGATGAAAGATACCTAAATACGTAATTAAATTTGCTTTAAATTCATTAAAAATTGTGAATGAATCCGATTTAATAGTATTCCTTGAAAATCGTTTATGTTGAGGTTGTAAACCTAAATGAATATTGATGTCATATGACATATTGATTTTCTCGGGTAAAATCCATTTATGAAAATACAAACTCTAAAATCGCCGAACAGAAGTTATACCGAAGAGATGGTTACCGAACACAGAATACCGATCAGCATATTACCGAGCATCCCTTACCCTCTTCGGGATTTTGGTCAAAATATAGCGGAAGACCCGGTCATAATTAAAACTAATTAACCGGCGGGGAAGTGCATTAATGGGGCGGATTTCTCGGACACGTTTGCCATGTCTCAGCCACGATCAAAGGAGGCATATTCAAGACTTTCCCGCCAAGTAACTCCAGAATAGCTCCTATAAATAGGAGTTGAAGGTCTCATTACAGGGGACTTTTAGAGGAGATAGCAAGCAAAAGACTCCGAAGAGAGCATTTCCAAGTCTGTTCGGTCATCATTTGTCTGTACTTTGCAGATATTTTTAGGTGATAATTCTGCGATTGTAATAAGTCAAAAGTCCTGTAACTTGATCATTTTTTCGTGATAGTACAATTTAAACAGGATTAGATCCCGTGGTTTTTCCTTCAATTCGAAGGTTTTCACATCATTGGCGCCGTCTGTGGGAAATAGAGTAAAGACGTTGAAGCAGGAAGAATTTTCTAACAAACAGTAAATCAAAAGGCAAGATGTTTCCGAGGGCACCACCACTTGGGGTTAGCATCATTAAAACCCTTTACCACTTAATATGTATACATCGGGCACTTGTTTTTAACGAACATGTTTTTGCAGCTTGATATATATCTATCGGATGCTTATCTTTGCTGGACATGGTGTTTTTTTTTTTTGCTTGATTTCTCTCTTCCAATTCTATTGTTTACATGATTTTTTTGTTTTTGTTTTGCTAAGTCTCTACTAATTCTATTGTTTTTCCTCCATGTAAGCTCTTTCTATCACTTCATACAACTTATTGTGCTCGAGAGGGTTACTCCGCCTCGTTGGACTTTCCTATTGAACCTCAAACCTTTTGTTACGACTAAGGCCCAATGCTGTCAAGCCCAACGTAAATGCAGAAAAGCCCAACATCACAAAGATTTACATCAAAGGCCACATGAGGAGGGATCCACGTGCATGATAGAGAATAAATGGGAAGGAGGAGATATAGTGGGAGTTGGTTAGAATTTTGATCATGTTTTGAGTGACAATAACTGTAGCTAGGGAAATCATCTTTTGATTGCTGTGACAGAATTTATTATCTGGGATTTGGGGAGTCGAGGTTAGGGTTAACCATATTAAAGTCATTGCAAAATTTTACATGTGAAAATGTGGGTCTTATATTTTCACATGTTGTCGAATGAAAATGCAAAATTTTGTATTATATGTGAAAATATGAACCCTCACCACTCCCCAAATTTCAATTCATATTTCCTCTATTTCTTGAGTTTTCTGCCAATTTGTTGTTTCCTTGCCGTGTTCATCGTTAAAATCAGTAGCCAATACAACCAGTAGCCTAACACTTTTACTGAACAATTCCCATAATTTGGCCCTTACATAATATGAACGAAGTTTCAAATGATCCTTAAACCGTGCGAATTCAGATTTTGATACAAATAATAATAATAATAATAATATAATAATTTGCATGCCTAACAATTGATCAAGATCGAATCGGGCTTTTAACAATACATGGAGTTTCATTGCAAAACTAATTGACAATGAGTAAAATAACACATGTATCTTATAAGGAGCTCACAAAGCTTGTAGTTTCTTAATGTGGTACAAGTCTCAACACGCCCCTCAAATATGACAATATAAGTCAAACACGTGGACTGATAATGCCGGTGACGTTGAGCAAGCCGGCTCTTATACATGCTTGAAACCTGGGTCTGATACCATGTTAAGAATACATGGAGTTCAAACTCAAAACTAATTGACAATAAGTGGAGTAGCCCATATATTTTATAAGGAGCTCACAAAACTTGTAGTTTCCCAATGTCGGATAAGTATCAACAGAGTTCAGTTTAGATGAGATTTTTATATTCATTTTTTTAATTAAATGTGATCTAAGCTGCGAAAGTTTAATGAGTGAAATACTAAATAAGATTTTTTTTTCATGTATGTAAATTAATAAAAATGTATAAAGAAGATAAAAAGTACATCAAAACTTTTATATTTTAATTTATTATCGAATAATCGAGTAAGTTCAATTATTCAAAGTAGAAAGAAACCCAAATATAGTTTTTTTCATTTTAGCATTATGTGCGTTTCTATATCCACGCTTGTCTCATCAATTTTGGAGTTTTCAATAATACTTTATTTTTCTATTTTTTTAGAATGAAAGGCATTATCCAAGATGTCTTATTAAAAGTCGTCATCTAAATTGACGACTCACTTTAATCTAAATTTTCAAAAACGATAATTTTGTTAAATTAATATTTTTTATTACTTTATTGAAAAAGCCGTACCTTGTGCCCCGTCCATTCGACCTGGCCCCTAGCAATTCTCACGCATTTAGTTTTCTTTCTTTCTTGTGTTTGAAAACCTAACAATAATTGAACCAGCTTTTCTGTTCTATATAATGACAGCTAAACCCATCATTACAGCTCCCCTTCTTCTCTTTTCCTCTTTTTGCGCTCTTTTAGGCTTTGTAGTAGTAATCTGTGGCTTTCCGCCATTGTCGGGGTTAAGTCAATTCGATTTCTCCTTTCTTATAGTTTTTAGAATCATAGTTAAATCTTATCATATTCTCGTGTTCTCTCGAAATTCTGCCAAAATCTGTTCTTCCAAGGGTTTTTCAATATTACCAAGAAATACCCGTCAGTTTCTTGCTTTTTTCTTGATTTTTCCGGGTTTCAGAATATTTTTAACTTGAATTTCATCTCGGATTTGTGGGTTTGTTTCAGATAAAGCTTAAATGCTTCGCTCATCGATCTTATTCTTTGAGATTCATGTCTGCGATTCTGTCTGAAATTTTCTTTACAGGTTTTATGATAAATTCTACATACTGGGAAAGGACCCATTTAGTTCAATCCTTCTCAGTTGCCTTCCTCTACTGGTTCTATTACATAACGTGATTCTTCCTGATCTGATCTGTTCCGGAAGATGGATTACTAGATCACGCAGCAAATAAGTTTAAGCTGATAATTATTGAATATAAATTCAAGATTTTGCTAAATAATAATTATAAATCATCTGGGTTCTGATAAAATTTTAGTTTAATCTCTATGTATGATTTGGTGTTTTTCTTCAGGGCAAGATTTTGCTAAAACATAACAAATAAGTATCTGGTTTCTGCTTAAATTTAGTTTAATCTCCGTAAAAAGTGGTATATATCGTATAATTTGAGCAAGATTTAGCTATATAAGAATTCTCTGTTCTTCAAATTCATCGGGTTCGGGTTATGGTATACGGGTTTTAGGATCCGAGGAAAATTTCCAACAGATGGATCAAAAGAAGAGAAAACGAATGATCTCAAACCGCGAGTCGGCTCGTAGGAGCAGGCTCAAGAAACAGAACCATGTCAACAGCTTGACGGCCTTAGCAGCTCAGCTAAGTGAAGATAACAGCCAGATTCTCAGCGGCTTGCACAAGACAACCCAATATAATCTAAGAGTCGAGGCCGAGAACGCCATTCTCAGAGCTCAAGCCGCTGAGCTGAGCCACCGGCTTAATTCCTTGAACGAGATTGCGAGCTTACTAAACCCTGGAATTGGCGGCTTCTTGTCGGCTGATGGGCCTGCTTGTTATACGGCAGAATTCATGGACTATTGCTGTTTGAACCAAAGCCAGCCCTTTTTAGTCGAGGCGGCTGCAACTGATGTTGGTGGCTTTCTGTATTGATTCACTCCATAGGACTTTTTCGTGACGATGGAGAGAAAAGGTTTAATATCATATGTTTAAAATATAATTATATGTTATTAGTTGCCTAAGTTCGAAATTTAGGAAGTAATTCCATGATATAATATGGTTTTCGGCTTGTTGTGAGACGGTGTCATGGACAATTAAAAAATGTTATGTATGCTCTCTTTTTTTTTTTATTTCTTTTTTTGAGAATAAAACATGTATTAATTAGTATTCATCTAGGGCTGTAAACGAACCGAATCGAGTCGAATATGCAGCAAAATTAAAGGTTCGAATTCGACTCGAAATAGTTATATTCGAGCTCGAGTTCGATTCGAATTTCGAATAGTTTCAAAAATTTGGCTCGAGTTCGGCTCGAATCAGCGTTCGAGTTCGAGTTCGGCTCGAAAAGGTTCGAACATGTTCGCGAGCTATCCGAATTATTGTTCGAAAATAAATACCCGAAAGGTTCGAAATATATTTATTTAATATATATATTAATAAAATATTAAAGTTCGCGAGCGGCTCGCGAACTATCGAATAAAGTAATTGAGCTCGAGTTCAGCTCGAAAAAAAGTTCAAACATGTTCGAGTTCGGCTCGACTTCAAGAATTTCGAATTCGAATCAAATATTTATCGAGCCGGCTCGAAATATTTGTTAACATGTTCGATTTGTTTACACCCCTATATTCATCCAATCAGCCGTTACAAAACGTTGCAAAAATAACGGGCAAGAATCCACTTAGTCATGAATAGGCTCAGAAGAAACTACATGAGCAGTTTGAGCTCCTGGGTCTAGCCCAGCTAATAGCTCACATTTATTTTGGAGAGATTCGAGTTCGAGTCCCGCTGTGTATGGAAAATATTTAGCCCCTCCCCACGCGAAAAAGAAATTGGGTTTGTGTGATGATATTTTAATGGCATAATCTTCTGTCATGTGGCTTTTTCTACATAATTTTTTTCGAAAGAATATCGCGTCTTGTGATTTTTCTCCTTATGTAGAGAAAAACTAGAATTAATGGAAAAAAAAACTAAAAGATAATTTAACATCATTCTAAAAGTCAAGAACTGTGTTTTAGAATACTCTATTTTATCACCATGCGAAATGAGGATTTTATCCTTGATGGTGTCAAGATTTCTCAATGAGTATTAGACGTTAGGACAAGTAGCTAGTCTGAAGGATATGAGGCCTTCGCTGATTGAGAAATGAGCTAACTTAATAACAGTAATGTAACATCTATAACTGAGTTTATCGGAGTGACCAGACTCCTAGTCGGAGTACGAGAACGAATGATAGAACACATGTCAATTTTTACTGAATTTGCCCTTTTAACATATATCACATAACAACCAATAAAATACCACAAAATTCCAGAAAGGGAATTTTTGCCCAGGAATTCCCCTAATTTTCCAAAGCTCAAATTCCAGCTCGTTGGTTCCTTTTTTTATCCTCTTCATTTCTAACTTTTTATCGTTCTTTCTGCTCGGCGTTAATCTTTATTTGATTTTGTGCAATATATGCAATTAATGTGTAAATTGTTGGTAAGTTTACGTTATTTTTGATCGGTTTTGAATTCTTCATTTTGTCATCAGGTTGTTGGAAATATATGCAAGCTTTAGCGTTTGATGTCATATTTTCACCTTTTTACTCCGTATTCTTGAATTGTTTTTTTTCCTCTCTTTATTATAGCTTTCTTATAATGAAATATGACTCCTTTAATGGGTTCTTGATGTTTATAAAATGGGATTTTTTCCCTTGCGTGGAGGAAGGAGCTGCATATTCTTGAAATGAAATCTGATTTAGTTTCTTTTAGGATAATTTAGTTGAATGGTTACCATGGTTGCCGATATTGGATATTATAAAACCATTGGAGTTGAAGTTGATACGTGGCTTTCACATTGAAAAGGGTAACTAATCAAAGGTGAGGATTCAAATTCATATGGGGACCTGAAGCTATTTGATGGAATGCCTGTGTGTGACAAGAATATAGATTTTATATTAACCTTTTCATTTTTTTTCCTTGGCCATATGCGTTTAATGCAAGTTTTTTCCATCAAATGTTGATTTATTTTCTTCTACAATTCTTGTAAAATTTGCGGATAATAACAATCACATACCTTGTTGCGTTGTGGATTGATGATCGAAGAATTTGAAGGCCTTGTAGTGTCGAGTCTGGATTCCCTGTATGTGTTTGATATTTTCACAAACTGGTGATCATAATGTTAATATTTGTATGCGTAGTTTGAAAAGTTTTTCATTATTTCACTTTCAACAATAACCAGATTTGCTATGCTTAGTGATTTTTTACTTGCTTTTCAAGGCTGGAATTGTACACCCCAAAAAGTCATGGAGGCCGAGGAGCGAGCTGCCAACAATTTCCGAGTAAGATGAATGAATGGTTATTGCATTTTATCATTTGGTGTTAATGATTCATGCTCACATAGTAAACACAATTATCGCATCCTATGCATTGGATAGTATGTTTTAAATAATATGAAGTTCAGATTAAATGAGGCTCTGCTTTTGATTTGATAAAATTATGATACAAGTCTAAAAAAGAAAGGCCATAAACCTTTAGATAATATAAACATGATTCCTGAATTTGCAGAAAATGTTTATGGAAAAATCATTTCCAAAAGTTGGATTGGGAAATGTAATGTATGTTTGGTTATATTTTTGAAAAAGAGCAGCATTACATGTCAAAATATATCATGTCCTGTAATTTTAAGGTAATAACAAATTTTGTTTGGAGTGATGAAAATTTGAATTCAAAATATTCTACAAGGGAATGTAAAAGTGAGGTGAAATGTATTTTTTCTGAAGAAGAAAATAATTTAGATGTATTTCAGGAACTCTATAGTTGATAACAAAGCTCTGTTCAGAAATGTTGTGAATCCGACCTCGATCCACCAAGCTTAATCGACATATCACCTTAGTTTCTGCCTATCCAAAGAATTCGAATCTAATGCAGAAAACAATATTTACTTGGATTAATTCTTTTTTATCAAGATTCTGAGCAACACCACATCCAATGTTCTTTATGATTCTTTATTCTTGATACAACTGCTTTTCGTAAACCACAATTTTCAAATGAATACTCACTGTGCAATTTCCAATTCAATTGTATTATCAACTCACGTACTCGTGCATTTCTCAGTCAAAGGCAGTAAGAATCACACATCAAGACTTCTCCAATATTGCTCTCTACTTTATCCACAATTCAGTACGCACAATGCACTGATCTTAATTCTTTACAGATAAGAAACAGAATACCATGCCATCAATCTGTACCCACACACAGCATATGAACGCACAAGAAACAACAATATAATCTCCTCGAAGACAAACGCACACAGAATGCAATATCAGAAGTATAAGCAGTAAGAAATATGGAATAAAAGCAAAGAAAGAATTACATCGGATATACGTGGTTCGGCAATATTTTCATTCTACATCCACGGTAGGGGGAGCATTTCTATTAAGCACCAAGAATCCAAAATGTTTACAGATTTTACTCACAAATCTCTCATTTTTGTTTCTGAAAATCTAACAGATTAGTGATTGTGTGTGAGAATACCAAACTTGATTTCCTACACTTTGCTTGCTATCTCTCCTCCTCGATCTATGCTGGAAATCTCTTCTTTGTTCGCGCTTTTCTTCTTAGAAAAAACCGCTCTCTGCACCTCTTCTTTTTCTTCTCCCTAATCTGTTGTCTTTTATTTCAGATACAACTTGCCATCTAAACTTCATTATAGCCGTCCAAGTTGTATCCATTTGAGTGGCTAGGACTAGGATTGAATCTGAAACAAAGATTAAAAAAAACCAAAGCAAAAAACAAACACAGGGGTAAAAGAGTAAATTTGCATTATTTAATTAAAAGTCAACAAATATAATAAGAAAGAAGTTAATGTTTGGAAGTGAGATTTTCGAGGATTATATTGAGCAGCTTGTGTTACTCTCTCCACATCCACCTGAAATTGATCTGACCTTACCCACTGAAGTTCAAAAACCAAAATCTGACCTTACTCCCTGAAGTTCAAAAACCAAAACTTGATGAGATAATGAAGGTATACTTGATCCGTGTCCTAAATATTGAAATGATTTTATTTCGAATGCTTAACTTAGCCTTTCTAGTACTTCATGTAAAGGCAGTTCGAGAGGACAGGGTACTGAAACCCTTTTAGAAACTCTGAAAAATCGACTTGGAACTATGTTTTCAAGGGAAAAATGACGAGTTAGTAAAATGGGCGAAGTTAGAAGTTGAGCGTCTATCTCAAGAAGGTAAGCCATTTAGTCTTGCATTTATTCTAAATAATTTGCTTTGTAGTCTTGATGTTGTAGCAAATGATTCTCAATAATATTATGCCCCACCGTAAAAATATCGAACCATCCATACAATTCTTCCAAACACAATTGGCAAAAGAACAAACCAGAAACATATGACTAACATCCTCCACCTCGTTAAGACAAAATACACACCGATGCCATTATTAACATCCAAAATATGCCATTATTAACACACCCGATGCCATTACTAACATCCTATCACATGTATGTCAAGCGATATGTTTACTCGTTTCATCAGCTCATAAATAGGATCAATTTTGTACATGTGAGGCGTGTGACCTTATTTTCTTGTTGAGGAGATATCTATCACTTTGTTTTAAATTACATGACTATTTTTAGACCACTTTCCACAATACCCTGAGCATTTGGGGTAGTACTAACTTGTGTAAACTGGAGATTAGGACTTATATGCCTAGAATGAATACCAAAGGCGTACATCTGCGCATAGTAGCCGGCCATTAGACAACAAAGGTCTAGAAGTAAATAATGAAAACCATCTTATTAACATTTACGGGGTTTTTGCATACCAGGACTAGATACTCAAGATTTGAATTTTTTGTGAAAGATCTTGTGTCGTGATGTCAGGTGCTCAAAGATCCCAGTGCTTCGAAGGATGTTCTGAGATTAAGAGCTAAAGGGATGAAGAAAATCGGGACAATTTTCCGAGTAAGTTTGATCTTATAATTTAGCATGAAGTGAAGCTTTGTTTCTTTATGAAAACAGTTGATAAAACATGTAAAATGTTCTTACAACAAGTAAACCTTGTTTTCTACTGGTTTTGCAGGGAGTGAAGGCAAAGATAACATAGAGAATATAACTAACTGGCTCTACAGAAGCAAGAACTGCACAGCTGGTGTTATTACACCATTTAAATATGCTAACATTTTGTCGGCTCTAGTATGCATTCTATCGAATCGAGGGTTGTACACTGAGAAAATGTTGCGCAAATGTGTATTGAATTCCTGCTGTAATTTAGTCGATGGAATTGGCTTGTACTCTGTGAAAGTCTGAACATTGTTTCATGTTGTGATCATAGTGATTCATTTAGGGCGATAAAACCAAACGTTGGATGTATGATTATTCGAATCCAAACCAAGTAAAATGTATTTTGAGTTCTTATTTATTTGTTTGATCACTGCATTTAGATTCTTGTTGGCTCAATTTATGTGCTGAAATCTTAAGACAATAGAGATCATGTCATCTACCATCATCTATTGGTGCGAGTGGTAAAAAAACTTTGTTCTTCTTAATTAAAATCTCGGATTTGAGTCTCGTGAATGAAAAAAATCAGATAGTGATGGAGATTCACTCATAATTAGAGCTGTCAAAATGGGTCGGCTAATGTTTCCAGGCGGCCTAAACAGGCCAACCCGTTTGGGTTGGTGGGCTCGGGTAGATTGGCGGGTTGGTCAGCCGGTTGGGTCAATTAATTAATATATAATAAAAGTTGAATGAATTAATTAAAATATGATTTCAATAATTTTAATCATTAAAATTTGATAAAATTATATTTTTTTATTTTTTGACGGGTTGGTCAGCCTAACCAGCAACCTACCGTGGGTTGGGTTGGGTTGGAGATTTTCCAACCTGCCTGAAGACGGCATAAAAGGGCCAACCAGTTTTGTCTCTCCAACCTGCCTGAAGACGGCATAAAAGGGCCACCCAGTTTTGTCTCTCCAACCTGCCTGAAGACGGCATAAAAGGGCCAACCAGTTTTGTCTCACCCACTTTGGAACTCGGATTATTCTCGAACTAATGTCGCTTAAGTAACCAAAGGTCTAGATTCTAAACCAAAAAAGAAAAAGAAAAAAGGATCATTTGACAGATTGTATCCTGATATATTATTTTAAGGGTAAAAAGCGGATAGCCCTCCAACGTTCATCCCCTTTAGCACCTCACCCCCTAACCTTTCAAAACTTGCACTTAACCCCCTGAATAATGAACTTAAACCCATAGACAATATCCGGGAACAATTTTCCCGAATATTCTGGCTGCAAATTATCTCACATGCGTCTCACATGCCTCGGTCGAGAATATGCATGTCTTTTCATATATTTTCTGCAGGTATTTTACGAGACAGTGGGTACACACGTAAAATTCATTTCATGTATTTTCTAATGGGTGGACTCGTAAAATTCCTGCAGAAAATACATTAAAGACATGCATACTCTCGATCGTGGCATGTGCGGTGCACATGAGAGAAATTGCAGCCAAAATATTGGAGAAAATTATTCCCGAATATTATTTATGGGGTTAAGTGCACTACATAAAATTGTTTAGGGGGTTAAGTGCGCGCTTTGAAAAATTACGGGGTAAAGTGCTAAATGTGGTCAACGTTGGGGGGGCTCTCCGCTTTTTACCCTTATTTTAATCTGGATATAACGTTTGACAAACCAAATACTACAATTCGGTTTCCAAACTATATATATATATATATATATATATATATATATATATATATAAATATAAGGTGACATGATGCCACTTATTTTATTGAATATAAAATTAGCAATACAAGAGAGGGACTAAGTCATAACCCCTTATGCTATAAAACATGAATTTGATCAATAAGCCCTAAAAATCAAAGAATCAGTAACTAAACAAAATGAAGATAAACCTAAATAGTAATCTAATCACCAAATAACCTATTTCTCGTGAGATCTAGATCTTAAAGTACAAGATTTGTTGATTGTAGCTTGTTGGCCGTTTGAGACCACATCATCATCATCCAAATAACGATGAGCCCTAGACTCATCAAGTCCATGTTTTCTAAATATTATGTACCGAGTCTTTCAATTAGCTCCTTATAATAGGTGAATTCCTCACCTGGAACAAAATTTTCGTACTACTTCTCGAGCAACTCTGAGATAGGGGAAATAAAATCATCATACTCATGTACCATTTATACCCAAGATTTGGACTAGGTGTTATGCCCAACTTTTGAGTAATCGGATTCGACCTTAAAAAAACCCGATTTTTTATTATTTAACACCCCCGATTTTATTAAAGGTTTTGAAGAGTTGGAGGTAGACTTTGATGAAGTAGTTGATATAGTTGAACCTCTCCATTCTTTTCAATAGAGTTTTGGAATATGAGCATGTAAATTTGTTAAATTGACAGAAATATTGGTGGGGGATACCCGAGATGACCGGAGAACAAGTGAGGTTGGCCGAAGGAAGAATTGACTCCGGGGTGTTACCTTGTACACGAGGATAAAGATTTAGGAGTCTTTATGAAAATTTGAAAGCTTGACCGATGAACTAAAGGGATTGCCGAGATTGCCCGAAAGGCTGTCCGAGTTCCCTAGCACATTACCCAAGCAACCTAGCAAATTATCATCTAAAATAGAATGCATATCTCGGTGACACGTCAAAGAAACAATATGACATACGAATTTCACTCAAATATTGAATGTGTCTACATACAATCTGTGTCACGCCCCTAGATCGGGGTCAATAACACCGGCATTGATTTTCCAATACAACTAGAAAACCAATAAGCCTCGTAATATCGTAACAAACGAAAACCGGTCTATTTTCCATAAATAAATAACCATTGTCTTTACATTGAATTAAAAATGCGAAATTAAAACTGAAACATCTTAAACGAATTAAAATCGTACTTAAATGAAACTTAAATCTTGAGATACTTAATCTTAAGATAACGCAACGGACAAATCACCAACCCCAGAATTGGTGTTCTTCTTCAGCTTCAACCTTTTCTTCAGCTTTATCTGGGGATGTAGAGTAAGGGGTTGAGTGCTTTGGAAAACACTCAGCAAGTGGGGGACAATCGATATGATATCATAATAAATACTCATAATTTTCATAACATGAATCAAAACTTGACATAAACCGATATGAATGTATCTTGACATAATTGCTCCAACGAGCCATAACATGACATCTCATATCGTTCATAATTTTTCATATACTTAAGCACAGTAAAGCATCTAATCTCCTCTTGGTACTGATATCAGTCTCTAGACTTATCCCTCCTAGAGATGAGGTCATGACACCGGCTTACCCACGAATAAAGGGTCTGGATACTCCATAAACAACGGATAACCACCGTATAAGGTTCTTTTAGCGGTTACACCCCACCGCATCAGGGTCATGGGGAATTCCAATCCAATTAGATTTTGAGTTTAAGGTGCTTACAAATTAATACTTTTCTTAGTTTCAACATAGTTCATATCGATCGAGATTTCAAAACATACTATAGTTTTTCAAAAATGAAACGAATAAATAGCAAAAGCCCACTTACAGCGATTGTATACGAGTTTGAACGATCGAGGATGCGGAATAACCGAATTCTTTCCTACCCTTGGCTCGCTACTTATTTGAACAAAACGAGCAGAATTGCTTAACTCTTTCGAACCAGCTTCTAGGAGGCTTCGAAAAAGATTAATGATTTAAATCTTTCAATCCAAGTTGATGGCTTATCCAATGGAACAGGTTGCTGAAGATTGATCAAGAATCACTCGGTTTCAGTTCTCGAAATTTGCTGGAAAAAGGAAGGAGTTTTGACAGATTTTTCGAATGGTTTGACAGCAACAAGATTCTCGAAAACTTAGAGCAAATTGGCTGAACTTTGATGGTTTAAAAACAAGAATCTGAACGTTCCAAAATTTAACAGAAGGTGCAGAAAACGATCGGCTTTGGTGGGGGGATTTCCGAAGAGTGATGCTTAATAGATTCTGGAAAACAGACGTAACAGTATGGCTTGAGAGAGGGGGTTTCTTCTCAAAATATAGGCTGGGATATTCGAAGAATTTCGTGCAGAAGCTATGGCTTGATGACTGCTAGAAAAACCGATGAACAAGTTCTGAAATTATTCTGGAATAAGGTGCAGAATGTTACTGCTATTGAGAGGGACTTTCTCGAAGGTTATAAGCTGGAAGGAGATGGCTTTTGATGTGTATAATACACCCAAGGTTTGTTCTATTTATAGATAAAGGTTGTGGCCAAACTTAAGGAGTTTTGGAGGTGCACATTCTCGAAATTGTTGGCTAACAAATCTGTGCAAAAATCATGAACGATTCTCAAGCAGATTTGCTTGGATGGATCTCGGATTCTGATTCGATTATGGATGAAGTTGGAGAGGTGGAACAAGTTGAAACTTAGCAGCTTAAACTTATGAACTTCTTGCCAAGGCTATATCGAGAGTTTCAAGGAGAAGTATGAGGAGTTTTAAAAGTGTATCAAATCGAAATTGTAGGGAAAATCGGTGCAGATTTGCTGAGTGTTTGATGAGCAGAATGGGGTGGATATCGGCAGATCTTGCTGAGGTGATGAGGATCGATTTTCCTTCGATCAAGCTGCTGAAATTCGAATTATATGGAAGGAGTTTGATTTGGTCAGGGATTCCTTAATATATGGTAATTCTTGGCTAGAGTTTAGAGAATTGCAAATTCTTTTAACAAGACTTTTAAATACCCTTAAGAGTTAATCATGGTTTAGTTAACTCATGACTAAAAATCCGGGTCTTTACAATCTGTGCCGAAAAACTAGTACAAAATTTATTCTCTAGGCTATAATCAATCGATCAATCCAATAAAAAGAATCATTAATGAAGATTTTTTTATTTTTTTACAATTCCTAAACTATGGAAAAACAGACTCAAACCCAAGTTATTTACAAGGGAAATTGATGACAACTACTAGGTTATAGCCCTGATCGTGATCGTCGAAATACATTATTTCTAAGAAGTGAATAATTCAGTTTTTTTAATTTTTTGGAAACTTTCCCAAGCCGTTGACTTTTAGGCCTCCATCTAAATGCATTGTTTTTTTAGCATTTAAAAGAGAATCAAATAACGACAAACGAGGTTTTCTTTGCAGTCGTCTCCCGCGAAGCATGAAGTCAACTAAAACATGCTGACGTGCTTACAAGAATTAGCATAAACTCCTGAATATTCCCCGTGAAGTCAGATCACCGTTAATTCTTCCCCATAAATTTCGACTCAATTCTTCCCAACACCTGTATAAATACACATAAACACTGCTCCCCCATATATTCAACGTGTGAACCTGTGAAAATTTTGCAGTTTTTGTTGAGGAAGATAAAGACAGAGGCGAAGAGGGAGATTTAAGAGGTGCGCAGGTTTTGGTTCTTGGTGCACAGGATAACGAGATGGGTGGTGCACCGGGAACGACGACATTTGTGCTGGCTTTTCTGGGTGTTTTTATGAATGCTGCGGTTATGTGCAATGGAGGATCAACCAGCTTGTTTGTGCGGAAAGAGGAGAAAACAATCGACATGCCTCTTGATAGTGATGTCTTCCGTGCGCCGCCCGGCTATAATGCGCCCCAACAGGTTTCTTTTGGAATCTATAGTATAAGCTTTTAAATTGTGAAAGGAGTTAATGCACGTAATTTGGAAACATACAGGACAACGAGCATTCTCAATATTATGCATTGAAAAGGACTGTGAACCTCCACGCTCTTTATCATGAGATTTTGAGTCTCACGTGTCTACGATTTCAACACCAAGAAATGCATCATATTCCATGAATATGATAACAAACTAGTGTGATGTATGGAATATATGACAAAAGTGGAGTATTTTATTGATATGCCATATAAGCCCGAGTTGGACATCCAATTGCTTCGATTTTAATTATCCGGAGAATACAATGCCTTACGTATTTAGCAAATATACAAAAGATGGCCAACCAAACATATTTATTTCTCAAACCAATAAAAATTCAATGAAGTGAATATGATTCCCAAAATAACAAGAGATATGGACAAAGTAGGTCCGATTACACATATTCCTGATCCTAAATGAAATGGAACAACATATGTTATGACAATTTTAAACACATATATTATGAGTATCAAACCTAGCTAGGTTTGAGGGGTCCTATTTCCTACTTGTGTATTGATAATTTTGTGTTTGAAGGTACATATAACACAAGGGGATCATGAGGGAAAGGGAGTGATTGTATCATGGGTTACAATGGATGAGGCAGGTTCAAACACAGTTTGGTATTGGCCAGAAAACAATGAGCTGCACAAGAACAAGGCTAAAGGAACTGTAACCAAATACAGATTCTACAATTATACCTCTGGTTTTATTCATCATTGCGTTATTAAGAAATTGAAGGTGAATATTAACTTATTTATTGTTTCTTTAATATATATATATATATATATATATATATATATATATGAAGTATTCACTTATTTGTGGGCAGTATGACACCAAATACTACTATGAGCTTGGAGTTGATCCGATCACACGGAGGTTTTGGTTTGTTACTCCACCGGAAGTTGGTCCCGACATGCCGTACACTTTCGGACTAATTGGTATGCCGGTTTTGCTAATAATTGGTTGTATAGAGATCAAAATCCTTTTTTGTATCGAAATGATCCCGAAAGAATTATGGATTAATGATAAAATAACAAGCTGAAAACCTCATGTATTCTCACAAATGAAGCAGCAAGCACCCTGTCCCCAAAGTTTGAAGGTCATGCCACTATCCCAGCATTTTGAGCATCTCCCCCACTTATCAGGCCATCTCCAACCGGAGCTAGACCCGATTTCTCCTCCAATCCAGTGTCATCCCCTACATCAGGGTGGCCCTGCCTATAGTGCTACGCCACGTATAGTGTAGCAATGTAGAATTAGCTATTTAAATTAAATTGATAAATTATTTAAACGTAAATTTATTATGTAAACATATTAATTAATTTATAAATTTACCTATATATATATAAGAAAGCAAGGAGTTATTCTTCATTACTATTGTAATGAATACTAATTAATAGTAATTTACTATTTATTAAAAAAATTAAATTTTTATTTTAGAAATTTTTTTTTCAAATTTTTTTTGTTGATGCGCGGTTTGGCCTGAATCGATTAGGAAAAAATATATCTTGTTGACGCGCGCAACTTCAACTATTCATTACTATTGTAAAGAATAGTAATGAATGGTAACTTACTATTTATTAAAAAACAATTAATTTTTTTTTTAGAAACATTTTTTTGTTACATAAAATTTTTTTGTTGATGCGCGGGTTCGGCCTGAATCGACTAAGGAAAAATATCTTAATCGGTTATTGATGCGCACAACTTCAAATGTTGTTTTTCAGTTTATAGTAAGATGGACATCATTTTTTTAAACAAAAAATTATAGTTAGTCATTTGGTTATTTTTTTTGCCCATTCTGATACAGTAACATCGTCGTTTTTAAAAAAAAATGTTTGTTAAAGTCAATCATTTGAATTGTTATTTTCAATCAAATGTTGATGCGCGAGTTTGGCCCGAACCGACTAGGAAAAATTATATCTTAGTCGGTTGTTGATGAGCACAACTTCAAATGTTATTTTTTCAGTTTATAGTAAGATTTACATCATTTTTTTAAAAAAAAAAAATTAGAGTTAGTCCTTTAGTGATTTTTTCCCATTCAGTTACAGTAGCATGATCCTTCTTTAAAACAATGTTTGTTAAAGTCAGTCATTTCAAATGTTATTTTCGATACAATTAGGAAAAAAATATTCAACATGCTGGTACCTGGCACCACACATTGTGCGGTACCAACAATAACTAGTAAAAATATAATGGAAATAAAATAATAGTTATAAATGAAATTAAAAAGAATATTTTAGGGAATATTCTTTATAGCATAAAGTTTGAAGTAAATTATTTAGAGATTGGTTTTGTATTTGGTGCAAAATGCACATTAGGTTGTAGATGAGCTCGTAGAATCATGAAAATCTCCTTTGTACATACAAGCGTTCTCCGGATTCAATGACTTGTTTCTGTTCATTACAGGTGATCTTGGCCAGACTTATGACTCCAACATTACGCTTACACATTATGAGAATAATCCACAAAAGGGGCAAACTGTATTGTTCGTTGGAGATCTGTCTTATGCCGACAACTACCCTTTTCATGATAACAGGAGATGGGATACGTGGGGAAGATTTGTTGAGAGAAGTGTTGCTTATCAGCCTTGGATTTGGACTGCAGGAAATCACGAGCTTGATTTTGTTCCTGAAATTGCAAGTTTACTTTCATTTAGTTTAAAATGCTCTCGAGTCTTGAATATATTCAAATTTTAATGGAATTCCATATGTTTCTGCAGGGCGAAACGAAGCCCTTCAAGCCTTTTACTCGTCGGTACCATGTCCCTTACAAGGCATCGAATAGTACAGCTCCCTTTTGGTATTCTATCAAGAGGGCTTCAGCATACATCATCGTTTTGTCCTCGTATTCTGCATATGGTAAGAAAATGGGATAAATGATGAATATTCATTCACTATAGAAAAATGGCATGATATTATTTGCACCTTAGACAAGAATGCTCCTGTTTGAGAGTTGTATGACGTTGAAAATTTACAAGCTATGTTACCTCTTTATAAGATAAATAAGTTACTCCACTTATTACGAATTTGTTTTCAGTTGGAACCTCGTGTATTCTTAACATGGTATCATAGCTAGGTTTTTCATGTGATTGACTATTCCACCAGCATGCTCATCGTCACTCGCATTATCAATCCACATATTTGACATATAAAATGTCACATGTGAGGGGGCGTGTTTAGAGTTGCCACATATTGAGAATTTACAAGCTATGTTAGTTCTTTACAGTATAATGAGTTACTCCATTCATTACCAGTTGGTTTTGAGTTGGAAGTTCACGTATTCTTCAACACTCCTTGTATAAAATCTTGTGTTATATGTGATATAATGCATCATTTTTTTGTTTTTGCCCACCTTGAAGGAAAATATACTCCTCAATATAAATGGCTTGAAGCAGAGCTACCAAAAGTAAACAGGAGTGAGACACCATGGCTGATTGTTATGTTGCATTCTCCATGGTATAACAGCTATAACTACCATTTCTTGGAAGGGGAATCCATGAGAGTCATGTTTGAGGCATGGTTTGTTAAGTACAAAGTCGACGTCGTTTTTGCGGGCCATGTTCATGCATACGAAAGATCGGTACGCACATTTTGGAGCCTAAAATTTATTTCCTGAAAAACCAATATTTGTGTTATACTCACGATTGTCTGTTTGAAGCCCCACTTTGACTCACACTCTGGACTTTGTCATTCTTTTTGCTATATGATATCCATACTGCAATCATGCATGATTGGAAATTTTTTGCATCCTTTAGCATTGACCATAACACTTGTCTTGCATTTGCAGGAACGTGTTTCTAACATTGCATACAATGTTGTAAACGGGTTGTGCATACCCGTGCACGATTTGTCCGCCCCTGTGTACATTACCATTGGAGATGGAGGGAATATTGAAGGCTTAGCCACAAAGTAAGACTACCAGTTCACCAAGATTCAATCCAACATACTGTGATTTACATTCAATACCAGCTGAGTAAAAAGGCTAACATATTCTTAATGTGTATGTTTCAGCATGACAGAACCACAGCCTAAGTACTCAGCTTTTAGGGAGGCCAGCTTTGGCCACGCCACTTTCGATATCAAGAACAGAACCCATGCTTACTACAGTTGGCACCGGAATCAGGATGGATATGCTGTACAAGCTGATTCCATGTGGTTTTACAATAGATACTGGCATCCTGTCGACGACTCTACCAGCTCAGAATCTTGATTCAAGTTTTTTTTTTCTCTTTTTGATTTCACATTTTCGATGTTTTTTTTTATTTGTGTTGTTCGTGAAAATGTTTGTGAAGTGAATCTCACGTGTTTATGATATCATTTCTCGCTTGTGACTAACTAAATAGCCCAATTGTACATCCTGAAAATAAGTCGAGATACATTGTAAGCAACATACATTGTGAAATTACATGCTGATTTACTCAACAATAACGACAACAACAACTAAACCTTTAATCCCAATGAATTGAGGTACGCTACATGAATCATAAAAGAAATCAAGTTGAGTCACGCACACGCGTCAGTCTTTTCCAAGTGCTTCTTTCGATCAGAATTACTCAATAAAACTAAATTAGTATTCCAGTGCATTTTACAAGAAGACAACTTAATTCAGACTAATATACTCAACATTATCTGAACTTAGCATCTAAGTATCCGGTAACCAACTTACCGCCATAAGACTGGCAGGTTTTATTGAGTAATTCTGATGGAAGTAAATCAGAATTAGGTGGAAGTGATTGACAGTTAATATTTTGTTAGTTGTGAGCTTAAGCATAAAAGGGGAATGCATATTTCGTAGCCTATAATGAAATTATGACTCAAACCACCTTTAAGCTGCTTAGATCCTTGCTTCTTGTCATCACATCAAAGAGAATGATGCCTCACCGTTCAGGAATAGGATGAGGCGGTAGCACTTGGCGTGAGTGCGCTAATACACCAACCCATTTGATAATCTGTATTGTTCGATCAACAAGTTGAGTTTTTACCGACCACATCATTTCCCATTGTATCATTTTTTTACCCTTTTTCTGTTCTTCGGATTGATTCTCATTTTTGATTGTTTGGGTTGGTCTTTGAATGCCTGTCTTATTCTGTGTACTCCTGTAGGTTCAACAGGTACTTCCTCAACGCGTGGGGAATTTCGACGCTAGAATTAGTGTATTATCGTGACTCCCACACCCAAAATAATTTTGGGTCATTGATCTGCCCTTAGATTTTATCATTGCGCAGCATCGAAATTCCCTCAATATATTATCCTTATTAAATGGATCTGTCCCGGCCATGTTTCCTTCCTTCCTGCTGGTTTCTGACCATCTTTACTGAAAGTTGAAGAATTGCACGCTTGAGTCCATATTAACAAGTTGTGGTGCATCAACCATTGAAACGATATAATCCAATAGTTGATACGCCCTTTGAGGGCAAGACATTATCAAATAAACTCATATTAATGGACCTTTTCATGTATTGACCAATAAAAACATATTCAAATAAGTTGGAGTTTTACTTTAATTACATTTAAATTAAAATTTCTTATAAGCATCATCAAGATTTTTGGTCACAGCGCTTGTCACAATATTAATGCATAATTGGTTTATTAACACGGATTACGTTAGGGAAATTATTGCTCTTATTTTGGTTAAAATATTATTGCAATAATTACGTTTATTAGTTAACGTATAACAAAAAAATTTGGTGTTTAATGTGTGATTCACAAATTTTTATTGCGTGTACCGAAGTTTGTAAGATTTTATTTGATAAATATTATTACATCATAAAATTTGAATTGATATTTGTGTAGATAACAAATAGAAGTTATAAAATTTAACTATATTAATGTATTATAATGATATAGTATCTTTGGAAATTTGAGAAAATTGAATTAAACAAATTGATTATATAAGAATAAGTTATTTATTTATTTATATAATTTAGAATAATAAAGAAACATTGCTCAACTCAGTTATCTGCTCGACCAAGGACAAATCTAGAAATTTTTTAAGGATGCAAAAAATAACAACATGAAAAATGAAGGGTTAAAAAAATTTAAGGGGACCCAACACATGCATGCATCTCTGCCCCTGACTAATGGATGATGTATATAATCAAAAATTATGTCTGCATGAATAAAGAATTTTACATATTTTATATAGAACTTTCTTCTAACATTTTAATTTATATTCTACCTAAAATATTTAAAAATCCCAGTATAATAACTTGACAATGACATTGATGAATTCAACATTATGAGATAGTGTTCTTTATTTGTAGTTGCTGGCCGTGTGCTCATCATCGTTGCATCATTACATTACCTAATTATTTTTATATTTAATCACTAATTATAAAATATTTGTTTTTAAATGATTGAATCACTAAATAAAAAATATTTGTTTTTAATATACAAATCCTTCAGTAATTGGTAGAAGAACGAGAATGATTTTTTTTTCTTCCTTCCATTATGAAGGGTCGGTATTTTTATGGGTTAGATAGGAAAATGACCTTAAAAGAAAAACTTTTTAAAGTCCTAGACCTCTTCAAAATAATTTTTGGTCAACTAACCTTCAAAATAGAAAATAACCCCTTTATTCCAATTATATCCTTACAAATTTTAAAACTAAAGAAACTAACTTTTATGAATATGAACTCCCTCAGTTTCTGTCATCTTGAGATAAACCCAAGAGCATACTTTTGCAAGGGACTCACTCTTCATAAATCGATACAAAGAAAATAAAACCGGTCCATCATGCTTCCGAATTACAATAAAAATTTATTAAACAAAAAATACCATTTTGACCATAACGGTACCGGGTGAGGTGGGTCGCAACGCCACCAGTCGGAAACTTACTGCCTCCAGACTGTTTTACGAAGGGCTCCTCACCATCCAACCTCAGCTCACGGGCGAGGTTAGTCTGCCAGTTATCCGACTCCTTCAGAAACCGCATATCACAGCCTTAATTCGTTTCCTACCTTAAGGCGTAAGGTACAATCAAGATATAAAAAAGATTTAAAGAAATCTGAGAGGTAGATGGACAAAAGCCTTATTTTTATTCTGGAATACTTATAACATCTCTTACATTAAAACGTCTCCTTTTGGGAGGAGACGGACTTGTTTAGCCTCTCATATAGATGAGGCTTGACTTAAGAACACATAAACTTGTAACAAACAGAACAATTATTACAGACACTACAGAAATGAAAGAAAGAAAAGAAATATTACCAAGCTAAGAAAGCTGAAGATTACAAAGCTTGGAGATTACAATATTTATTTTTCATAAACTATGGAGAATTTTCGATGTCCTTAGCTTCCTGAATGCCTTGGTATTTATAGAAGTCTGGAGGTGGATGTGAAGTCCGGACTTCAAGTCTTGTTAATAATCAAACGTCATTGCATGCGTCTTCTATCTTGTTTGGTATCTTGTGGTCCCTTCGACTTTCGGCCGAAGAGCTGTCCTACCATTTTGTTTTCTTTTTCAAATGGTAGTGGTCCTCGTCAGAGTCACATGGCTCTTGTCTCCCTGTGGTCCCTAAAAATTTGGCATTTGCAGTCCACGTGGGAATTTTCCACGTTTGTCTGGTCCTGCTTTGTCCTCTTTCTTTTGGTCCCTTTTGACAGGGAATCCTTTCCCGAACAGTGGATCTTTCTGCTCTGGGCAGCTTGGGCAGATGTAGTCATGCCATCTTCCCACATGAGCCATGTTGCAGAACTTCCGACTCGTTTCTTTGGTTGCCGGAATCTTGTTGTCCCATAATATCTGCCTCTTCTTTTCAAAGATGTCCTCGGCAAATTTTGTAGTATGGCTTGTCATGGCATTAACCATGAATGATCCGTTCGCTGTTTTCTGGAATATTTTGAACGGATACTTGACTTTGTCCATCTCCGTGAGACAGACCCATAATCCCCAAGCTCTTCTGGTCGTAATGTCATCTTCTGTGAGCGGGGAAACTAGTGTTGTTCCTTCGGGCGGTGGTTTTATTTGATCCATCGCCTTCCAGTTAGGCCTCTGTAACTTGACAAAATGAAAGCTAGGGTGAAGGCCTTTTCCTGTGATTTCTGGGGCTGCAGTTATGAATTTTAGCTCCAGAACATCTCCTCGTCCCAGTGTATGATTATTTTGCCATGAGTCATGCACTCCTTCAGAGATCCAATCCGGTAATTTTGCGATTTCCGGAAAACTTGGTGCTGTGGTAAAGACTGAGGCTAGGCAGCCAAAATCGAACCACTCACGAACACTTTCTGGTTTGACACCAGGATGCATCCACATTCTTGGGTATTTTCCTGACCAGTCCGCTGTAATTTTTCCATGAATTATACCCATTCTTGTACAAAGTTTCTCCCATGATCTTTGATATTCCTGCAAATGGGAAGTTGGGGAAACAATATTCTCGTTAGTATTAACCTTAGATTTGCCCGCCGATGGCCTAAGATTAATCTCTCCCTCTTTAACCCCTGAGGTGCTGGGTTGGCTTGATTCTTCCGATATCCCAGATACCTTGGAATCAATATTTCCTTCTGTATTTTCCCCGAAAGGATCAATACTAGGACCTGTAGTGGCGGTACTTGAATCCTCCACACCGGTTGATGAGCCCGGCTCTCTGAAACACGACTTTAGCTTCACCGATGAAGCATCCCGTCGGAGGGGAATATAAAGACTGTCCCATAAACAGGTGTGAGCCTGCATGGTAGCCTTCATAGCCTGTTGGACCTTCGTGAGATCCAGTTCCTGTACTTGACCCTCAACCTGAGAATTAATCACCAGGCCGTTGATCTTCTTGTCTAGCTCCTCCAGATTTTCTCGGAGGTGCTTTGATCTCGTGATGATGGAATTAGCTTCACTTGCTTCCATCTCTCGTCAAAAAATCTGCAAGAATATTTTTATCAGATTTTACAATGACAATATCATAATCATAATATTGGCATTCAGCTTGCCATCTTAAAATTCTAGCCTTTTCTGGTTTTGATTCAATTTTATTTTTTAAAAAGGCTTTGACACTCGTATTATCTATTTTCAAGATAAATTTCTTTGCAAGTAGGAAAAGTGGCCATTTTTTAAAAGCCTTTCGAACAGCAAAGAACTCCTTCTCGTTGATGTGCCATCTGATAACTTCGTTGTTATCAAATAGCCCACTACAATATCTGCATGGCACTTCTCCTTCTGGTGTAATTTTCATGAGAACTGCCGCCCACCAGTGATCACTGGCATCTGTGTATAATACCAGTTCATCCTCGTCATTTGGTATTGCAAGCTTTGGTAGTTGCATGCAAACCTCCTTCAGCTGTTTGACAGCTTGTCTATGATCGTCATTCCACTCAAATTTAACATCCTTTTTTAGTAGCGGACTGAACACCTTCCTGTGGTTTGCTAGATTGTTGATAAACATCCCAGCGAAATTAACAACTCCTAAAAAACTCTGAAGTTGTTTTAAATCCTTGAGGTCATCCGGATATCCTTGTACTTTTTCAACAATATGATTTTGCAGGATGATTCCAGATTCATCAATCTCAATTCCAAGGAATTCGATCTGTCTTGTAGCAATTACTGCTTTCTTTTCGGAAAGCACCAATCCTTCCTTGTAACAAACGTCTGAAAAGATTTCCAGATGTTTAAGATGTTCTTTCATGTTTTTTGACGCTATGAGGATGTCGTCAATGTACACGAACATAAAGCTGAAGTAATCCTTGAAAAGATTATCCATCTTCCTCTGATATATCTGGGGAGCATTTGCTAATCCCATTGGCATGACATTCCAGATATAATGTCATTGTGGTGTGGAGAATGCCGTGAACTTTATGCTTGCTTCCTCCATTTTAATCTGGTAGAACCCAGACTTGCAATCGAATTTAGAAAACACTTTGGCATTCTTGATACTATTTACCAAATGTTCTCTGCTTGGGATAAAATATCCATCGAACTCCAAGATTTCGTTGATCCCTTTATAGTTGATCACCAATCTCGGCTTTCCTCGTTTAATTTCTCCATGATTCCTTACCAGAAATCCTAGGCTGCTGTATGGAGAAATACCGGCTGAGATTAACTTAAGGTCAAGATGCTCCTTAAGTATGATCTGCATATCCTTCCGATCTTCCTGGTTCATGGGGATCGGCCTGTACCTAACAAACTCATTTTCTTTTCCAGTCTTCACCTTCAAATTAGCTCTGAGCTCATTTTTGTTCCACCATGCCAGTGGATCCTCGTTGTAGTTCCTACGAATCTTCCTTTTTACATCCTCTAGAGTGATTCGCTCTTCGAGGGTAGATTCAGGTTGTAGAACTTCTTCTCGTAAAGCATTTTTCAGTAGCAACAGGGTTTCTGGAGTTACTCTTTCCTCACCCTGTTCTTTGAAAGACATGATATTAACCCAGTCAAAAGTTTGTGACTCCCTTTCACTAGGACCTTGTTGTCGGAACTGAAGAATTGCCTCTCCAAATTTCCGCTGATCTTTCATCTTTGGGTGGCGAAGTTTTCCTTCATCACCACGCTTGTTGCGAAAACGAATAGGGAATTTCCTGTGAAACGCCTCCCGTAATCGTTGTACCATAATCTTATGATCACATAGAGTTGTGAAAATAAGTCTTCGCGTTTCATTCTCTTGAGTGAATGTCTTGAACGTCTGTAGGAAATTGTTTCCTAACAACATATCTGCACATGTATCATGGAAATATATAGGTGGAGTTTTGACTTTGTACCATGGGGTACCGCCGGCTCCTCCGATAATGATTTCCGCTCCTCGGACTCCTTCATTAAGAATAAGGATCCGTTTGGAAAAGTCTCTTCCGGCAATGGCTGGTAATTTCTCACCAACTTCTTTGGGGAAGATTTCTCACCTGGCAGTGCATATTCCAGCTCCTGAGTCAATGTATGCTGCAAAATATTCTGCCCTGTAGTGCTCGTATAACATCCCAATGGAGATGTATATGGAGAATGGACTGGTGGTCATCTGATTCGGTATCTCTTTCCGTCGACCGTGAATTCCATTCCATCTTGCAATCTTTCCCAAGGTTTATGTTCCTCGAGAAATTCAATTCCTAGAATAAGCTGTTCTGGGATCCGTCCGGCAATGCCTTCAATGGTGAGGTCAATTTCACCAATTTGAAGGTTTCCTTGAAATTTTCCAACTGTGGGTTGTTGCAAATAATATAGAACATTGCAGGGGAAGATATTATTCTTCTCGATTATGACAAAAATTATCTGCACTTCTCTCCAGCCTTCTGGGCACTTCAGTTTTCCTATTGTTGTGAAAACATCAGGAATTTTCTGAATTCTGCTTGAGGCTGCCTTCTGCTTTTCCTTGGGATAGTTGCTGATTAACCTATCCTGATCGCTTTTATTTTAAACAGTTATTTCGAGCGATTCTACCGCAAGTGCACGGTGTCAAGTTTTAGTATAATGATCTAAAAGTAAGGATAGTCGAACCCACGAGGACTAGTAGTAATTACCAAATTTAACTAGCGTTCTATATTTAACCTACGAAATTGGTTGAAAGATGAACTAATTTAATCAACTCCAATATTCAACGCACCACAGAGAATTAAAATAATAAACAGTAGAGATAAATATCGAGACTTCGGTTCACTTGAGTAATCCCCCACAATTTACCTACTAGTTCTAATTAAAATTAATGCATCTAAGGTGACAAGTTTTCCGATTATATCCAATATACTCTCTCGAGCTATATTAAACCTAACACTGAATTGCAGTAAGTAACTCTCGTTCACTTATTTAACAATTCAATATTGCATACGTTCTATGAAAACCCTTAGCCTTCGATTACTAGATATCTATAGCTATCACTCGTGTATTTGACGTCATCTTTCGATCTCGGTCTGAAATCCACGGTTTATGTTATTGGTTCCGTTTTACAAAATCATCTCTCGATCTCAATTGCAAACTAACGACATTCAAAGAGTAGCTAATTCTTCAAAAGCATTAACAGCATAACATAAACTCAAAAATAACAAAAACTCAATCAAAAACTAGAATTAAAACTGTGGGTTCATACACAAGATCCCCTTGTCTCGATAACAAACTTAGCCTAGCATATTAACGGAAAAACAACGTTTTATAATATCTAACAACATTATAAACATTGGAATTCGAAAATAAAACTAAACAAAAGTTCAGAAATACTAGTAAACACTCGATGTTGAATCGTGCGTCGATCCGTTGTTCCCGTCTCTAGCTGCGTTCCTTGAATCGTCTTGAATGAATCTTCTCTTCCCAAGGGTGGCTGCCTATCCAGAGGTGAAAGCCCCTCTAATGACCTAAAAATCTCTTTTTATATCTCTCCTCACGAGCTCCAATCATCTGGTACCAAAAATAGCCCCAAAACTTAATTAAGGAAGTTTTTTATTCTGGGACTCTGCACGCGATCGATTTCTTCGAATTGGGCGATCGATCGCCTTCAGCTTTTTCTCCTCGGCGATCGGTCTCTTCAAGATAGGCGATCGATCGCCTATATGTTCTGCCCCGAGGCGATCGGTCGCCTGATTTGTTGCGATCGATCGCCTCTCGCTTGAAAAATTCCACGAGCTCACTGCCTTCAGGCGATCGATCTCTTCGAAATAGGCGATCGATCGCCTGAAGCTTTTGTCAATTTTTAAGTCATTTTGACATCTTTTCCCACGGATTGCCTCGTACTGTCATAGTTCCACCTCCTAGTCCATAAAACGGGGTTTTCCAGTATTTCTTGCACTTCTACTGGATTCCTGGAAATACAACAAAACACAACCAAAAGTATAAAATCTTCCAAGAATCACTATAAAAATCGCAAGAAATATATGCAAATATAAGTGTAAAAATGACACTTATCAACTCCCCCAAACTTAGCTCTTGATCGTCCTCGAGCAAGAATAAAATCAAAAACAGTGAATTCACAACAGATAAGTGGCATGGATCATTTCGTGCTCGTATGTTTATCTCAGAACCTTTACTCATACTACAACAAAGAATCTTTCAAATTGTTGGACACAAAGTGTTTTCTCTTTAAGTCAAATAACAGTTTCAAATTCGGAACGTGTGTGTGTGCTGTTGTCAATCCCAAGTATCATACAATTATCATAGATCAAAACAGTGTTAATCAATAACAATCAAGATTTTTCATCGAGAATCTCATAAACCTAGTTTTCAAGCACTTCTCCACTAATGCAATCAATTCCTAGACTTGGATCAAAAGGACTTTTAAAGCTTATAATGTTAGGCCTTTTGGTGTCGGGTACAAAGAAAAGATAGGAAGCGCAAAGAAGAGAGTATAATCTTTTATAATTCAATTGTTCGCACACATCGAGCTTCTCTTCTTTTTCTTTTATAGCCTTGGCCACTTTGGGTCTTATATGTTTATTTATTTATTTTTTTTCAAGGCTCTTTGTCTATCCTTTTCTTTTTCTCATTCACAAGCTCTTTTCACAATAAGCTCATCAACTATAAACATCTATGTGCATCTAATGAAATTCATTATACTCCCTTGGGTGAGGATAAGATATATTTTTTTTTTTTTTTAACAAGGTAGGTATAATGAGTTTATCAACAAATGTCGAATGGTGGCTAATTTCCATTCTTATTCAATCAAGCTCAAAGTTGGACACTAGGGAAAGATGTAAATAAGGTAGGCTTGAAAGGCTCAAACGTTCCAAAGATCGCCTAAATCATATCCAAGTCTAGTTCATAATTATAAAAATTTCGCCTCAAAGTGCCATCATCAAATAAGTTCTATGATTACTCTAAGATGCTCAAGACATGTCATCAAGTTCACACCTATCATCACTACTTCAAAAGTAATCAACAAGTTTATGACTCAATGTGCTCAAATTATTCCTCATTTTCAACATGTCAATTCGACTCAAAATATTCACAACATGTTTACAATCATCCAGATTCAAGTCATAAGTAGAGTAAACTAATATCATCATAGCATGGAGTCACTACTTTTAATCCAATTACACTAAAAACAATTTTTCAGGCTCTTCATCGGACTCATCAATATTATGCTAAAATCAAAGATTCCACAGCATTAGACATGTTCAAACGCACAATTAAACAAATTCAACTCAGCACAAACACCATTCACTCCTTAAACAAAAGCAAAAACAAAATTCCCATCTCCACATATCATATCATAGTTAACCAATTACCCCCCCAAACTTAAGTAATACATTGTCCTCAATGTAGTGAACAGGAAGAAATAATAGGACAACGTAATACCTGTGGTGACAACCGTCAGTGGTCGTCACCCTCATCCGCATCGACAGCGCCATCAGCATCATCATCGTCATCAGAGGGTGGCGGGTATGGCTGGAGCATGGGTGGCAGTGGAAACGCCAAGTCGGGATGGGCCTGGGCTGCGACTGTGTGCCAGTCGTATGAAAAACGTAGAAACTCACGAAGCTCAAGGCGCATGTCATCTTGATTGTGCAACATCTCCTCTTGATTGCGCCGGAGCTCGCGTTGCCCATCACGAACCAATCGCTGTTGCAATTTGAGTGCCCTAAGCTCATCCTCTAAAGATTGAAATCGTTGAGCATTGGTTGTAGGATGAGCTATTGGAGAATGGCCACGAGAAGCTCGGCGATGTGAAGATTGGGGCTGGTCCGGATCATTGGAAGGCCCTGGTGCAGACTCGGGCTCCGCCGGTGGTCTAGGAAGGCGAAGTGGCATAAATGGCACACTGGTTTCCTCATAAGCCTCCCAAGGGACTTGTTCCTGGAGGCACAATTCAGTGATTAAAGACGGAAAGGGGAGACCAATCGTGGTAGAGCCTTCCACCGCTACTTTCATCGAAGAGTATATGATCTCCCCAATATCCACCGAGCGGCGTGTCATGATAGCGAAAACTAACACAGCTCTCTCCTTAGTAACCACGGCAGTGTGAGTCGATGGAAGGACTCGATGGGAGATAAAAGTAAACCAGATGTCTGCCTCTGGTGTCAACTGAGTTTTCTTACAATGTTTGATCTGCCCATCCGAATTGAGTATCCATTCTGCCCCTTCCCTACAGATTGTCTCTATCACTTCATTATAGTCAAGGTGGTGATGCAAATAAGTCGAGTATTCATCGTTTCTGAAATCCGGCATCTCATATGTGCGATTGATGCGTTCGCTAAGAAAAAGAAACTTCTTCCCCCGGATAGTCAGATACGGACCGTTCGCTTCGACTTTGAAGTTGGCATAGAACTCCTTGACTAAGGGGATGACTGCATGGCACGGGGGTGATACAAAGCGCAACCATCCGCGGCGTTCCGCCTCGCGGAGGATGGACGAATCGGGTGTGTCCATATCCATTCCCCTCTCCCTCACCAAAGGTCTAGCATGCCATTTTTCATAGAATTCTGATGCGGCATGATTGGCAAAACGAGTCGTGTCATAATTCGGGGTGGGGGTGGAAGAGGAAGCCCCTCGTCTTGGCTTCTTTGTAGGTGCCATGCTATGAGATATATCAAAATGACAAGCAATGCCTCAATGAGTTCTTACACAATCCAACTTGCCTCAAACCACTTTCAAGAAGTTACTAAGCACCACCAAGCCTCAACAATATCAATACTAGCAAGCCTCTAACACCAATCTTCAAAATAACTTTCCTACCCACAAAGAATGCAAATCCTTGCCCACTTTCACCAAATATCTAGTAATTAGGCATGACCCGGAAATTGCAAGCCAAATTACCTCTAAATTTCGAAGCTTTGATGGAGGGTGTTCCTGGGCTTGGAGTAATCTCTCCTTGGTGCTGGAATGGCTTCCCGATCTTGTAATCTGTAGAAGAAAATTGTACCCTTTAGCCAATAATAGTGGAGGGGAAAGGAATTTGTGATAACATGAAAAATTGAGAAGAGATTGGGAAGGAAATTTGGGATTTGAGGATTTGGGGATTTAGGGATTAGGGATTTGAAAGGAGGAGGAGATGTGAGTTGGTGTGGAGTGAGCGAATCAGAGGTGTTTAAAAACAAAAAAACGCGACAGGCGATCGATCGCCTCAGATTAGGCGATCGATCGCCTGTGTCCAGTAGCATTTTGTAAATTTTTTTTCGTTGAGGCGATCGATCTCCTAAAAATAGGCGATCGATCGCCTACCTCCAGTAGCATTTTTAAAAAATTTGTGGGCTTAGGCGATCGATCGCCTAAAAATAGGAGATCGATCGCCTACCTCCAGTAGCTGTTTTTGAAAAGTGCATGCTCAAGGCGATCGATCGCCTAGTTAGGCAATCGATCGCCTCCCTCCAGAGTTTTTTTTTTTTCAATCAAAACCTACAAAAATTAAAAAGAAAAACTTCCAAACCAAAATCAATTAACTAATTACTAAATTCAAAACGAAGGAGAAGGGAGAAAAATTAGTTCTTGATTTATAGTCCCAAGCTGGACTTTTTGCATCTGTCGCTTCATTCAACAAAATGGACGGTGGTACACTCCGGTATACTGAAATCATGCCCGTGGTAGTGCTTCAACCGCTGTGCATTCACTGTGAACGTTCCCTTGGTTGGATCATAGAGTTCGATTGCACCTGATGGAAACACCTTGGAAATACGGAATGGTCCGGACCAACGAGATTTAAGCTTGCCTGGAAACAGCCTTAATTTGGAGTTAAATAATAACACCATATCTTCTTCCTTGAAATCACGTTGACTGATCCTTGCGTCATGCCATTTTTTTGTCTTTTCTTTATAGATCTTGGAATTCTCGTATGATTGGTTCCGAAACTCTTCCATTTCGTTCACTTGGAGGAGACGGTGATCACCTGCAGCAGTTAAATCAAAGTTTAGATTCTTTATTGCCCAAAATGCTCTATGTTCCAGTTCAACCGGAAGATGACATGCTTTTCCAAAAACTAACCGATATGGTGTGGTGCCAATAGGTGTTTTATATGCAGTTCTATAAGCCCATAAAGCGTCATCTAACCGTAAGGACCAGTCTTTTCGAGAAGTATTGACAGTTTTTTCTAAAATGCGTTTTACTTCCCTATTCGACACTTCTACTTGCCCACAAGTTTGTGGATGATAAGGTGTTGCAACTTTGTGGGTGACTCCATATTTGCTTAAGAGTGTGTCAAAAAGTTTGTTGCAAAAATGTGACCCACCGTCACTAATGTTACCAGTTCGTTGACACCTATCACAAGCTGAAACATACCTGTATGCATCTTTAAATAATGTAGGCCAATAAAATCCAGATTCCAGTACCTTGGCAGCAGTTTTGGTTGGACCCATGTGTCCCCCTACCTCGCGATCATGACAATGGCTCAATATAGATGACATCTCCTCCTCTGGAACACACCTCCTGATCATGTTATCTGCACAAACTTTGAACAACAATGGTTCCTCCCACATGTAGTGTTTAACGTCAGATAAAAATTTCTTCTTTTGATAAAATGTCATTTGTGGGAGGATACCACTAACCAAATAGTTTGCAAAATCGGCATACCAGGGTAGGGCAAGAACTTGAAAGAGCTGTTCATCGGGGAATTTTTCATTGATCTCTTCCACATCATTATCATGTTTCTCAATCTCAAAATCAATCCTAGATAAATGATCCGCCACTACGTTCTCTACACCCCTCTTATCCTTAATTTCTAAGTCAAATTCTTGCAATAAAAGAATCCATCGGATTAAACGTGGTTTAGCGTCTTTTTTAGCAAGAAGATACTTGAGTGCCGAGTGATCAGTGTACACAATGACTTTGGATAGACAAAGATAAGAGTGAAATTTATCGAAGGCAAATACTACTGCTAGAAGTTCTTTCTCAGTGGTGGCATAGTTCTGTTGTGCCTCATTTAACGTTCTACTAGCATAGTAAATAGTGTGAAATACCTTATTCCTTCTTTGTCCCAATACTGCTCCGACAGCTGTGTCACTTGCATCACACATCAACTCAAATGGTATATCCCAGTCAGGTGCTATCAAAATAGGTGCTGTGACCAATCTCTCCTTTAGTGTCTCAAATGCCTGCAAGCAATCAGCATTAAAATCAAATGGTGCTTCTTTAGTCAACAAGTGAGATAAAGGTTTTGAAATTTGAGAAAAATCCTTTATAAATCGTCTATAGAACCCAGCATGGCCTAAGAAACTGCGAATTCCCTTCACTGATACTGGTGGAGGTAGTTCCTGTATCACTTGTACCTTTGCTCGATCCACTTCAATACCCTTTTGGGATATTTTATGGCCCAAGACTATTCCTTCTTTTACCATGAAGTGACACTTCTCCCAGTTTAGTACTAAGCTGTTCTCCTCACACCTTGTCAATACGAGATCAAGATTATGCAGACATGCATCAAATGAATTTCCAAACACAGAAAAATCATCCATGAATACTTCTAAAAACATTCCTACCATGTCATGGAATATCGACATCATGCATCTTTGAAACGTAGCCGGTGCATTACATAACCCAAAAGGCATTCTCCTAAATGCAAATGTACCATAAGGACAAGTGAAGGTGGTCTTCTCTTGGTCCTCAGGTGCAATTGCTATCTGATTATATCCCGAATACCCATCTAGGAAGCAATAATAATCATACCCAGCTAGTCTCTCTATCATTTGATCAATGAAGGGGAGGGGGAAGTGATCCTTACGTGTAGCTTCATTAAGTTTTCTATAGTCAATACAGACTCTCCAACCAGTGACAGTCCTAGTAGGTATTAATTCATTCTTTTCATTAGTAATAACAGTCATACCTCCCTTCTTTGGTACACATTACACCGGACTCACCCATGCACTATCTGAGATAGGATAGATAATACCTGCATCGAGTAGCTTAATCACTTCCGCCTTGACTACTTCTTGCATCTTTGGATTCAAACGGCGTTGTGGTTGCACCAACGGCTTGTAAGTGTCTTCCATCAGAATTTTATGCATGCACATCGATGGGCTTATTCCTTTTATGTCCGCCACTTTCCATGCAAAGGCTTGCTTGTGCTCCCTCAAAATCCTAAGGAGCTTCTCTTCGTCAATACCTGTCAAAGATGAAGACACAATTACTGGTAGAGAATTACTATTACCCAAATAAACATACTTGAGGTGAGTTGGTAGTGTCTTGAGTTCAAGATTGGGTGGTTCTTCAATTGAAGATTTCTGTGGCTTGATGTCCCTTTCTCCCAACTCTCCTAAATTATTGCTTTGACGTCTAATGTAAGGAGGGTTAGCTCGCATCTGAGCAACTATCTCTTGTTCTTCTTCATTCTCAAGCATGTCCTCATCATTAGTGAGATAAGCTTCCACTACATCCTTGCATTCTGTTCGAAATATCATGTCAGATAACACATCAACATGGTCAATACTAAAACACATATGCTCGTCATGAGGGTGTTTCATAGCTTTAAAAACATTAAAAGTAACTTGATCCTCCCCTACACGGAGGATCAACTTCCCTTGATGCACATCTATGAGTGCTTTGCCAGTGGCCAAGAATGGTCTTCCCAAGATCAAGGGCATTTCAGCATCTTCTTCCATATCTAACACGAGAAAATCCACCGGGAAAATGAATTTATCCACCTTGACAAGTACATCCTCGATGAGTCCTCGTGGGTAGGTGATAGATCTATCCGCCAGTTGAAGTGACACTGTAGTGGGTTTAGGCTCGCCTAATCCCAACTTCCTGAAAATTGACAGTGGCATTAAATTAATACTCGCACCCAAATCACACAAAGATTTAGTAAATGAAATAGAGCCAATGGTGCAGGGTATAGAGAAACTCCCTGGATCTTTTAACTTAGGAGGCAATTTGTTTTGCACAATTGCTGAACACTCCTCTGTTAAACTTACCGTCTCATGCTCTCCTAATTTCCGCTTATTCGATAAAATTTCCTTCAAAAACTTAGCATAACTAGGCATTTGAAGTAAAGCATCAGCAAATGGTATATTGATATGTAATTTCTTAAAAATTTCAAGAAATTTTGCAAAACTTGCATCTACTTTAGCTCTTTTTAATGCAGCGGGAAAAGGAGGTGGGATTTGTACCTGCATTGGTGGTGTGATGGGTGTCTTGATAGAAGACTTACCTTTAGCTTCAACGTCTGCTTCAGTCTGTTCACTTTCCTCTATTTGTACTTCCTCAACTTCCTCTTTCTCCTCAGTGGGTGATCCAATCTGCTTACCACTTCTCAATGATATAGCCTTTACTTGCTCCTTTGGATTTTTCTCGGTATCGCTAGGTAAGGTCCCTTGCATTCTTCCTGACAAAATATTCGCCAACTGTCCCACTTGAGTCTCCAAGTTCTTTATTGATGCATCCTGGTTCTGCATTCTATTCTCCGTTGATGTAATAAACTTGGTCATCAACTCTTCCATACTCGGTTTTGATTGATAACCCGGTGGAGGTTGTGGATTCAAAACATTCTTTTGGTTAGACCAAGAGAAGTTTGGATGATTCCTCCACGGTTGGTTATAATTGTTGGAGTAAGAGTTACCCTGTTGTGGCCTGTTTCCTACAAAGTTAGCATTTTCAGTAGATTGCACAAAAGGATTACCTGCTTGGCATTCTGTACTCTGATGGTTGCCTCCACATAATTCACATATGACTACTTGAGCTTGCATCGCTGTCATGCTCAAGCTATCCATTTTCTTATGCAATGCCTCCAACTGAGCTTGTATAGATGTCACCTCATCAACTTGATGCATCCCAATCGGTCTTTTAGGCACATTCCTTTCGGACTGCCACTGGTAACTGTTGGATGCCATCTCTTCCAAGAGTGTGTAAGCTTCCTCAGGTGACTTTCTCATAATCGTACCTCCTGCTGCTGCATCAATCATAGATCTATTAGCAGAAAATAACCCATTGTAAAATGTTTGTACCTGAAGCCAAATCGGAAGGCCATGATGTGGGCATCTTCGAAGTAAATCCTTGAAGCGCTCCCAAGCTTCATATAGAGTTTCCGGATCATGTTGCATGAATGTGGTGATATCATTGCGCATCTTAGCTGTCTTGGAAGGGGGAAAGTATCTTGATAGGAAGGCTTGAGCCATCCCCTCCCAAGTAGTGATCGACCCTGCAGGCAATGAATTCAACCAGCTCTTAGCTTTGTCATTCAAAGAAAAGGGAAAGAGACGTAACCTGATGGCGTCGTCAGTGACACCATTGTGCTTGAACGTGTCGCATATCTCCAAAAAGTTGGAGATATGAGCATTAGGATCATCAGCAGGCGATCCTCCGAATTGCACAGAGTGTTGAATCATCTGAATTATGGCAGGCTTGATCTCGAAGTTATTAGCCTGAATCCTTGGTCTTGTGATGCTAGACATGGTGCCTTGAAAAGATGGTTGTGCATAGTCCATCATGGACCTTATAATTGGCACTTCATCATTATGTTGTTCACCATTCCCTCGATTGTTCTCAGCCATCTCTCTTGTTTCTTTTCGAAGTCTTCTGCAAGTTCGTTCAATCTCTAAGTCGAGTGGCTCTAATATAGGTCTGTCACTTCGTAGCATGCACTACAAAGACAACTCCCTGCAAAATTCAACACAACGAAGGAAGAACAGTAATGAAATCGTATAAACCGTAATATAAATAATTATAAAAGAAAAAATGGCTAAATTATAGTCAACTAATCTCTTATGATATTACTTAAACTAGTCCCCGGCAACGGCGCCAAAAACTTGATCGCTTTTATTTTAAACAGTTATTTCGAGCGATTCTACCGCAAGTGCACGGTGTCAAGTTTTAGTATAATGATCTAAAAGTAAGGATAGTCGAACCCACGAGGACTAGTAGTAATTACCAAATTTAACTAGCGTTCTATATTTAACCTACGAAATTGGTTGAAAGATCAACTAATTTAATCAACTCCAATATTCAACGCACCACAGAGAATTAAGATAATAAACAGTAGAGATAAATATCGAGACTTCGGTTCACTTGAGTAATCCCCCACAATTTACCTACTAGTTCTAATTAAAATTAATGCATCTAAGGTGACAAGTTTTCCGATTATATCCAATATACTCTCTCGAGCTATATTAAACCTAACACTGAATTGCAGTAAGTAACTCTCGTTCACTTATTTAACAATTCAATATTGCATACGTTCTATGAAAACCCTTAGCCTTCGATTACTAGATATCTATAGCTATCACTCGTGTATTTGACGTCATCTTTCGATCTCGGTCTGAAATCCACGGTTTATGTTATTGGTTCCGTTTTACAAAATCATCTCTCGATCTCAATTACAAACTAACGACATTCAAAGAGTAGCTAATTCTTCAAAAGCATTAACAGCATAACATAAACTCAAAAATAACAAAAACTCAATCAAAAACTAGAATTAAAACTGTGGGTTCATACACAAGATCCCCTTGTCTCGATAACAAACTTAGCCTAGCATATTAACGGAAAAACAACGTTTTATAATATCTAACAACATTATAAACATTGGAATTCGAAAATAAAACTAAACAAAAGTTCAGAAATACTAGTAAACACTCGATGTTGAATCGTGCGTCGATCCGTTGTTCCCGTCTCTAGCTGCGTTCCTTGAATCGTCTTGAATGAATCTTCTCTTCCCAAGGGTGGCTGTCTATCTAGAGGTGAAAGCCCCTCTAATGACCTAAAAATCTCTTTTTATATCTCTCCTCACGAGCTCCAATCATCTGGTACCAAAAATAGCCCCAAAACTTAATTAAGGAAGTTTTTTATTCTGGGACTCTGCACGCGATCGATTTCTTCGAATTGGGCGATCGATCGCCTTCAGCTTTTTCTCCTCGGCGATCGGTCTCTTCAAGATAGGCGATCGATCGCCTATATGTTCTGCCCCGAGGCGATCGGTCGCCTGATTTGTTGCGATCGATCGCCTCTCGCTTGAAAAATTCCACGAGCTCACTGCCTTCAGGCGATCGATCTCTTCGAAATAGGCGATCGATATCCTGAAGCTTTTGTCAATTTTTAAGTCATTTTGACATCTTTTCCCACGGATTGCCTCGTACTGTCATAGTTCCACCTCCTAGTCCATAAAACGGGGTTTTTCCAGTATTTCTTGCACTTCTACTGGATTCCTGGAAATACAACAAAACACAACCAAAAGTATAAAATCTTCCAAGAATCACTATAAAAATCGCAAGAAATATATGCAAATATAAGTGTAAAAATGACACTTATCAAAAGACATCCTTCTTGGCTCGATCATAAGGCTCCTGCTTCTGTTGAGAACAGGTTGATCTTGTATCCTCATGTCGATCTCTCCTATTGTCGGAGTATCAATGATGTCCGGCAATACTGCTTTGGCGAAGTCTTCGAAGATTCTGGGGACTTCGATGAATTCCTTTCTCAAGAATACCTCGGAATGATGAGTATTCGAGAGTGCGTATGACACCTTGTAGGTGATCGAGTAAGGTCTGTTCCCTTCTTTCATCAAATCTTCTCTTTTAAAATCTTGATGAAGAGTGAGAACTTTGTTGAAGTCTCGATCTCCTAAATTGTATGCAATCCTTGGATAGATGTTGAAGGCCATCTTTCCTGCATACAGATTTCCTGCCACTGCTCCCAAACAAGAATCTTTGAGGTTCGGGATTCTCTTGTCAAAGATTGCCAGGTTGAGGGGCGAATCAATTCCTTCTTTGAAAGTTGCCTTGATGATTACTCTAATGGCTCCAATATGAATCCATGAGAGCGTGTTCGCAACTTCTCTTTTGACCTTGTTCTTAATCTCCTGGATTTCTCTGTAGGGGATTAACTGCATCTCAATTTGGTTTCCCGTGAATTCTATTGGGATCGCAAATTCACCTGTTGTCACCCTATGGATAATCTGATGCTTTCTGCTACGAAGACCAATCATATCCATGGCTTTTTCCATTGCTCCAATTGTAAATCCATCATACATCTGAAGCTTTGGTTCTTCTTTCATGATTCTCATAAGGGTTTTATGAGAAACCGTGGTATGCGAGAAAAACCCCGATGGTTCTTCTCTAATCACGTGCTGAAGGAACTCTCCTTCACTCTGATTTTGAGCTAGATTCACCTCCATCTTCAGAATAGATCTCTTCTTCGTAGATGCTTTCATCTGAGGGAATATCCTCAAACTGATACACCTGTACCAAATCCTGAAAATAGACAGCATCCTCAAATTCCTTGGTATGCTCGAACTGTCTGACTCCTCGGCTTTGGTTTTCTGGACAATCTGTAGAGATATGTCCTCTTGCTCCGCACGTCCAGCAGTTACAATCTCTGAAACTCTCATTTGCACGGGTAGGTGTGCGTCTGAAAGTTCTCTTCATTGGTGCCCTGCTAGAACTTGCTTGATTAGAACCTGTCGATGAGATTCTACTCCTTGTTGGTCCTGACCTTTGCCCTGATCTATAGCTTCGGGCTTTCTGTTTTGACCAGAACTTTCTAGGTCTCCATGAAGACCTACTTCTTCTTGAACCACCTCCTCGGGCATACGGTTGACTTCTGTGCTTCTTCAACTTGCGCCTTTGTGGGTAGTTCCCAATGATTGTAGGGATATCATTTCCCGTACAACAAAGAGGAGCCATTTTGTTGATTCCTCTGAGTTTCTTGAAATTTTTCTGGAGCTTTGCTTGGTAGCACCACTCTGCCAGCTTTACTTTGAGAAATGACATTCTCCTGGACACCGTCTCGATTGTATGCGGTGTATACTCCTGGATAAGCATTTCTCTCCATGGGCTCAGAATTTTGACAAAAAACAGCTCCGCTGCATCGTTTTCCGCTATCTTCGACTTCCATCGATACTCTGTAAAGAGTTTGATGTACTAATCTACATAGCAGATGTCATGTAGTTCTAGGCTAATTAGAGCTTGTCTGTATTTCTCAGCCTTTTCTTCCTCCATTCCCTCGAAGTAGCTTATTCCGATGAAACAGATTTTGAAGAATCTCGCCATCTTGTCAACGATCTCTTTCAGGGACTCTCCGGCTAGAACTTCTTCCTTGGTTCCTGGGTCTCCAAGATCCCAGGCAATCTTGACTGATCCTTCCAGACTCATTTTTAGAAGTAAAATAAATCCTTCTTTGCCTAAGTCAAGTGTTCCTGCTGCTATTCTCATTGCTGAAGCCCATTCATCAATAAGAAGTTCTCTGTTTTTGAAATCCAAATTATCCATGTTGAGCATAAGTCCATATGGATGGATTGGATCTAGCTGTGACTTCCCATATGGCGTCTGATGAATATCTGGCCTTCGGGAACGGTTCCTTGTTCCTACTGGGGGATCCAAAGTTGCTGAGGTGAAATCATCCCTGTGTGGCATACTTTGGTCTCCTTCGGGTGGATTATGTGACCCGAAGCTCTCTTGTGGTGGAGGTCTTTGTACAAGCTCTCCTGTCTTGATTTCTACGAGATTTAATCCCGCAAATGAATCAGCAAGATCCCTGAGATCCTCCAGGTTGATTCTTTCCATTACTTTGTGGGAAGTATGGGTTCTCCTTGTAGGACTGCAATCATTTTTTCAGACTCAGTTAACGGCCTTCGGACCTCCTCTGCTTTCCCCTTTTGGTGTAAAAGGGGTTCTGTTCCGTAAGATGGTGGCAACCATCCTCCTTTTCTTCTTCCTGTAGGACTGGGCCTTGACTCCAATTCCTTTACTCGGGATTGAACATCTTGAAGGTTTTCAAGAATCTCCTTCTGATGTTTAATCATGGTCTCCATCTGACTCTGGATCTGATGGATTTGTGTAGGGACATGGTATTGAAGATATCCATAGTGCTGCACTGTCTTTTGGATCTCTCTAAGATCTTGGGAAATCTTAGACGAATCGGGCTCGATTTCTCGAAAGGTTGGCTCACCCATCTTATTCATCCGGTCCGGACCCTGTTGGATCATTGGGGTCTGGTACAACGTCCTCGTGTTCAGGATGATTGTCCTCCTGAAGTTCGGCTAACTGGAACTGAAGTTTGAGGTTCACTTGATGAAGCCTCTTCGCCATCCTTTCCAATTTCTTGTAATGATTTATGCTTGGAGTGCATAAACATGTTCCTCGTAATTATTTCCACTTATGGTTGAAGCGTTGAGCTTCTGCCATATGCTTTTGATTTAGTTTTTCCAATTTCTGGAAATACCACCTGTAAGAATGACACTTCGAACAAACGTTCGGGTCCATATTTTTCTTGAATCGTCTCCTCCGTATAGGTTACAAATTAATATTCAAGATATTATCATAGTATTTCCAGAATAAACCTAGGCTCTGATACCATTTTTTGCGGATCGTTGTTAAGAACGTTAGTTTTAAATTTTTATGGATATATGGAATTTAAACTCAAAAGACTCAAAGGATAGTAAGGGTAACATTGTCTTTTCAAGAGTGAGGGTTAGTTTTTTAAAATGAGCTTGCAGGAAGGTTATTTGCCAAAATATCTCGTATTTTTATGGTATATCATTTGAAGTCTGTGTTTGAAATATATACATACATACATATAATTACATCATCTTGAATTATATATAGTACGGGAAATTCTTACATGCATTGGATCTGGACACTACGTGTACACCAATACAAAGAAAACAACTTAAACAACCAAGTTCCATAAAGCCCTCTAAATAAATTAATATGTATAAGTTACTGATTTCTCCAATTTTTAAAATACAAGCTTGAAAATACTTATGATTGGTAGATGTGGTAGAATAAGTGATGTACATATAATTTGGTGGATAGAGAAATGATTATTAAATAACGAATTAACAATTACAGGAAAAACATCCAATTCTCAGTAAGTGGGCTTTTGTTAAATTATTCTTTCAGTTTTGAAACGTATGTATACTTGAAAAATTCAATCGAATATGTGAATTATTTTAAAATTATGATGCCATGAAAATACGAAATATCAGGAGATAAGTGATATGCGGAGCAACGTGCTACGTGTGTGTGAGCCACCTCTTGAACCTGCTGTGCAAAGTGGTACACGTAGTGGAGCCATCTCTTGAATCCGTAGGAGCCACATCTATAATCCTTGTATTTTGGTGGATCGATCCAATCTGATTAGTATATGATATGTGTTCTGATATGATGTATTTTGTTTGGCTAAGAGGAGCGAAATTCTGTTCAGTTATGCGTATTTGTCAGTTTATATTCTAATACATGTTTCGAATTTGCCGATATAAGTATGTGTTTTTGGCATATTCGATTGGTCCCCGTTTGCTGAGTATTTTCTCAAATACTCATCTCTTACATCATTTTCCTAGATAAGAACGAAGAAGAAATAAAAAAGATGAGCAATATAACTTTAGGGGTTGGTGATCTACATCAAAGATTTTAAGATTTAACGTAACTAGTTTCCGCTAAACTCTGTTAAGATTTAAATTATGATTTGATTTCAGTTGTAAAGACATTTATATTTATAGAATAAAAGACTGATTATATTTTAATTTTTATACTATGAGGCATGTTGTCATTGAATTTTATATTTGAATTTAACAGCATTGTCATGTGCTTGGTCTCGGGGGCGTGACATACAACCTAAATGCAGTTTGTTATGTTTTTCTTAACTTTTAAAACACGTCTTGCTGCAGTTTCAGATGGAGAGAAGTTCTACGCTTGTCTTTTAAAAACTAAGACTTAGCAATCTATTTATTTCACATAGAGCATTACATGCAAAATTAGAGTAATATATATGGCCCCGCATGCAATTAGCCTCTTGTGTATTAATACCAGAAATGAAGAACACTCACATATGTACAAGATGAGCCAAATTGGTGCCAGTTTCCTGTTCAAATATCAATTTAATCGGTCATGTGTTGGCGTGCCAAATAGCCTACACATTCAAATACATTTGTATGTATGACTCGGGTTGGTTGGTTGCTACCCCTAAAGATAATTGACGGATGTAGCACCAGGCAAAGGATGTCACTTGCCCTCCCTTATTTTTCACTTGAACAACCTAATATATCCCTACCCATATACAAAATTTTAAAAATACCCATTGAACACTATTTTCCCTTTATTTTTGGCCCTAAAATATCTAAATTCAAAACCCCAATTCCACCACTTTGTCCCTCTTTCTTTCACACCCACTGTGAGATTTGCTTCTTGCCTTCTTCTCTGGACTGCAGGGATCTTCAAGCTTGGAAGATTTCTCTGTGTTGCCTCTTTCATTTTCACTTGACGTAAGTATTTCAATTTGGTTTCTGATGCAACTCTTCTTATAATCATATGGGATTTTACCATTCTATTTGTTATTGTGTGATTTTGGGGACTTGGTTGAAAATTGGTGATTGAATCTTGTGAATTAGATGGCCTTCATCATTTTGTAAAATGGTGATTTGGGCTTTATTGCTTTAGTGTTGATGAAGAAAATGAAACGGGAAAGAAGAATGTGTATTGTTTTCATGCTCGATTGTTGTTTCACAGTGACTTTAAAGATAAAGATTAAAGTGAGATTTGGGACAAGGCGTGTGGACTGTGGAATGCCACCAATGAATTACCAACTGTGAGGACCCGTTCCTAATAAAGTGTTTAATCATTACGATTATTTATTTGTAAACAATGGAATTCCAATATATATATATATTTTTTTTTTCAAAGTTCTCCATTATTGAATTGAATATAATGTTATTTTGTCTTTTTTTTTTGTCCTTTTTTTTTTTTGTTTCTTTCATCATATGTCTTCTTCTTTTGTTTTCAAAGGGCCCGAAAAGATTTCATTTTATTCTAACTGGAACAAAAGCTAACATAAAATAAAATGTTATGGAGAGGTATGTTGAATTACTTTAAAAAAGATGATAAAAAAAATCACTTTTTTTCTGACGTGAGTCTGGAAAGAAATATACAATTACCTGAAACTTCAGTAGACTTTGTTTTGTCTCAGAGTTGTAAAGAGCAAAAAAAAGTAGTTCATGGAAATTTGGACTTGACATAACTTCCTTCAGATCCAGGAAAACGGCCTAAAATTACATATTATAATCCTAATATCCGTGAAAGAGTTCAAAGAAAAATACTATATAGATGATCCTTGCCAACCTAATCTTGAGAATTTCCCTCAAACAAATATCAATGGTAAATTGCAAAGGTTTAACTAATCATGCTTCAAGGAATATAGTTGGTTGGACTATAGGATAAGCAAAGATGCTGGTTTTGTCTTTATTGTCATCTTTTTTTAAAAAATGAATTGGGACATCAAGGATGAGGTGATATTTTTGTAAGTGAAGGTTTTACTAAGTGGAAGAATAAATATAAGCTTCGTAAGCACGATGGAACTACTAATAGTGCTCATAATCAAGCTTTTAGTAAATGTAAATGTTTATTCAATCATAAGCGACATATTGAGACAACTTATGTAAAAATGACGATGAAGCAAAAATTGATTATAAAGCTCGGCTAATTGCTTCAATTGATTGTATTAGATGGCTTTTGAGGCAAGACTTGCCTTCCGGGATCATGATGAATCCTAGCACTCAAGCAATCAAGGAAATTTTCTTGAGCTTTTGAAATTCTCTGCAAACCACAATGAAGATGTTAGAAGAGTTGCCATCAAGATGCCCCTGCAAGTCTCAAGTTAACAACTCTTCATATTCGGAAAGATGTTAAAGCTTAGAGCTTGTGAATTTGAAACAACCAAAACTATAATTGAGAAGCTTGATGATGGTTTTTTTTGTGAGTTCTTCTTGATGATTCTCGTGATGTGTCAACAAAGGAACAAATGGTTGTTGTCTTCAGATTTGTAGATAAAAAGGTTGCATGCTTGAAAGAATATTTGGATTTAAGCATGTCGAGTGCACAAGTGCTATCTCACTTAAAAGAACACTTGAAGATCTCTTAAATTCACACGGATTAAGCATATCTATGTTGCGTGGACAAGTTTATGATGGTGCAAGTAATATACAAGGGGAGTTCAATAGATTGAATTCTCTTATCTTGAAAGAAAATGAAACAACGTATCATTTCCGTTGTTTTGCACACCAACTCCAACTTGCTCTTGAGGTTGTGGCAAAAAAACATATATCTATTTGTGAGTTGTTTGCTTTAATCTCTAATGTGGTTAATGTGGTGGGATGCTTTTGCAAGTGAAAATAAATTATAAGAAAAACAAGCTTCAAACATTGTTCAAGCCTTGGAAAATGAAGATATTGCTAGTGGACGAGGGTTGAATCAACAAAGCACTCCCATTTGTCCTTGCGATACGCGTTGAAGCTCGCATTACTGTAATATTTTGAGCTTGATTAATTTGTTTGATTCTATAATTGAGGTGTTCTGTGCGACTGTGAAAGAATGAACATTATCTAATCAAAGGGGTGAAGCACCACATTTAATAAATGACATGCTATCTTTTGACTTCTTATTTGATTTGCACTTAATGAAATCAATATTGAGATTAATGAATGATTTGTGCGAAGCATTGCAAAGAAAGTATCAAGGCATTGTGATGACATGACTTTGATAGATATTTATAAGAGAAGACTCCAAGAAATGAGGGATAATGGATGGAGTTCTTTGGTAGATGATGCATCTTTGTTTTGTGTCAATCATAAAATTGACGTGTCTGATATAAATAATATTTATTTGAGTGGAAAAAGACCAAGACGGTGAGTTGAAGAGATGACAAAGTCGCACCGTGATCGTGTGGAGATATTTAATACCGTCATGGGCATGTACTTGCTCGAGTTAGATGTTAGATTCAATGAAGTAAATATTGAATTGTTGCTTTATGTTGTTCTTTTAAATTCATCAAACTCTTTTGAAGCTTTTAACAAACAGAAGTTAGTTTGACTAGCAGAATTTTATCTAAAGGATTTTCATGGTATCGAGCTTTTGGCATTGTCGGATCAACTCGAGAATTTCATTATGGATATGCGTTCAAATATTGATACTTCGAATGTAAAAGGGCTCAGTGATATAACTCAAAAAATGATCGAAACTAGAAGAGATGTAGCATACCCATTGTTTACAAGCTTATAAGTCTAAACTTAGTTTTGGCAGTAGCAACTGCTACAGTGGGAAATATCATTCTTGCTATGAATATCGTGTAACCGAATGGGTGATAAAAGGTTGAATTATGATTTGGTAGTTTATATTGAAAAAGATATATTCAATTGTGTACTAAATAAAATCATCATTCATAAATTTCAAAATATGACGAACCGTCATGGTCAATTGCAAATTAAATTCTTGTAATTAATTGTAGGTTACTTTTTTATATTAATTTTTTTGTCTTATTTCATTTCATATAAATTGTGTCATCTCTTCAATAAAATCATACATCCGTATAACGTGTGAGTCGTTAGTTTTGGTAAAATATGAATACACGCACGATTTATTTTATATTTTAATGTCTTTTAAGCAGGTCTGTATCTTCCTTTAATTTCCAGACTCTAATTGCTACCAATTTTAATAATTATCAATATTCATTTTTTATAGCCCTTTTTATGTCTGCTTGACAAAGTTGAAATTTCTTTCTTTTTTTAACAAGGTATACAGGTTTGCGTCTAATCCTTAGGTGATGATCTCGGCTCCTCAGGCCGCCACAGGTAAATCTAGGGATGTGTAAGGATGATAGGTTTCTGAAGGAGCGGATCAACAGGACCCGAACTCAGGACAAACCCCCACAATATTTCAGTGAAGAATTTGTCACATACGGGATTCGAACCTGCGATGTCGAGAGAATCTCTCCATATTACCTCAACCCTTACCAATCTGTCTATGTCTTTGGGGGCGAAATTCTTCCTTTCTTGATGTTGGGTTGATGCACTATTCTTTTACTTGTGTGTGTGAACTTTGGATGACTTTAACGTACATAGAAAATAGAAGTTCACATATTCTTATCTATGATTTTGATTCTCCCATTACGTGATCAATGATTTAATATAATTAATATAAAATTATTAATTAATATTTATCTTATTTAAAATATTCTATACTTTAATATTAAATTGATACATAACTAAGTCAAATCAAATACATATAAATATTTTCATTTTTGCATTACATTATTTTTAGCGATAACTAAAGCAAACTATGCAAGTAATCATTACCATTCTTTTAGATTCTGTACTTGTTGGAAGATGGAATCCCCATGCCCTGCCTGGCTCTTTCTTTTTATTCTATCCTCTGGCTTATTAATTATAACATTGGCAGGCTTTTTCTTATTTACCCAATTTTATTTGAATAATCACATATATACTCTTATATTTGTTCAATTCACTATTTTAGTCTCCTTTGACGCTTTTTGTTTGAAGACCGGACAAAAAGATTGAATATTTTTCGTATGAGATCATGTAAAAAATTTTAGGATTTTATATTATTAAATTATAAATTAATTTTTTATTGTTTATATTTAAATAATCATTGTAGGATCATAAAAATATGATTAAGATCGAGCCCTCATAGTTTGATGTTGTAATTGATGACCCGTTCAAGAGAGAGACTCTAAGTCCTAGTAACCCCGCTAAATCGTGACAATTAATACATAAGTAACATTGTTTAATAAAAACCAAAATAAGATAATAGTATATGAGATAATTTGAATGCTTTTAAACTCCCTTGCATTGCATTGTTGAATTTTGGGTATAAAATCAGCCGTAGTAAATTACATAAGTAGATATTTTTTATTCGATATATGATTATATATTACATCAATGCATACATATGTATATATAAATCTCACAATTTACATCACGAAATTGAATTATTAAGTCCAAATCCTTCGTTTTAAATATTTTTAATATATTATTCATAAATTCGTGTGAATAAACAAACAATGCCACTAAAAAATGTGCATAATTTACTCTTATATATATGGTTTATTTGATCAAATCATTGGATGCGAATATTTACATCTAAGAATTGCTACCTCCTTCAGGATAGTACACATGGATAGCAACCACTCAACATATCGGTCCTACTTCTCTACATCCGTATTACAAACATCAACACTACAAATATATACATATATATTTATGTATCTTGATATTTACAAATATTCAGTCCGTATATAAACACACACCCATCATTAGCGAGGCATAATTAACAAATCATTGTAAGATAAGTTAAAATAAAAATACAAGATATGATTTGATATCATTTGTCATTAATCAGTCTATCTTTTTGATAGAGACAAATTGTTGCCGGAGAAAGGAAAGCCCTTCAAAAAAATGATATTTTTTTGTGTTTGAAGTAGTTAGGCAAATAGAATTAGCTTGGTATATGTCCAAAATTATAGATTATCATCTTAAAATTATATTTTATCTCCCCTAAATTTTTTGAATCAACCTATTTTGGATTCTAAATTTGTCCCCTGGATGAAACAAACCTATGTTTGTGTGTGTAACAAATAAATCAATATTAAAATTTAAGTTACAAGTCTTTTCCAAATACAAATTACTTTATTAAAGATAAATTTAGAGGTGAAAACGGATCGAAAACAGTTGAGTAGTTGCTACCACATGAGCAGTATTATGTTGAAATAATAACCATTAGATTATAATATTCTGATCAAATGATTAATCTCTCTTCAGGAGCAGAGCCAATGGTGCGCTCCCAATTTTTTTAAAAAAAATTTAAAAAATATTATATATATTTTTACTCTTATTTAAAAGAAAGATTCGCGCCCCCCCTCGAAATGTTTTTTTATCTCCGCTACTATGAATGATTTAAGGGCAACATCAACCAAATCATCGAAAACACCAATCTACTTAATTTTCACAGTATCGAACTGGGTTCTTGGGTTTTTGTTACTGGTTTTCACTCCGGTAAGTTATAAAAGCCAAACTTACGTGTCCAATCTGCAAACACACAAACCAAAAGGGCCAATTGATAATCCTCAAGATGGGGTGTCGCGGATGTTGGCTCTGTCCCGACTCCATATCAAATAATAAAATTTGTATTACCCTAAATTATTTATTATTATTATTATTTTATAATATACTTTCGAATTTGTACATATGACGTGTAAACAAACAATATTAAAATATGAGTAAGATCAATTTAGACTTGAAAATTATATGGTTTACGATAGATGGTACAATGTTATGCTATTATATTTAAAAAAGGAACTAAAATAAATTTAGATATCGGCACTTTAAATATCATTAGCTTATCTATTTATTTATATTCTAAACAAAAAATATATTTTACTTTTAGTGAGTATTCCAAGTTTCATTTTCGGAAACATCTAAACTAAAAGTTATTATCTTTATGGATGAGTTGTTGCCCTAGACAGTATATCCGACCAAGGATCATAAATGAACCTTAACAGGCTCGAAATCAGACCGTGGTATGTTTAATCGGGTCAACGATTTTAAGTGTCGGACCTGTAACCGACCCGTTCATAAGCGGGTCGGTTAAGAGTCATATTTTTTTAACCCGTAAGCTGACGGTTAACCGGCAGTCAAAGGATAAATTTTAATTTTTTTTACATTTTTAAATTTAAAACATATGTTATGGTATAGATTTACTCATGAAATAATTAGTTTCAACAACTAAGCTATAAGAACATTGTTGGTCTAAATATAGTGTTATAATTTATGTATACTAATCAAACAAATATATTTTACACATTTTGATTATTTAAGCTTGAATTTATTTCATGTATCTAAATATAGTGTTATAATTTATGTATACTAATCAGACAAATATATTTTACACATTTTGATTATTTGAGCTTGAATTTATTTCACGTTATTTTATGTTTAATCCATGTAGGAAACACAATCAAATACTTATTACATTTTTTTTCAAATTTTAATAATATTTTCAATTTTTTTTTAAAATGAAAGGGTCAAACCGTAACCGGAACCAGAACCGTAACCGACGAGTCATTAACCGTAATTGGAACTGTCAACGAATGTTAAGTTTAAGGGTCGAGGTTTTTTGAACCGTCTAACCAACGCTCCTATAACGTCTAACCGACGGTTCTTAACCGTAGTCAGGTCTACTAGAGAGCTGTCCTTTATAATATCTTGATCATATATCTAGCATATATAAAAAATATTTCAGATGTGTAGTTAAAATTTCATTCAGACTACATCAAAATAACCTATCACGGTACAATGATATTAAAAAGTTACATTTTTAAACAAATTTTTCGTTGGAAACTATTGTATATTTACAAATTGAGATATCAATTTGCAAATTATGTTTCTAAAATGTTGGAGGGTGCACCCTACCTTGGAAAATACAAATCACAAAAAGATAACAGATTGCCCACCCAATTTTAATATTCCATCCAAATAACATAAAAAAATAGCAAAAAACAAAAGGAGAAAGAAAAAGAGAATAAATAAAGCATCAAATTGTGGGAATATTTGCAGCAATCCAGACCATTCACCCATGTTTAAATGTGAGAGAAAAGAAAGAAGGTTTAAGGAAGGGTTTAGATCCACCAACTGGTTGTTAGAGATTGAAACTCCATAACCAAACATTATCAACAACACCAAAGAGTTTAACCAACAACAATAACAACAGCTAAGAAAGATATTCTTTTATTATTGTTCTTCATTTCTATAAGCAAACAAACGAAATAAAATGGAGGGATAAGGGATTTAGACGTGTGTGAAGAAAAAAGTTGTCATTTTTATTTGTGGGTTTTCAAGAATTAATAGAAAGAACCATCCTTTAGGGGCTTGATTTCATGTAGATATATAGCTAGAAAGGAGAGGAAAAAAGGAAAGAGACTGCGCATGTGTGTGTGAAATTCACACGTGGGAATACGTAGAAATAGGTGTGTTAAGAATTTATTTAGAAAGGGGAGTTGAAGGGATGTTGATAATGTTCTTGACTTTGGTTTTACATAATAATAATATACATAAACAAGGAGGAGGAGAAAAGGGGTTGTTTTGTTTTCTTTCTTGGTAGTGCTGGGATCTTGGGATTGTGTTTTGGAAGATTTTTTTAATTGGATCGGAGCGGTTTTGTGTTCCCAACAAGCCACGCAAGTCATACTGGTTTTTGCAGGTTTGTGTATAAAAATATTTGACTTTGAATTTATTTTATGCTATAGTCTAAGCTGGGTAAAAGGCAAATTTCTTGATAGTTTCTTCATGGTTTTTTTGGATTAGATGATGTTAATGTAATGATATTTTTACACGTTGTTGGCTCTATTGAATTATTGATTTCTACTCTGTGCTGGCTTTTGCACTTCTTGTTGCTTGCCCTTTTGTTGGACAAATTTTTACTTCATTTTCTTGATGGAGTATGGAGATTTTTTTTCCACTTCTAACTTCTTGGTTCCTTTTCATGTAAGTTCTCTTGTATTGAGTTGTTTATCTCATCTGAATTTAGTTTTATTTTGGAAAATCCTCCCTATCTTTTGTGGGTTTTGGGAATGAAGCAAGAAATTTAGATTCAAATAGCTGATTTTGAAATTTCGTCATTTGCGAAAAGCTTTATTTTCTGGGTTGCAACAACAAAATTGCTTAGAAAAAGAGTAGAACAAAATGTTAAATCCTATATTTAGAGATAGTTATCTTGAGAATCGGATGCCTTCTGATTATCTTCCAGAATTTTTAAGGTGGGAGACGTTAGCCAAGAAGAAAAATCGTGAAACATAGTTCATGGCTACTTATTTTCCAACGTCAAACAATCAAAGTGATGCTGCAACGATGCTCTATCCGAGAGATCCTTTCCCTGGTTCTTATTCAGAAACACCGGTTATTCCCGGAAACACGATGATGTATACGAATTTCTCGCCTTCCTCGGGGTCGTTTTCCAATGCACTTACAGGGAATTCTCAAAGGCAAAGCACCTGTTTTGAAATTCAGCCTGCTGGAAATTCTGAGCCCGGGGGATCATCCCAACAAGAAATAATGCTAAATTTTGGAGATTCCCGAATTGTAGAACATGATTTAAGCTCCTGGAAAGATGGTAGAAATGAGATGCTTATGATGCACTCTATAAATGGTGCTCCGAGTGTTCTTCAAGGTCAAGGATTATCCCTTAGTCTCGGTACACATATACCCTCAGGGATGCAGCTATCGCCGATCCCGTATCAGAATAATAATTCCAATTTCTCTCCGTTCTTGGGTCCCAACCCATTAATCTCTAACGAAGAGAGGGGCGCGAACGAGTCTTTTGAAGAAGATGACAATTCACAAACTAGGCAGTTGAGTTATAACGAATATATGCTTTCTTGTATTCAAGGAACCAATGCAGCTTATGGCATGTCGAGTAATACACGACCCATTCCTAGTTCAAAATACCTGAAAGCTGCACAACTACTACTTGATGAAGTTGTTAATGTCAAGAAAGCAATTAAGGAACAAAGTTCCAAGAAAGAGTTGATAAAGGACTCAAAAGAAGTTGATGGGGGCTCGGGTGATGGCGTTTCGGATCCTTCTCAAGCAGGGGTATCTTTTGTTCCACCTGAGTCAAGCAGCAACTCCACTAGTGAACTTCCAGCTGCTGAGAAGCAAGATTTACAGAATAAATTGACGAAGCTTTTGTCGATGTTGGACGAGGTGACGCTAAGTTTTCCTGGTTTTATATTATGATGTGAAATTTTCCTGGTTTATTGATAACTTTTAATTATGATAAATAGCTTCGTTTGGCTCAGTTCATTAAAGTGGCTCGATGGTTTTATGCTTCATTATTTTGTTTATATTTCCGTACCAAAATTAACAGAAGGTTTATGTAAATAATGCTTGTGGAACACAAAAAGCTTGATTATCTCAATGAAAATTTAAAAAATAAATAAATAAAACAAACTCCTCCGTTGGTGAAATGCTATGTGTTTGATTGACATGTTGTCCGACTGTTTCTAGATAAAATATAGAAGTTTGTGCATAATGAAAATGGTTTACTATTCTATCTATTTATTTTGCATATTCATGTTTGTTTCTTATTCAAGTTTTATCAATTCAGGTTGACAGGCGATACAAGCAATATTACCATCAGATGAAGATAGTGGTGTCTTCCTTTGATGTGATAGCCGGATCCGGGGCAGCTAAACCGTACACTGCACTTGCCCTCCTCACAATTTCTCGCCACTTTCGCTGCTTGCGCGATGCAATAAATGGGCAGATTCAAGTAGCACGGAAAAACCTAGGTGAGCAAGATGATTCTTCAAATGGTAAAGGGATCGTCATATCTCGCCTACGCTATGTTGACAAGCAACTCAGACAACAGAGAGCCCTTCAGCAGCTAGGAATGATGCCACAGCATGCGTGGAGGCCACAGAGGGGACTACCTGAAACGTCCGTTTCAATCTTGCGTGCTTGGCTTTTCGAGCACTTCCTCCATCCGTAAGTTGTATTAATTTTTTTTATCATCCTCGATTGTTCCCTGTGTCCTGTGTTGCCACCTATGTGGAGCAGTGATCAAAATGTATGGTGCATGATCTGCTATAAGGTGCAAATGATTTGAGTAGTACATTACAAAATTCCAATAGCTTATAAATAGTAACAGATTCAATATCACTTGTTAAAGAGCAGTTGTCACAAGGGTAATTGTTGGATAGCATCTATTGCCTCGATTGTTCAATGTGCACAATACGACACATAATACTTGTGGGATTGCATAATTTAAAAGATCTGAATCATATCGTTACTACCAACTGTAGCTTTTAGTATTTAGTACTCGGTCCTACAAATCTTTTCCTTCTATCTCCTCTCCCTTAGTTCACCTCTCTGACTCGGCTGTAAGATTCTGCAACATAACATGTTACTTTGGTTTGTTCTCCAGATATCCAAAAGATTCTGACAAGATAATGCTAGCGAGACAAACTGGACTAACAAGAAGTCAGGTAGACTCTGTTTTCCGTTAACATAGATCATTATTCACAACTTCATGTTAAAAAATGTTAATTTTCTGAGTTCACTATCTCGTATCACAACCATTTAGTCCATTTCTGGTGTTTTAGTGGATTATATAAAGATTGATGCTTTGATTAGATTTGCACGTCATGTTTTTTTTTGGGCTCAATTATACTTCCATCTGTTTCTTTATGTCGGTTGAGGTCTGCCTTACCACTCTGTCGCTTGACGGTCTCTTTTTTATAAAAAAATCTGTGTAGATGGACAATGGGACTTAACAGGGCGGATCTTTCAAATGGATAAAAAAAACTCGAATCAAAGACCTATATACTGGAAAACTAACTGCTTTTACCACTTAGCTATGTGGTTGGCCACAATCTATAATATACCATACTCTAATTGCTGCATTCTGGCAAAATCTATTCTAACTTCAAAATTTTGCTCCTTGGTGTGTATAATGTGCTTTTGTATAGCATTCTTGATCTACATTTGGCTGCCTCAGGTCTCAAACTGGTTCATAAATGCCCGAGTGCGGCTCTGGAAGCCCATGGTTGAAGAAATTTACAAAGAAGAGAATGGTGACACGGAGATCGAATCTTATTCTTCATCAGAAACCACACCAAGAACCGCAAAAACTGATGCCAAAACATCTCAGGATAAAGGAGAAGATTTTCACGAAACCTCAACTTCTTCTGACCAGCTTCTTGCCTCGAATTCCATTCCCATACCAGACAAAGAAATGATGGAACCGGGTAACAATCCCACTTTCCAACCCCACCACAGGTATGGTGCAAGACAATCAAGAGACGGGCGGGGGCAGATCGATGAAGCTACCCTTTTTCAAGATTCTATGGTACATCCAAATTATGGGATCGACAGATTTATTGAAGCTGCATACACTATTTCGGAATTGGAAAGACTTGGCAATGGGAGTGGAAAGATTTCCCTCACATTAGGATTGCAGCAGAGCGCGGGTGGTAAAATTCCGATTTGTAATGAAACTCGCAACACTTGTGTGAATATAAGAGGACCTGATGCATACAATGCATCAGATTTGGCTATGGAGACTGAGACTGCAGAATTTGATTGCATGGATTCTGAAAATCTGCAGCAACGTTTCGTCCCAACCCGTCATTTACATGACTTCGTAGCATGAGCAAGTGAAAATGAGTGACAGAAATGGTGAAAGGATATGAAGTTTGAAATTTGATCTTTATTGAGGTAAAGGGGTGAAGGATTTGGTTTCTTCCATTTGAAATATGAACGTATATTATAGAAAACAATTGTATGTTTTGTATGGTATGGGAGTTAGTATACTGTAATTTTCCTGTATTATCGAAGAATAAGAGAATTGCCTAATTCTGCACGAATGAATAAATAAATAATTCCCAGTTGAAAGAAGAGTACCGCAGAAACGGCTAATATTGTTTTAATCATAAATTTAAATTCATCAATTAATTTTTTTTTAAATTAAGAAACTTTATACGAAAAACAATTAGCCCATCCATCTAATTCATTGGTATAATGGAAATCTACCCACAAGGACTAAATGAAACGGACGAAATGTTGGAAAAAGATATTTTTGGTTAGACGCATGGAATTGGCTAAGCAATTTCTTCGAACACTCAGAATTGACAGTTGTGTGTCTATTACGAGTTTGTTTCCCATAAAATTACAGTTTGCCTCCATAAAATTATATTTTGCCCATAAAAGTATTTTTTCGCTCTATTTTTTACACAATTATTTTTTGTCCCTCTGGACATAAATTTTTAATTCGACCAGATTTTGCTAAAATCAAGACAAGTGAGCACGGCTGGATGGAGAATGATTAAAATTGAACGAGAAGATTAAATACAAGAAAGCTGATAAGGAGTTAGATTCGATCGCGCCCATGCCGTGGAGTCTACTTGCACAGGAAAAGGAGCTCCATACCATCAACTGAAATACAATATAGATGTAGAAACTAAAAAATATTGAGTTCATGATTTATTACGTATTAAGATTTATGTATATCTATTGCGGAAGAAGAAAAGTGTTCGAAGAAGAAGCATTTGGTGGAAAATATTTCATAACATTCATGAAAATTAAATTTCTTCCACATAGGAGACAACTTTTCAACTATAGCGGTCACTTGAAATAAATCAGTTAATCATTCCCTCCACATGGAATCGTGCAATATCACTTGTAAATCTTGCACTTGAGCCATCACCGACTTGGTATCAGCCATTTTGAAATACAGGAACTGTCCAACAATAAATTTCTTCATACTGACATCCTCGGATTTGTATTTCATTTCCAAAGATTCCAACAACTCCTTTGCGGTTTTTACTAGGCAATAAACATTATATATAGTGATATCACCAAAATTCGCGATGACTTGCTGATACCAATAGAGAGGGGGTTCACCTCTCTTTATCCTCAAATACTCTTTATAACAGCAGGGATATTAGCAAATATCTTCCGCAATGACCTGAAAATACGAAGCAAATGTGAGAAGTATTAGCAAATATCTTCCGCAATGACCTGAAAATACGAAGCAAATGTGAGAAGGGGCCGGAAGTTGTTCCGGCGGGTCCCCTCCGACGCTCAAGTCAGGCGAGATAATATGAAGAGAATATATGCTGTAAGTGAAAGCAATTATAAAATTAGTCCTTAATCAATACCCCAAACCTGGTATTTATAGGCGGAGACCTAAGAGTTGTATTGCAACAAGGACTCTTTCCATGTTTATCCAAATCTTACCCAGATATGCCAAGATCCTGAGAATACAATCAAATCCCTGATATTTCTCCGCATATCTAGGACTAGATATCTTAGGGGACTGGTTTCCTTGCTGAGCGCCGGCAGCAACAACGGAAATGAGGAGAGCTCGGCCCATCAGCTCGGTCTCCCAAAAGAGGTCGCTCGCCGAGTTAGTGGTGCGGAAACAGGTAAGGCGAAACAGGTCGGGCAAACAGGTCGGCCTTCGCAAAAGAGCTCGGATAGGTAGGCGAGGTCTCTTCGAAGAAAGGCGAGTAACATACCTTGGAGACAGGTCGTCTCGTCAGGTGGTATCTTCTAGCGGGTATCACAGTCCCCCCTCCCTGTCGAGCTGACGTTGTAGACCAGAAGCTCGTATGTGCTGAGTTATCCTGACGAGCCAATGCTTGAAAATAGCAAAACTTGATTTAGGCGGGAACTAACGGCTATATAATTTGAATTTTAAATTGAAATTATGACCGTTGGGCTCCCCGCCCGATTCCCGAGGCTAATCTAGACCGTACAGCGCATCAAGGATCAATGGCCAGGATTCGTTGAGGTCTCCCTATATATATACCGCTCCGGGTCCCTCATTGTCCACTTTTGCAATTTTCGAAACAGATCGGATCCGACCTCTTTAGCTTTTCCTTTTTATTTCTGAAAACTCCTAGGTACGCTTTTTTTTCTCCGCTGTTTTTGTTAAAATGTCTTCACCTGATCAATTGTTTCCTTCCCCTTTAACTGACGAGGATCTTAAGACGGTAGATCAGTATGGCTCATTTTATCCCGAAGGGATTGCCCTTCCTGAGGGAGTTGAGCCTATTGAAGAAGTGGTGCGCACTGAGGCTCCCCAGGAAGCTGGGACCTCAGCCGAACCCGACCTTCAAATGACTGAGGTCACCCCTCATCTTAGGTCAGAGTCGTCTCCAGGCAATTATCCTTGGTATGAACTTTACGTTCCTGTCTTGGATGAGTCAGATGAGGCCAGAATACGTCAGGTCAGCCAAGCCCCTTCTGATTATGAGTTCATCTTCCCTTCTTCTTCTCAACGACCCAACCAACCTCCTGAGGGTTTTTTTACCTTCTACCGCGGTCAGCTAGAAGGGGGTTTACGTTTTCCTCTTCCTAAATTCTTTCAGGAGTTCAGTAGTTTTTATCAGCTAAACCTTAGCCAATTTTCTCCCAACTCCTTCCGAATTTTGTGTAGTCTCGTAGTTATCTTTAAGGCGTTAGGCTTACCTTATGACCACCCCACTCTCTCTTATTTTTTTCACATCAAGAGATCAGATGAGGGCCCATGGTATGTCACCAGCCGACCTGGCTGTGCATTTGTTGGGGGTTATCCTAGCAAAATCAAAGACTGGAAAAATGAGTTCTTTTTTGTAAAGCCTTCCCAGCCCTGGGTCTGCTGCTCTGATTGGCTTGAACATCTCCCGGCTCTCCCCTCTCCTCCTAAAAATTTCAAAAAGAGCACCGCCTTCTTAGATGTAATGAACGCCATAGGAGGTCACTGTTTTAATTCATCTAAGCTGGTGGTGGAGGATCTACTTTGTTTTGCTGGGCTCAGTCCGGCTGATCTAACCTTAAGGGGGAGAGTCGGTACTTGTTCTAGCATGCTTTAACGATTATTTTATTTACCAAGTGTTTTTTGTTCGGTGTGATTGAACTGTGTATCTGTTTATACAGAAGACAGAGTTATGAACTCCTTAGTGTTGAAAGCTATTCAGAAAAGGAAGCAAAAACAGGGCCAACCCCTAGTAGCCGAGGGAGTCACCATTGTGGATGTAGGAGATGAGAGCCCTCCTGAAGATGTAGCCCAGCTCTCCCGGAAAAGACCAGTGGCTCCGGGGGGCTCGTCAGGGTCTACTGCTGCTGAAGTTCAGCCTCTGAGACAAGTTCGGCCACGAGCAGATCCGTCCGACCTCCCTTCGACGGGCGAGAAAGGGGGTGCACCAGCTCGTGTGGAGAGATGTCGTGAGCGGGTGATGGACGCTTACCGAGGTGGTGTCAGACTAGTTGGGGAAGGACCGAGCACAGTCGCCTTAGCTGTGGCTCGTGATCTTCCTAACACGGAGGATGCCCTTTATATGAGCCAACTGAGCTGGGGGGACCTGATGACCCGAACTGGGAGCCGTCTCACCGAGGCTATGCTCTTGATGGGGGAGTTTACGTCCAGGGCCAATATGATCCGAAGACAATCCTTGAAAGATGCAAAGGTCTTTGATAGTATGCAGGATACCCTTGCCGAGGCCAAATCTCTTCACGAGAAAGACATCTTCGAGCTGAAAGCTCAGGTTGATAAGGGGACCGTCGCTGTGGCAGAGGCTCGCTCTTTGGTTGAGGTCCAGAAACGCCAACATGAGACTGAGCTCCGGGAGTTGCGCAATGAGTTAGCCTTAGCTAAAGGGCTAGCTAATTCTGCTGAGCAGGAACTTGCTAAGTCTCTAAAAGAGGCGGCCGAGAAGAAGCAAAAGTCTGAGGAGTTGGTAGGGGAAAAACTCCTTACTTTTATTGAGGCTGGTTTCCAGGGATGCCTTAGCCAGATTAAAGAACGTGGCTGTCTTGTGCCTGACGTTTCTTTGGATTTTTTAGATGTAGAGAAAGTAGCTGCCTCTCTTCCCCCTGATCTTTAGCTGTAACTTACTCAGAATTGTTCTTTTTAATGTTAGTTTTGTTTTACCGTTCTTGTCATTTTTTGTGGCGGACCAAGCATGTCGTAGCCCGGATTAGCTTAATAATTTACCACGTAATGGCAAACACTAAACAGATAGGACCAAGCTAAATACAGCTCGGATTTAGTTTAATAATTTACCAAATAATGGCAAACACTAAACAGCTGAGACCAAGAGCGACGTAGCTCGGCCTGGTTTAATAATGTACCAAATAATGGCAAACAGTAAACAGCTGGGACCAAGGGCGAAGTAGCTCGGCCTGGTTTAATAATGTACCAAATAATGGCAAACTTTAAACAGCTGGGACAAAGGGCGAAGCAGCTCGGCCTGGCGTAATAATTTACCCGTGCTCCTGAGGCAGGTGGCACACCCATGCTCCTGGCGTGACCAGGGCTGAGCTCGTGCTCCTGAGGCAGGTTGCACACCCATGCTCCTGGCGTGACCAGGGCTGAGCTCGTGCTCCTGAGGTAGGTTGCACACCCATGCTCCTGGCGTGACCAGGGCTGAGCTCGTGCTTGCACACCCATGCTCCTGGCGTGACCAGGGCTGAGCTCGTGCTTGCACACCCATGCTCCTGGCATGACCAGGGCTGAGCTCGTGCTCCTGAGGTAGGTTGCACACCCATGCTCCTGGCGTGACCAGGGCTGAGCTCGTGCTTGCACACCCATGCTCCTGGCGTGACCAGGGCTGAGCTCGTGCTCCTCAGGTAGGTTGCACACCCATGCTCCTGGCGTGACCAGGGCTGAGCTCGTGCTTGCACACCCATGCTCCTGGCGTGACCAGGGCTGAGCTCGTGCTCCTGAGGTAGGTTGCACACCCATGCTCCTGGCGTGACCAGGGCTGAGCTCGTGCTTGCACACCCATGCTCCTGGCGTGACCAGGGCTGAGCTCGTGCTCCTGAGGTAGGTTGCACACCCATGCTCCTGGCGTGACCAGGGCTGAGCTCGTGCTTCTGAGGTAGGTTGCACACCCATGCTCCTGGCGTGACCAGGGGTGAGCTCGTGCTTGCACACCCATGCTCCTGGCGTGACCAGGGCTGAGCTCGTGCTCCTCAGGTAGGTTGAAAACCCTTTTCCTGGTTGTACAATATCTGGCAAAAATTATAAAACTTTGTATAATAAAAGAGTATATTGTCCAAAAACAAAAACAATCTTCGCTAAAATTTGAAGAGCTGAACTAAGAATAATATTTTCGGAGATGGTAAGCGTTCCATGGTCTTTTCAACGTCTTCCCATCAGGACCTTCTAGGTAGTAAGCTCCTGAGCTTAGCTTTTCAACAATCTTGAAGGGACCCTCCCACTTAGGGTCAAGCTTGCCCACTTGAACCTCTTGCACCTTTCTTAGTACGAGATCACCGACCTGGAAAGTTTTCTGGATGACTCGTCTGTTGTACATCCGCGTCACACGATTGCGGTAGGCTTCCATTCTGATGGCCGCAGCCTCCCTTACTTCTTCAATCAGGTCCAGGTCAGCAGCTCTTCTATCGCTGTTTTGTTCGTCATAGAAATGCACTCTTGATGATTCCGCTCCAATTTCAGCTGGGAGTACCGCTTCATTTCCGTAGACCATACTGAATGGGGTTTCACCTGTTCCCGTTCTTGGTGTAGTTCGATATGACCATAGAACATTAGGTAGTTCTTCAACCCAATTTCCCTTAGCTTTTCCCAACCTAGCTTTGATGCTTTGCACGAGAGACCTATTGGTAACTTCTACCTGACTATTGCTCTGAGGATATGCAACGGAAGTGAAAGCCTGATGGATTTTTAATTCTTCACACCATGCCCTGAGCAAAGCTCCTTGGAATTGCCTTCCATTGTCCGAGATGATCTTCCGCGGGACACCAAATCGGCAAACAATGTTTTTCCAGATGAAGTTGAAGACCTCTTTCTCAGTGATTCTGGCTAGTGGCTCTGCTTCCACCCATTTAGAGAAGTAATCAATGGCAACAATCAGAAATTTCTTCTGAGCTTTACCTGTTGGAAAATGTCCTACTATATCAATGCCCCACTGATCAAATGGGCATGCCGCCACAATAGCTTTCATCATCATAGCTGGATGATGCTGGAGCCTGGAGTGTCTTTGACAACTATCACATGATATAACCATAGCAGCCGAATCCTTCTGAATCGTAGGCCAGAAATATCCGGCTAGGAGCACCTTCTTTGCCAAGAAATACGATCCTAGGTGATTTCCGCAGCACCCCTCATGAATTTCCCTTAATACGTAGTCTGACTCTTTCGGACCCAAACAACGCAGAAGTGGTTGGGCAAAAGACCTCTTGTACAGGACGCCCTCAATGAGTATGAATCACTGACTCCTTTTTTTGAGTCTATACGCTTTTTTGGTATCAGAAGGGAGCTTGGCATTGGTAAGATAATCTAAGAGCTCTTGTCTCCAATCATTCTCTTCCATGGATTCAGATGGGACGTCCTGACTAGGAGTCAACTCAATTTGAAACACCACGTCTCTATCTTGCCAAGCGCGGAGAGCACTAGCCATTCTTGCCAAACTGTCGGCCTTTCTATTCTCTTCTCTTGGGATCTGTTTAAATGTTAGATCTAGAAATCCCTCCTTGATTTTTTCTATGGCACTTGCATAATGGATTAGCTTCTCATTTCTAACCTCATAAGCTCCATTCATTTGTTGGGCTACAAGCTGTGAGTCAGAGAAGACATGTATACGCTTAGCTCCAACATTTCGAGCAGCCCTTAATCCAGTCAATACTGCCTCATACTCTGCTTCATTGTTGGAAGCTCGGAAGTCCAATCGAACTGCCAAACATACTTCTTCTCCGGTAGGAGAGATCAGCACAACCCCAATCCCACTTCCCTCATTACAAGAAGAACCATCTACAAATGCTTTCCATAATTCTTCTTTTTCGGGATGCACAGTCTCCGCAATAAAATCTGCTAAGGCCTGAGCTTTGATAGCTGTGCGTGGCTCATACTGTATATCATACTCACCTAGTTCAGTTGTCCATTTAACAAGTCGTCCCGAGACATCCGCGCGGCTTAGTATTTTTCCCAGGGAACTGTTTGTTAGCACCGTTATAGGATGGGATAGGAAATAAGGCCTGAGTCTCCTAGCCGTGATGATCAACATGAGAGCCAACTTCTCGATCTCCGAATACCTCAGCTCCGCATCTTTCAAGGCATGAGATAAGTAATATATAGGCTGCTGTTCTGATTCCCTTTCTTTGACGAGAACCGAGCTGATTGCTTCCTCAGTCGCTGATAGGTAAACGTATAACCTCTCTGCCTGCAGAGGCTTGGCCAAAATGGGAAGTTGAGCTAAGTATTTTTTCAATTCTTCAAATGCTTCCCCACATTTTTCGTTCCACTCAAATTTCCCAGCCTTCCGGAGTATCTTAAAAAAGGGGAGACTTCTATGAGCTGATCTAGAAATAAATCGTGATAAAGAAACTGATTTTTCCTGCCAGACGTTGCACCTCTTGAAGGTTCTTCGGCGGAGACATCTCACAGATAGCTCTCACCTTTTCTGGATTAGCTTCAATCCCCCTCTCTGTCACTATATAGCCTAGAAATTTTCCGCTCTTTACCCCGAACACACATTTCTGGGGGTTTAACTTTAACCCGTAAGACCTCAGTGTGGAGAAAGTCTCAGTCAGATCGGCAATTAGATCGGTGCCACTTTTTGATTTTACAAGAATGTCATCAACATATACTTCCACATTGCGGCCTAGCTGTTTTGAAAACACCTTGTCCATCAAACGCTGGTAAGTAGCTCCTGTATTCTTGAGCCCGAAGGGCATAACAACATAGCAAAACATCTCATCTGATGTGACAAAACTCACTTTATCTTGATCTTCTTTAGCCAAAGGAATCTGATGATATCCCTGGTAGGCATCCATTAAGCACAAATACTGATGTCCTGCTGTTGAATCAACCATCTGATCAATCCTTGGTAATGGGTAACAATCCTTTGGACATGCCTTATTAATATCTCTGAAGTCTATACACATCCTCCACTTTCCAGAGCTCTTTGGTACTAAGACCACATTTGAGAGCCACGTTGGAAACTGTATTTCTCTAATTTGACATGCCCGAAGGAGCTCCTCCACCTGCTCTCTTATGACATTGTTCTTCTCAGGCCCAAAATGTCTTTTCTTCTGTTTTACAGGTTGGACTCCCGAGAGCACATTCAAATGATGTTCTAGCACATCTGGTCTAATTCCTTTTAGATCCCGAGCACTCCAGGCAAAGATATCCTCATTTTTAATTAAACATGAGATGAGATCGGCTCTGATAGTTATTTCCAAGTCCTTGGCGATTTTTACTTTTTGATTAGTAGAGACGAGCTCGATCACTTCAGGTTCTTCATCCAAGCTGTTTGGAATGCCTTTGTCATTCGTCACACTATACCCAGCTCTTTCAATACAACCAACCTCCCGACGAGCTCGCTTAACGTCTTCCTTTACTTCGTCCACATAACATCTGCGGGCTGTCTTCTGGTCACCACAAAGAACCCCAACTTCTCTACCCACTGGGAATTTTAATTTCTGATGATAGGTAGAAGCTACCGCCTTGAAGTCCTTCATTGCGGGTCGGCCTAAGATTGCATTATATGATGAAGGCGCGTCTACCACAGTGAAATTAACCATCTTTGTAATGCGAGACATCCCATGACCCAGAGATAAGGGCAGGTTGATCTGCCCAAGTGGTTGAATTGCGTGCCCGGTGAACCCATACAGAGGAGTTGCAATATGTTCATATTTTGACCCCTCTATCTGCATCTTTTCTAAGGTATCTTTGAACAAGACATTGACTGAACTCCCAGTATCGATGAAGATCCTTGCTACATCATAGTTAGCTATGGTTACCGTGACTACTAGGGCATCATTGTGTGGTGTTGCAACTCCTTTCAGATCATCACGCCCGAAACTTATGACAGGCTCATCTCTTGCAATTAACTCTTCCGATACTTCAAAATTTTCCATTCTCCTACCATGACTTTTCCGAGCTCTACCCGAGTCTCCATCAGTGGGTCCCCCTGAGATCATATTAATAGTTCCTCGGGTGGGATTATTATCCACCTGTTCGACCCTTCTCCTTTGATTATCTGTTTCTTTAGGAGCAATACCCCTTTCACGGGATCTGGTTCGGCTCCTATATGGTGTCTTCTCTCTTCTTTTACCTCGGTACCGGCTTCTAACCTGTCCTTTCCGAGAAGGTTCTTGCTTCCTTGTTAGCAGAGTTTTCATTTCAGAGTCTCTTTTGATGATTCTTTCTACCTCATCTTCAAGCCTCTGGCACTCATTCGTTATGTGACCGTACTCTCTATGGAATTCACAATACTTATCCGAAATAGGCATACGGGACCCGTTATCCGGCTTCCTTGGTCTTTCCAGCTTCTTTCTATCATCACATATTTCCATAGCTCTTTCCAAGCTCATGGTTAGAGGTATGCGTGATGCAAATTGACTTCTAGTTCGACCACTTTCATCAGCCCTATCAACAGTTCTTTTCTTGCTTAACTCTAACTTATCATTCTTCTCTGATGGCCGCAGATCAACCCTTCTCTGTCTCTGAGCATCTTCTAGATTGATATACTTTTCAGCTCTTCCCAGAAGTTCGTCATAACTTCTAGGAGTTTTCTTTACCAAGGATTTAAAGAACTCTCATGCCTTAAGCCCTTGTGTAAAGGCATTAATAAGGACATCCATCGTTGCAGTGGGGACCTCTAAGGCTGCCCCATTAAAGCGTTGTACGAACTCCCTCAAGGACTCCTGTTCATTCTGCTTGGTAGTGAACAGGCTCAAAGAAGTTTTTTGATACCTCTTACTGCTGGCATACTGGTTTAGAAAGGCCGAACTGAACTCCTCAAAGCAGCTTACAGTGTTTGGTTTAAGTAAATTAAACCACTGTTGCGCCGATCTAACCAGGGTGGTAAGGAAAACACGGCATTTGATCCCATCAGAATACCTATGCAACAGAGCAGCATTCTCAAATCTTCCAAGATGCTCTTCAGGGTCTGTGCTTCCATCATATTCTCCCACTGCAGGTTGTCTGAAATTTGGCGGGAGTTCCTCTCTTAGAATAATTAGGGAGAATGGACTTTCTCTCCTAGCCACTGGAGTTCGGCCACCAAGATGCTGACCCAATCGCCTTATCTCTCCCCATACAGCTTCCATTGGATCTATTAGCGGAGGCTCTACTTGTGTATCTACCACAGTACTGGCTACCCTATTGTTTTCACGGACCTGTTCTGGCTGAACAGGCGAAGGCGCCTGATTTGTTTGAGAAGGCGATGGAGGTTGATTAGATTCCGTTGGTGGCGGAACCTGGTGTTGGAAAAGAGTATTTTGCATGGTCTGACTGATGAATTGTGCCAGTTGCTCCATAGTCATATCTCCCACCTTCATAACAGATGGAGGTGCCTGATCTTCCTGCTGTTGAGGAACATCTTGATTTTCCACACTGGGATTTAATATTTCTTCCTGATTCCTCCTGACTCCACGCCCACGTCCACGTCGTCCAGCCATATCAACGTCTTCAATTCAGTAAATAGTTCCCACAGACGGCGCCAATTGATATCACCAAAATTCGCGATGACTTGCTGATACCAATAGAGAGGGGGTTCACATCTCTTTATCCTCCAATACTCTTTATAACAGCAGGGATATTAGCAAATATATTCCACAATGACCTGAAAATACGAAGCAAATGTGAGAAGGGGCCGGAAGTTGTTCCGGCGGGTCCCCTCCGACGCTCAAGTCAGGCGAGAGAATATGAAGAGAATATATGCTGTAAGTGAAAGCAATTATAAAATTAGTCCTTAATCAATACCCCAAACCTGGTATTTATAGGCGGAGACCTAAGAGTTGTATTGCAACAAGGACTCTTTCCATGTTTATCCAAATCTTACCCAGATATGCCAAGATCCTGAGAATACAATCAAATCCCTGATATTGCTCCGCATATCTAGGACTAGATATCTTAGGGGACTGGTTTCCTTGCTGAGCGCCGGCAGCAACAACGGAAATGAGGAGAGCTCGGCCCATTAGCTCGGGCTCCCAAAAGAGGTCGCTCGCCGAGTTAGTGGAGCGGAAACAGGTCGGGCAAACAGGTCGGCCTTCGCAAAAGAGCTCGGATAGGTAGGCGAGGTCTCTTCGAAGAAAGGCGAGTAACATACCTTGGAGACAGGTCGTCTCGTCAGGTGGTATCTTCTAGCGGGTATCATATAGTTTATTGCCTAGAGCTTTTAGAATGTAGTTCGTACAAAGGAAATCACTTTGATTTCAAGCACCAACAGCTGCCTCTTTTCTTTTGGGAGTCAGTTTGACCTTCTTCAACCGTAGGAATATCATTGGTTAAGAACATTGTTAAACTCAATGTGGTCAAGTAAAACAACGCTTTTGTTGCCATCTCTTGAAGTCATTTTCGTTGAACTTCTCGAACCTCTCTCCATTATGAACGGAAGTCGTTGTTGCACGTGATGAAGCCACGCTAATATTGGTTCAAGATTGTAGAAATCTTATATGGATGTGTATCTTTAGAATATAAGCAAGCAAAGTAACAATGACTTAATAGGATGAATGTGAACGTGAGCAATGTGAAGGCTGAATTTCTTTCCAGGCAGAGTGGCGCATAGGCGCCACCCCTACTGGCTACTGCCCATTTTTTTACGGACAGTTTCGGTGTCCCGTTTTTTATTCATTTTTTTTTTCATATTTTCGACTTTTACATGCTTAATTTCAATTCATTAAGCATATTTTCCAACAGTAAAAAAAAATGCTAAAATCAATCGCAAATCAAAATTCAAATGAAAAGAGATGCAGCAGAAGTAATTATCTCTCTGATGCCATATTATGGAAGAAGAAAACTCTTCGAAGAAGAAGCATTTGGGGGAAAATATTTCGTGACGTTCATGAATAATACTGTATTTATACAGAGTGAAATAAACTAGAACTAAAACTAAACATTAACAAACTAACTACAGTTAATATACAAACTATAGTAGCTTAATAATATCCCCAAAATATTGAGATTAATATCTTTGAAGATTGAGAATTATATCATGAACTTCATAAAATAAGATTGCTGGGTTATTTATTTGTATTTTAAAATGTTGAATAAATATCTTTTTCATCAGTAATCTCTCAAAAGACATACAGCCATGCCCTCCCAATTCGAGGCCGGTTGGCCTCGCCTTGCCCCACAAGCAACCAACCTTCCTTTTGCTCTTCTTTCGGTTTGCCTCCACGAACGCGCCACCTAGAAGCCCTACTCATATTCCAAAGGCGACCAGCATTCAATACTAGTTGTTACCTTACGTTGCCATTTTTCCAATATTATTGAACATCATGGTCTGGGGTTAAGATAACTCAAATGGGAAACGCTCCTGCTAAAATGAAACTATGGCAATTATAAATAGAAGTATAGGTGAGAGGGTTTTTTGTACCTAATTTCAAGAGTTAAATAAGATTTTTTTCCTTTGTAGATTTTTGTCCTTTGTAAATGGATTTGAAATCAATAGTTTTCTAATCCCTTATCCAAATATATATCATTAAATTGGATTGAATTAAATTTGGGTGAATTTCAAATTTATTTATGTTTGATTTGGCGCATATATCAATGATCAAAGTCATCCATGATAGAATCTCGTCACTCAAGTACATTCCTCCATATAAGCTCTATGATCTAGTCGGGATGAATAGAAGTTCATGCCTATTTTTGATAGACTCGAATTCGAGTCGGCTTGACACAAAAAATTAATTTAATCCATCCACTCAAAAAAAAAGTACTTTCCTCCATATGCCTAAGAAACATGACAATCTCAATAATTTCAAATTTTAGATTATATGGAAAATGTATTTCTTTAAAAAATATTATATTTTAATATTAAAACTCGTATTTCCCGGTTTATGGTATTGATTGACGGGTTTTTTAATTATTTAACCTGAATTTTTATTATAGTTATTAAAATAATCGGATTTTTTTTTTTTTATAAAAGTAACCTAAGTCGCCATCTGTGATGGCGACAATTACCAAATTCTTTTATTGTCGCCATCTCAGATGGCGACATAGTAAAAAGTTTTTTTTTTTTATAATGTCGCCATCTAAGATGGCGACATTATAAAAAAAAATTTTATTTTATTGATGTCGCCATCTGGAATGGCGACATCAATAAAATTTTTTTTTTTTTTATAATGTCGCCATCTAAGATGGCGACATTATAAAAAGTTTTTTTTTTTTTATTGATGTCGCCATATGGAATGGCGACATCAATAAAAACATTTTTTTTTTAATGATGTCGCCATCTAAGATGGCGACATCAAATAAATTTTTTTTTTATTGATGTCGCCATCTTAGATGGCGACATCAATACCATTATAAAATATTTTTTACGTGTTGTCGGCAGAAAACGACGTAAAAATATAAATAATTATAACATTGTCGCCATCTCAGATGGCGACAATAAAAAAAAATTCATTTTTTATTTTATGTCGCCATTTGAGATGGCGACATTAATCAATTTTTTCTCTATTTATTCGAACGAAATCAGCTCATTTCATATAACTCATTCAAATCTTCAGCTCATTTTATATAACTCATTTCATATCCTCCAGTTGTTTGCTCCGATAAGCATATTTTAGGTACGTTGTTATATAAATAATTATATTTAACAGCATTATATATCATGTATTAATTTATGAATTTTATCTTTATTTTTTAAGGTATGTCAATTAAAGTTTTGTTGTATTGGGGAGGCCAAATATTACAAGATTCAGAATCTGTTAGATATGATCGTGGTCCGTCAAAAGGCATGACAATTTGTGACTTGTTCATACCACTCGGTGTATCCGCCAACAACGTAGTAACCACCATCAGTAAATCGTGGTCTCTCAACACGTAGATCATTTGCCATCTCCCAGCAAAGTATGTATGCGAGATGCCGGGCGCTCCAGTCTTTGTTGACGTTTCCCCTTCGACCAATATGATGCAATGCCTCAGCCTCATCCCCCGATTGAGGATCTTCTGGTATGTCTTGTAGCATACCAAATTGTCGGAGTATTCTCTCAGATCGTTGCATCTCAACGATATCGAAGAAAATCAACGGGCCTTTATATGTTCCTAACTCCGTAATTCCTTCAGTATACTCATCGGGGTAAGGCTGCCAAATAAACTACAAAATAACATTGCTTTAGAAAATATCAAAGTAGTGTTGTTTGTATAAACAAATTTAACAGCATGTTTACTTGAGTTACTGGCTGCTCATCGAGAATGTCCCTCATGATACATATAGAATGACTCCCAGTTTCAGTAAATCGTAAATGACATGACCACCTGTATATATTCAGATAAATGATTAGACGCATTAACATATACAAACAGTTATAAAACAAGACATATTCCTGTTACCTTGCACCATATGGAGCAGCAGGTAACACATTATTTGGACCGATCACTAGTGGCCCATAATCAGATCTTTCAACACCCAATTGAGGAGTCAAACTTGGGATTCGTGACCATGCCCACATCTCATTTATTGTAATGACATCAATAATACAAGTTAGATTTATTTAAAATAAACAAACATATTTAATTATTTAAAATAAACAAACATATTTACCTGTACGATTTGCAAGGCACCACATATCACTTTTTTCCCTCTCTCTGATGACGTACACAACTGACGATACAAGTACGCCAACACAGCACTACCCCAACTATATGTATGGGCAGCGTCGATATCCTCCAACTTCTGTACATACAGTAACCTAACAAAATTACCTGACGTATCAGGGCACATAATCCCCCCTAACATCAACAACGCACAAGCCCGTGTAAACTTAACAACATCATCTGCTGTACTATTTTCAACCAATGGATTGAGCAGCAAATGATTATACAAAGCAACTAATTTCAAACGTGCGCCCTTAAGGTCTGTTATGGCTGGTAAAAAACCTAAATATGTATGGCAATATTCTTGCCAATCGGGTAGACTCCTATCAATATCAATCCCCGACACTACGATGCCATCTACCGGCAATGACCATATTACTGCAATGTCTTGCAGTGTGATAGACGCCTCTCCCGATCTGAGATGAAATGTGTGTGTTTCACGGCGCCATCTCTCAACTAAAGCCGTGATCAGATGCATATCAAGCTCAATCTTACCACACCTATATATACCATAAAAACCTATCACGTGCAACAAATTAACAACACGTGTATCTAATGGACACAAATCCCAAAAATAACTATCTGGGTTTCTCCCACGTAGTATGCTATCCATATCACCTGCCCACACATCCTCGGATCGATGTGAAGACTGCAATGACAAAAGATGTGCGTCGATCGGGCCTGGTTGCCTCATTTGATCCATCCTGAAATATAACACAAAAAATTAAAAACATTAATCTTAACATTACAAACAATATCCGTCGACTACTTACGATCGTCACACAACGACCATCAACAACCGCCTCCCCCGCCGAACCGCCACCGCCGCCGGCCGCCACCTCGCCGGCCGCCACCTCGCCGGCCGCCACCTCGCCGGACAGATTAATTTTTTCACCCCGCCCACCGGAACCAACATTTCAACATCAATATCGTCAAAATATTAACCAACAACACATATACTCCCAATTTACATATCAAAATCATATTTAATCTAAAATTAAACAATAACAAAAATCAAACAAAAGATTCTAAATAAAATATCATGATTTATCTAAAATCAAAGCATAACAAAAATAAAAAACATACCTTAAATAAGTTAGATGAGAAATTGATTTTTACGCTCCGGATCTTACGAGAAAATGCTACGACAAGAACAAAAGGAAATGGAAAGTGAGAGTGAAATGCTTGTTGAGGAAGAGCTTCTGCGGCGGCCGATGTATAAAAAATGAAGTAGGGTTTCTTATTTATGTTGATGTCGCCATCTTAGATGGCGACATCAATAAAAAAAAAATTTTTTGTTGATGTCGCCATCTGAGATGGCGACATCAATAAAAAAAATTATTGATGTCGCCATCTCAGATGGCGACAACAATAAAAAAAAAAATTTTTTTGATGTCGCCATCTCAGATGGCGATATTAATAAATTTTTATTAGTGTCGCCATCTCAGATGGCGACTTAGGTTACTTTTATAAAAAAAAAAAAATCCGATTATTTTAATAACTATAATAAAAATTCAGGTTAAATAATTAAAAAACCCATTGATTGACTGGTATCTGTAGCGTCTGCTGCAAAAAATTAAATTTCCACCACGTGGAATATTATCATTGGTTCCACTTTCATCTGCTTTCTTCAACCAGATAACGCAATTGGTAGCGAATACTGTAAAAGCTCTCTTTTCTGTTAGTTTACTCTTTCCCCACGTTATAGAGGAAGAATTCCGATCTTCATGGCTTCTCCTTTCGCCACCGTATTCTTCACTTTTGTCCTCATATCGACGTCGTTTCGCTCCATCCTCGCTGCCGGTGACGAAGTTAAGGCCGGAGGTGAAGATCTATTGATCCGTCAAGTCGTTGATCATGACGATGATGGCAAAAACTCACTGCTGAACGCCGACCAGCATTTCGCGATGTTTAAGAAGAAGTTTGGAAAGAAGTACGCGACTCAGGAGGAACACGATTACAGATTCTCGGTGTTTGAGGCTAACCTGCGCCGCGCGAGGCGTCACCAGAATCTAGATCCCTCCGCCGTGCACGGCGTCACTCGGTTCTCCGATCTTACTCGCGTGGAGTTCCGACGTCAATTTCTCGGCCTCAATCGGAGACTCCGACTCCCCGCAGACGCTCACAAGGCTCCGGTCCTACCGACGAACGACCTTCCGACTGATTTCGACTGGAGAGGTCACGGTGCCGTTACACCGGTCAAGAATCAGGTACGTATGTATTAATCAGGTTTTTGGGCTAGTCATTTCACAAGTACAATTCGAATCAGTCAAATTCTGATTCAAATCTATTGAATATAATAGTGTTGATATATGTCTTGCGATCTCTGATACAGTCATTTGTGTTGTTGTATTCTCTGCGAGAATTGGATATCATTGGTGTGACTGAGCATATATAGATTTTAATACATCATTGGAGCAAGTTTCAAATCCGTGCCATTTAGCTAGAATATATGCAAAAACTAGTATCTAATTTATTTTGATATCGTACGCGCCCGAGTAATATTCTAATCTGGAGTCTGGACTGTATGGTTTGCAATGATGTGCATACTTTTAGTTTTGTTTTAGTATTTGAATTGGTAAGTTTTTGGCATAAGCTATGGAACAATTGTAATTATTTCATGGGACCTGATAATAATGCCTTAGATCTACATGCTTTTAGTTGTATTTCCAATTCAAATTGGTTAAATTCTGGTAAAATGAAGTAGCTCAAGTAATTATCTCATTGGGTCCGATATTTTTTTGTTCCAGTGTTGGGGTTTAGATGATTTAGCTGCAATTTGTGCAGAATCAAATAATGTGATGAAAATAATTTCTATTCATTTTGTGCGAGGAGAAATTGTTTTGTCGACGATGCTAATTTTATGATCTTAATCTCTTTGGTGATATCTTACATCAATTTGAATTTTTCATGTGTTGACTTCGGAAACTTGTTCTGTTTGTCTACTTTCAAGTGTATGAAAAGATCACTAATAACTTTGAATGGTGGCATTTAGGGATCTTGTGGATCATGCTGGTCATTTAGCACAACTGGAGCATTAGAAGGTGCAAACTATCTGGCCACGGGGAACCTTGAGAGCCTCAGTGAGCAACAACTTGTGGATTGTGACCATGAGGTTCTGCTCTTTGATTTGTCCCTCTTATTTCAGCCTCTTGATGTTTGTTATTTATGAAATATATCGAGCAATGAAATTGAAACCTCCAAGGGCTTTTACAATTCAAGGCATCTGATGACATGCTGTATTTTCCTTGGAGACGATGTTATTTTCTGAGTTTTTCCCTCAATCACATCTAAAGAGATGATACGGTGTTATGGCCAGCGGGGACTGTAATGGGAGGTGGAAACTGTAGTCGAGAGAAGTCAGAATTTAGAAACAACCAATGTGAAACAAAATTAGCCCATAGATGTGCAATTGATTTTTCAGTAAATAGAGTATTGAGTTCCAGTTATATCAGATGCAAATATGAGAAAAAAAAGGTCTTTCTAATCACCCGTTGTTCTACTATTAGGATATGTTACATGTCAGACCAAATTTGGCACCGCTATCGCATCACTTGCTGTCCTCCATTTAATTCGTCAATCTGACCTTTCACCGTCTGCAGTGTGATTCAGGTGGAAAAGACTGCGACTCTGGTTGTGATGGTGGTTTGATGAATAGTGCCTTCGAATACACTCTAAAATCTGGTGGACTTATGCGAGAAGAGGACTATCCATACACCGGCACCGATCATGGAGGCTGCAAATTTGACAAGACCAAAATTGCTGCAAAGGTCGCCAACTTCAGTGTTGTGTCCCTTGATGAAGAACAGATTGCCGCTAATCTAGTCAAGAATGGCCCTCTTGCTGGTATCTTCCCTACACACTTATCTATCTCATCATTATATTCATCACACGCAGTAGATTGGAATTATTTGAATAACAAATGTAAATAATTCCGTTGGGATATCCTATAGTTCCTCTAGTGAGTTTCGTCTTCTATCAACGAATTATGTGGACGTGCATCCGATGTATAATCGCCTGCACCAGCTTCACCAAATGAATTTCTTAGTTTGTAAGATTTATTTTTATCTAAATTCAATACACCTTGTGTTTAGGGTCACGCACCAGATGTTAAGACAGATGTTTCCATGGGATAACTCTGACTATAATTTTACTATCTTGATTGCAGTGGCCATCAATGCTGTCTTTATGCAGACATATATTGGAGGAGTATCATGTCCGTTCATATGCTCTAAGAGGTTGGATCATGGTGTGTTGTTGGTTGGTTATGGTGCAGGTGCATATTCGCCCATTCGTCTGAAGGACAAGCCATACTGGATTATCAAAAACTCATGGGGTGAACACTGGGGAGAGAATGGTTACTATAAAATCTGTCGCGGCACCAACATCTGCGGTGTGGATTCTATGGTTTCTACTGTTGCAGCTGTAAGCACTTAACTGAAGGGGCATGGAATTGTGGTAAATCACATGCCTCATCTCTGTATAGAGAGGAAACGTGCTTATACTATGTTTAATTACTAAGCACTAACTTGATTTGGTGTAATTTAAGATGAACTGAGCACAACCTCGTGTGACTGATGAAACCTTAAGAATTTTTATTTAGGTTCCTTGTGTATTCTGGCAGCTCTCATTGTGTGCTCTTAAAAGTTTCTCCATTGTTTTTCTTTCGCCATTTACTGTTTATGTTCATCTGCTTCACGAGGACTACTTTCCTTGCCTAATCTGGAATTTTAGAATGATAGTTGTTTGAAATAATATCATTGGGAAAGCAATGACTGATAAAGAAGTTTCGGGTAAAATTCATGGTCATCATTCTTCCTAGCACCACAAGTTCTAGACGTTATGGAATGAATGATCTACTGGATATATGCATCATTATAGAGGTCTAGAGACTAGAAGTTCGAAAGTGCTTGTGATTGTTGAATGTAATAAATTTCATTTGATACTTCACTGTATCAATAATTTTGTAACATTAAGATGACAGCTTCGTAATTCTGTGGAATCTCACTTGTGAGAGTGCATGTTTAGCTGGACATTAATCCCACCCAACAATAATTTTGAAAATAAAAAAACTTAAAAATTATTTTACGACGGTATTTGGTACAATTTTGGTTTTAGTTGACAGTTTAAACTTATGCGAAGGGACAAAGTCGCGTTTCTCAAACAGCAACACTAAGAAATACTTTCATAGGAAAAAGACCGAGTGCAAAAGGCCTAATAAGGCCCCAAAAGGATTAAAAAAAAACTAATAAAAAATTAATTAAAAAACAAAAAGTAAAAACGATTTGTTTTTTGACCAAAACTTTGCTATATTGGATGAGATATAATCTATGGAATATAAATGATTCACATGGATCCTAAATTAATTTTAGTAGAATTACCAAACACTAATAAATCAAATAATTAATGCTACATCGATAATATTTTACCCCTTGTAACATAGATTTGCCTCCAGAGGCAGGTATCACAACTGGTTGGATTACGGTTTAACTTGAAAGTTCCATATAATTACACCAGATCTCAAAGGCAAAGAGCATCACAGGAAGTAAATCTCAATAGTAAAGGAATAATACCATTTTTCCCCTTTCCTGAAATGAAATTAACAGCAAGATATCCGTACCAATCTGTATAAATAACACAACTGGGGGCCTTAAAATATGTCCTCCAAGAACTAAAGTTGGTAAATGCAGGCCTTACAAGACTGCTTATTACTCTCAGCGACACAATTAATACAAGACCGAGAGAACACTCAACGTGAAAAGAATCACGCAATATCCGAGGGAAAGATTCAAAGAATCATTACCTTCAATAGACTCCTGTCCAAGAAGATTCGACCCATCGAATCTTATTTCAACAGTAATTTGTAGCGAAGTATCGTTCATTCCTCTTCGTAATCGAGTGAGGCAAACGAGAATGGATAAAACTTGTATCCATCTCCTTCGTAGAACTTATTTTGAAACTCCACCCAATGAAGTCTCAAGGCATGGAGGAAGGCACTAAGTGTTTCCATCACTAATAACACACCAACAGTGGCAAATATGAAGACGATTATACCAACGATGAGGATAATTACATTGTTGTATCTGTCAAAAAAGAATAATTAGTTGAGATGTCATACCGATAAGTCCTTGCAATTGCTAGAGATAAAAACAATCATGCATTTGTCTATAATATAAGCACTTCTATAAAATGTCTTCTATCATTCACTGAACACTAGCCGTTAGTCTACTACCAGAATAAACAATGACTGGGTCAACCACATAGTCCACAAGTGAAAGACATCAAATGATGGTTTGACTAATTGCCGCTCAAATTTGATGAGAGAAGTATGAAACAAGTTTAAAAACCGATTCATACGAACACCGGAAGACATGAATAGTTGAATGAAATAAATGAACTTACCCCCATGCAAGAAGAAGGACCTTCTCGTAGAACACACTGGACAACTCAGAGTGGGCAAGACTGATCATCACCAGACAAATAAAAAGAATAAAAAATAAATTTGTTAGCATATTGAACTCGAAACTCAAATATGAAAGAAGAACAAGTAGGATCTTGCATTGGTAGAAAGAACATATCAATAGCAGTTCTCAATATATTCCATAGGTTCAGCTAAAGCCCTTATATAATTTAAATTAAATATATATGTATAACTGAAGAAAGATGTAAAGCAAAAGGCGAACATTCACTGCATATAGGCCAATTACTGGTGCATTATAAAACAATACCTAAGAGCCCATAAACGAAGATAAGACGCTGTATTTGAGACCGCCCCGAGCACAAATTCTATTGTATGGATAAGCTGATGTACAAAAACTTCACTGAATTCAAACTCTTCATGACCATGGGAATCGTGATTTGCTTCAGATTGCAACGACTCGTCTGTTCCTGGAAGGGGTGCATAAGACTCTCCATGATGCCTCTGAATATCGTGGTACAAAAGATGTCAGAATGATCAGTATATTAGACTATAACGATCAAAACTGTCATAGACAAACTAAAGAAAAAGGTAAGAACTTGCATACGTTGTGTTCTCGCTTCAAAAGGAAAGGCTTTGGGACCAGCATCCATGGGACAGAAACAAGTGCCAACAGTAACAAAACAAGCTGAATGTGCAACAAATGAAACAAGTTCAAGACAATTACGCAAATCCCAGGAAGTATTAAGAGTTTTGACTGAAGTGATGTGAAATGAAATCAAGCACAAGAAGGTGACATTTTATTTTCGGTTATAACCCAACCTGAACTGTCTTCTGACCAGGAAACAGCTGGTTTTCACCAATCTCATCGGTAGGACTCAAAAACATGTATATCATAACATGGTACAAATCAGCTTTGGATCCAGTGCACCATTTAATGATGATAAGGACAGAAAGGTAGCCAAAAAGACTGTTTAAGAATATCATTTGGGGAATAAATTGGAACCTGCGACACCACAGGGACAGTATGAGTAGACTTCTAGACGAAATTGATCTAGATTTAATATGTAAAAGTGTAATCATCAAGAATTTGAAGTACATTGACTTACCATGTATTCAGGCTATTCTTGAAGAATTTGGCATTAAAATAGCTCAGTATTATTCCCAGGTTCATCTGGGAAACTCCAAGTAGGATCGACATTTTCATTTTCAATGAATTAAGAAACGGCAGCTCACTGCGTGACCCATGCCATGCAGGATCCACTCCAAACGGGTAGGTGTCTCGTTCCTTAATCAAGCCCACAGTAGTAGAATCCCTACAAGATTTAAAAAGTTCGCATACCAATAGAACTGCGGCAACTAAAAAAAGACTCTAGATCAATGAGATACCTGCAATATGGATCACGGCACACGTATGCTGAACGGGCAAATAATTCAAATGGCACAGAAAAAAATTCATTATAGATCAACCCAGTGTAAATTGAGAAAAGTGCCATAAGCATAATAACATAACGACCACCAAAGGTCATTTCCATGATGTCTCCAAGTTTCTGCAATCATGGAGAGTAAAAAAATCGTGTCAATAATTTCATATTCATATGTAAGAAATAGGATTTAACAAAATTCCAAATGAATGGAGAAAGAGTGAACAAGGGTGACATTCAAAGTTGCACCAACTATCGTGGTATAAAACTTATGTGTCACACAATGAAGCTTTGGGATAGGATAATTGAATGACGTTTAAGGATGGAGTTTAAGATATCTGACAACCAATTTGGGTTTATGCCAGGACGGTCAACTACTGAAGCTATCAATTTATTTCGTCAACTTGTCGAGAACTATCGTGAGAGCAGTAAAGATCTGCATATGATCTTATAGACTTGGAGAAGGCCTACGATAAAGTACAAAGGGAGATATTATGGTGGGTTTTGATGAAGAAAAAAGTTCACATCAAGTATGTCAATATAATCAAGGACATGTACGACGAAGTAGCATCCAATGTGAGAACATGCAGTGGGGTGACAGTGAGTTCTCGACCACTATTGGATTGCATCAAGGTTCTGCGTTGATTCATTTCCTGTTCGCCCTAGTGATGGATGAGATAACAAAAGACAAACAGACTGAATTACCTTGGAACATACTTTTTGATAACGATGTTGTGTTAATCGACGAGACAATGGCAGGGGTAAATGCCAATTTGGAGTTATGGAGAGAGACGTTGGAATCAAAGGGTTTTAGATTAAGTAGGTCTAAAACGGAATATATGGAGTGCAGATTTAGTGGTCGTTCCTTTCGAGATTCCGGTGTTGTAGCATTCGGTGCTCAAGAGGTATCGATGAGCAGCAAGTTTCGATACCTAGGTTCAGTTATCCAAAAGGATGGAGAAATTGACAGCGACATTAAACATATGATTCAGGCTGACGGGTTGAAATGGAGAAACGCCACCGGAGTTCTATGCGATCGTAATATCCCGCTGAAATTGAAGGGAAAGTTTTATAGAACCGCAGTTAGACCCGCAATGTTGTATGTGACGGAATGCTCGGCACCCAAGAGAAATTACATCCAAAAGATGAGTGTGGCAGAGATTCATATGCTTCGTTGGATGTGCGGTAATACCAGAAGAGATAAAATAAGGAACGAAGACATTCGAGCTGAAGTAGGTGTAGCTTGTATAGATGAGAAGATGCAAGAAAGTCGTTACATTGGTTTGGTCATGTTCGACGTAGGCCCCGCAGTGCACCTGTGCGTCGAGTGGAGTCCATGAATTTCGGCCAGTTCACGAGTGCGAGAGGACGACCAAAGAAGACATGGCTCGAAGTTATACGCAAAGACTTGGAGTGCAAGGTGATTACAGAAGATATGTTGATCGACAGAAATGTTTGGAGAAGATTGACGCATGTGTCTGACCCGAGTTGAATATCTCTATTGTTCATGTAACCTAAAAGCTTAGTAGTTGTTGTATGTAAGAAATAGAATTGTTCATTCTCACAATGCTAACAGCACACGGCTAACATTAAAAACAATCCCTTGCTCCAAAATCTGACGTGCTCTCAACCAGAAAAAATATAAGGTTTTACAATTGAAACGAAAAAAGAGATATATCTTGAAAACTGTAGAAAAACAAAATACTGGAGTATGAAACTCTTATTTTTTAATAATAATAAAGACATACAATGCATCTAGACTCCTAATACCTAGAATCAAGGAAACAATATAATCTAACATAAAAATAAAAAGATAACGAGATAAAATCAAATCCTATGAATATTAAAATACTAATATTTTATCTAGAGGTCTTGATAAGTGAAACACATGCCATCTTTATCTATTATTCAACACCTCCCCTCAAGTTGAGTCATATATGTTTATCATGCTCAGCTTGGAACTCAGGTCTTCAAATTTAGGATAGTGAGGGGCTTTTGTCAAGATGTTATTAAAATTTATTTGAGACTTCCTCCTCTTTCTCGGAGTCTTGCTCCTTTTCTTGGAATCTGCATTTGTTCCTCTTTTGTGAGTCCGTGTCTGCTAGTTTGCGTCTCCTCTTTTGGGAGTCTCTGTCTACTAGCCTACCTCTCCTCATCTTTCGAGAGTCTGTGTCTGCTAGTCTGCGTCTCCTCCTCTTTCGGGAGTCTGCGCCAGCTCCTCTTTCGGGAGTCTGCGTTTGCTCCGCTTCTAGAGTGATGAGTTTTCAACAATAGATTTGATATTATCTACTCCCCCTCAAGCTTGGCTATATATGTTGATGAGACCAAGCTTGATGAAGAGATGTAGGCAGATGAGAATCCTCACAGATCGGTGAGATAACGCTTGTTGGTTCAAAGAAGAGGAAATTGACACATGAATTTGTGGTCTGACTGACAAGTCGCCCAATAACTGTGGACGAACAGATGGAATAGATGAAACTCCCGACTGCATTATTCCCCAACCAGTGGCTGGGGCAAACTTACATCGATAAAAAACTTCCATCCAATCCAAGAATTGGCACTGTATTCTTTTGGTGACCTAAAGCAACAATATATTGTGATCCTCGCAATTGCCCTAAAACAGATGACAAAAAAACTCCCGACGACGCCGCGAAACCAAGGGAAAAAATCGGGAAGTTACTGTAGCAAAAGTCGCGAAGTTACTGTGCACAGAAAGAAAAAATTGCCTTGTAAAGTTCTGGAAAAAATACAGCACAGTGTACGCGATTGAAAGGGTAGAGAAAAGATTAAGCAATTGCTGCGATGAAGGCTTTGATTGGATAGAATAGCCTACGGGAAAAGACAACCTTGAACGCATGATCAGTTTACTATTGTAAGCCTAGCCGCCGGCGACTGAGTTGAGATAGGAACAACACGCCGGCGGCTAGGGTTTGATAAGCTTTACCTTACTTTCTCCACCCTAAAGCTCTGATACCATGTAGAAAAACAGAATATTTTTTAATAATAATAAAGAGATACAATGTATCTTTATATAGACTCCTAATACCTAGAATCAAGGAAACAATCTAATCTAATCAAGGAAACAATCTAATCTAAAATAAAAAGATAACGAGATAAAATCAAATCCTATGAATATTAAAATACTAATATTTTATCTAGAGGTCTTGATAAGTCAAACACATGCCATCTTTATCTATTATTTAACAAAAACTATTATTCAAAAATTACATCTCAGAAAGCACATGTAAGCTTTTTCAGAATCCACAAGAAAATCCGTACTAAAACTTGTAGTTTGACTTGCATTAGCTCAAATTGCTCGACTAATCCTCCACATTCCAAGAGAGAGGTTAACTCCTCCGAAAGTGCCTATGACGCAAATGGTGAGATCTACGCCAAACAATACTGTAACAGCAGAATATAAAAATATGAAACTTGGTTTTTAATGGTTTTACCAAAATTCTTTAAAACAATAATCACAAAGTAAGCAGAGCTCAATATGATAATTTGGTAAAATTTATGACCAGAAACAGGACAAATGATCCAACAAGTGACTAGCAAACTAGAAGAAAATTATAGAAAAGAATAAAAGTTCCCATAGCTAGTCAAGCATTTCAACAAATTTAAATGTTAGAATTTTAACGTGTTATTCTATTAAATAGGGTAAATATGCATTAAAATTTGGAAACTAAACAAAATAAACCAAAATATCAAAAGAGTATTTTAAGAAAACATATACAGACACTAAAAGACCAAGTAATTTCTCTAGGAACCTCCATATAGAGATAACTAAGTAATCGGTCAACAGAGCACATAGTCAATAATATTTTTTAAAAATAACATATGATTTTATTCGGTAAGTATTCGAGTCCCAAAACTTTTTGTAAGGTGTAATATAGATAGATATTAAGAAACAAGAATTGCAGATATGCTATTGATAGCTAAATCAAGCAAGCATGCAATTACCTGGCTAGAGAGTTTTTTCTCTCTGATAATAAAAAATAGAGTTGCAAGTAGAAGACATATGCCATGTCCCCAGTCACCAAACATGACAGCAAAAAGGAAAGGAAATGTGACGATGGTGAATACACCAGGGTTTGCTTCCTGATACTTGGCAACTCTGCAATAAGTAAACCAAGTGGCATGAATTGTCATGCAGGGTATATTTGTCTTGAAACAAAATTCAGAACTCGTTGCTTTGCAAATGAACTACTAATAAAAACCAGACAAAGCTAGGTCAACATATTGAAGCATGGAGCGATCTCGCTAAGACATGCAAGTGGATAGAATGCCATGAAACAAAGAAAGCCAACATCTAGAAACTCCTCTCAGGTACATCAACCAAATTTGTGAAGTTTGTAATGTAAGCACAAGATGTATTATATTTATGCAACTTAACAATTCTCTGGGGCCAGAAACTAATTCTCAGCTTTATGAACTTTCAGGTAGTTAAATACTCATTTATCAACCTTGGAAACACAAGTAGCTTACAATAAAAAAAAAAGTTCATGAAGATATTTTACCCACAACAGAAAGTCATAATGCACAGTCATAGCCGTTCCTGTTTTTTCAAAGTTCAAATACCAGAAGTCTCATTTGCCAGTTATCACCGTTTGATTAGCTTGCCAACATGTCAATTTCCAAAACAGAGAGCTTATACTGGAATGGACAGAAATGCTTCCTCTACCAATTTACAATAACAATCACATTAGATCTCTTTGCTATAGAGAAAAAAACTCACCCATATGCATCAACAATCTCTTGGTAAGCTGTGGTGAATTTGTTTGTTCGAAAATATGTAGGTGGCATTTCACGTGTTTGCAAGACTTGAAAAATAGCATCAACCTGTGAATTGGAGTCATGTGTTGCTCGCTGCAATGCATCCTGAATCTGAAAATAAGAAACATCTCTTTCACAGTGAACAATCATGTAACATTTAGCACTTCATTTGCGATCTTGTGAAACAAAGCAACTGAGACCAAACTTGCCATCACATAAGTCAAGCAAAGGGAAAACATGTGGGCGATATTACTCACCTGTTTTGATGCAAAAACAGGACTCCATCCTTCTGCCACTAGACATTTCTTCGTGACATCAATGCTGAGCATATTCAGAGTATGATAAATGGATTTCTCCTTCCTCACCTTTATCAACAAAATGCTTAATTATATTCATAAGACATTAAGATACAATCAATTTTAGAAACAGGAACAACCATGAACATGCAAAAACACTCTGGTTTTTGGTCACATGGTTGATCATTCACAGCTTAGCTGCTGTTATTGACGCAGACCCGACAAAAAAAAGTTAATAAAACTACAGCACAATGTTAAACCATGATTAACAGACCAAAAAGTTCCACTGCTCGAATTGTTCTCCAATAATTTGCAGCAAGTTTCCACGATGCACCAGGCCTGCATCGATTGTAGTTTTTAACTCCAAGAGTCTACCCGAGGTCTGAAATGGAAGCGGTAAGTAACACACAAGAACAATTTCAGTGTCATACATGAGATCACAATAAAAAATAAAAGGGAGAAAAAGGACCTCGGTAAAGATTTAACGTGAGTAAAAGTATGCAAAGTACAATAACATAGATAATTGGAAATTGGAGTAACCAAGGAATCAATGTCATGAAGTGCAGAAGAAAAGGAAACAAATCCACAGTCGGTCGAAAAAAAGGATACCATCCAGGTAATCAAGAGAAAAAGAGACGACTAGAGGAATGTTAAACTTCAATCCAGATTGCAAAATATCAGGAAACTAAAAGGAACGTTATAAAAGGAAAGCATGAGGGGAAAACAAAAGAGACAGGGGTCTGCAACAATAAGGTCCATTACAAAATAATAATACATGAGCTAAAAGGTATAGTGTATACCTCGGAGATCATTTGAGCTTGCTTTCCCAGGTCCTCATTGAAAGCATATCGATTTGCTCCAAATGCTTCACATATTTTGAGAATTTTGTTTTTTGCCCTTTCTCCAGAAAAGAAGACTGCAAAAACATTTTTCTCAGCCTATCATAAAAACCAAAAATTAGTTTGCTCCACGTTAACCTTTTGATCTCAGTCATGAGCAAAACATGAATAATTGACCTTTTTCTGAAATACCATAATGACTGAACAAATAGTGGAACTAAGCATGATTCAGACTATAAATGTGTGTGGGTAAACGTATGTCATAAAAACTATGTATATAAACCTTTTGCCCGGATACAGGATCAATTACTGTCTCATCAACTGCAGCCTGCTTCAGAAACACGTTACCCCTGGTTGCGCGGAATAAAATCCTCTCAAAGATCATTGATTTTTCCCTGGGAACAAGTCCAGTGATGAATCCCAACTTAACTTGCTTGGTAGAATCAACTGTCACTTCCTGATGAAACAAACCATCTCTGAATAAGAATGAAATCCCCTAGTTAAGTGGGATCAAATACCAGCGGTTCAAATTTGTACCTGCTCTGATAATAGTGGAGTTTCCAAGGACTCTTCACCACTTTGATTTGATGAGTATTCTGTTTGATGGGTCTCAGCGCTGCTCAACACAGAGTGAAAAAATTCACCAGCCTAAGGAAATTAAACAGCATTACAATAGCTGACATCAGGAACCCAAATTCGGAGCAAAAATATGGAACAGACATGACACATTAATGAAAATCAAATAACATCAGCAATGGAAAAGCGAGAACAAAAAGTAGAAGGGGATTTTCTAAGGTATCTAATTATGCAGATACAATCAAGGAAAGAAGTTACGTGAATATTTTGTTTCATGTAATAAACATTTATTCCTCACTGGTACTGCTTCAAGAAACATCTCTCAATATATGAAAACACAAAGGACAAGACTATCCTTTATGTCACATTAAACCACCAAGGCAATGCTCGGTAAATACATTGAAATCAAATATTACAAAATATATTTTTTGATTCGACTCTATGGATATCTATGACAAAAGCTACATGCGCTGAGATATAAATATGCCATGCCTTTTGGAGAACGAGCTTGTATTCTACTAGTTCGTTATAGGACCGCTGCAACTTTTCATTATTTGCATTTATTTCAACCAGCTCAGCTTCAAGGTCCCCAAGTTTAACCTGAAATTTGCGAAGAGTCAGGGTCAAAATACATTTAACCGTGAGAATGAGTAAATACAAATAACAAAAATATACCTCAAGGTCATCCAAACTAAGAACAGATTGTATCATAGATCTTGCTTGAGGTGACAACCCTGCCTTAGACATTTGGTCACGAAAAAATCTCAGCTTTCGTGCCATTTCTCCGCATCTTTTAATCTTCAGTAAGAAATAAAGAATAGTTAAGCAACTGCTTGACTATAAGAAAAATAATTTATGTCGCATATATTAAAATACAATAGGTGATAAGTTTATGTCTGTACACACAAGATAATCTAAAAGAGTAGCAAAAATAGATCTGACATTCTTCTTATAGAACCAATTTCATACAAGTTCACAACTAAAATAGTCTTCCTCTATACTTGACATCAGAATTGGCGGTAACCAACAAAACTAGAAAATAACTGGTATCTACTGAGGAAGAGTAGGAAATCTACTTGCATTTTATGCAAAATATGAAAAATAATGTATGATAAAAATTTCAGAAGTGTCCATGCAAAAGCATCAAATGGTAAGGATTATCATCTCTTCTGCTAATATTTTTAGTTATCTTAATGCAGTAACAATATATAATTTTAGAGCATTTCTTAGGACGGTCAAGCAAGAGGAAAAAGGAGACTCTAATGGCAACATTGAAATACCCTGGCATCACAAATACAAGGTCAAATCTCACCTTGTTAACTGTCACTACCCAAATATACCTGCTATGAAATCTTGACAGGATCTTTCTTCCAAATGGAAACTTGACATAGAACTTCTAATAAATAACATTTACCTGAGTGGCATATGTTCGCTGGAATGGACTTTTTTCCACATTCAGCTGCGAGGAGGAAAAAAATAAATACATTATATTTCTAATTGGAAAGGCTGAAGCAGCTAAAAAATCAAAAGGCAATAACATGTTTACAGTAATAACCTATGGGAATACTGATAACAAACATAATTTATAAGCTAAGAGAAATAGCTAAAACAAGCATAAAACAGTGTGTAAACTGGTATCAATTTTAACATCAACATATATGGAATAGATGACATGTTAATGCTTCATTTTCTTGATAACTATTAGAGACTGTAACTTCGAGAAATACCATCACAGAAAAAATAGTTTCTAAACCGTTTTGTAAGACACACTTAACTATCACATCCTAAATTATTTGGATTTTTTTTTTGATAAGACAAATAATATATTAAAAAAATAAGAGTACCGGGACTCCGGGAGTACCCAAGAGTCCACAAATACAAAACAAAACATCACAATCAAACAAACTAGTCTAGATCGCCAACAAAAAAATGTTTGGTTCTTTTACCCAATCCGAATACCCATAATTGAATCTAATATTGTTCCTATTCTTAATCCAAACCAAGATCTAAAAATAATTAAGTCTAATATATTGTCTCCCCAATCCTCTTGGGTCCCGAAAAGTCTTTATTTATGTGAAGCCAAGGTGACCAAATCACCGCTTTCCAAATCGTCATCCAACCCTTAAGCCCTTTCCTCGGCTCCCAAAGTCCTTTGTGATTTATTGGATGGCCAACCGTATAATTTTTACCACCGTCAAACCTAACCATTGGTAGCAACTCATCCAGACTGCATAAGAATGCAGACAAGGAAATAGTAAATGCTGAGTTGATTCCTCCTCCTCAAGGTAGAAAACACATAAATCTGATAATGGTCCTGATCTAAAAGATATGGATTTTATCCATTGCCTCGGCGAATAGCTGAAGTTACTGTTTCATAGTACTGCAAATATCTGATCACTGAGAATTAAATGGAAAGGTTACCTTCCGTGCATTGACAAAAGTTGCAATTAAAACTGCTTACTTCTAACTGCGAGAATAAAGCACAATATGGCTCAAAACCCTAACTGCGGTACATTGATTTAAAACACTGCATATTATCAAACAAACAACAAAGCAATAGAATTGAAGCAAACAGCAGCCACATTTCATAGTTTCGAGATCTTTCTTTTTCTTCTATCAAGAGCAAATCAGAAAATACTTGCGAAGCACTAAGTACTAGATTCAATACTTCTTTATCGTCTACAGAAGCAAATAAATAAAAACAATTCCGTATCAATCACAAGCATAAATTAAACACCCAAGCAACAACTGCAAAACCTAGCTACATCACATTGCCGAAAAATTCGCAAATTAAATCAAAATTAAACAGCAAAAAAACATAAAACTAAATAATCATACTAACATCTTTGAATTGTATAAGACCAATGTCTCCAAGGTATGAGATTGAGAGATTAGCCGATTCTACGGGGATAATGATTTGAACGAGCTGCATCGGTTCGGACCGCATCAGATCCATCGGCGGACAGCATCCTCCCCTCCCCCGCTCTCCCATCTTCAGCCGTTCGCTTCGATTGTCTCTCTATGTACAGATATACATATATATATGTATGGCGAAATCTCAATAGCTTGGGAATAATGAATTTTGAGTGATTGAACGAATAATTCAAAGGGAGAATCAAATCACTGTCAGAAAATAGAAGGAAGAGGTGGACCGTGGATGGCTGAGATTGTTTTATTTGACCGCCCCTGGATGATTATTCACGTTCCCTTACAGGGAATAATTGCATATTGCCCCTCATATTCTTTATTATTCCAGTTTGGTCCTATAGATCTTTTTGTTTTACTTAAAATGATAGTTAACCATATAGAAAAATCAAAAAACCAAATAAAGGTTACAAATTTTAGAATTGATACATCAAAATCTTTGTCGATGACACTAATAGAGTCATATTATCTGTCAAATCATTACATTATTATTATTATAGTTATATTATAACTCTTATATACACTTTATTTTGTTTTTCTACGTATATGGATAACTTGCATATGATTTTCGTGTTCTGTAGAATATGATAACACCATGATTAAAAAATAATTGAGTTATAAAATTTTATATTTTAAAGTGAGAGTTGAACTTCTACAACTTATTCAATAAGTATACATAGTTGGTGTACGTAGCATCACGATTAAAAAAAATGCAATCTCTAAAAATTTTAATTTGCTCCTCAAAATTAATTCTCTCCCTAAATTATATTTGATACAAAAAAAAATTGGTCTCCATTTTTATGTTTTTTTTTTGTCCCCCTTCCCAAAAATCATCTATCCGCCCCAACGTAGAACTATCATTGGTCCGAAAACTAACTGACTTCTATCAATCTTCTCGTAATGGCACAACCAAAATATGTATATTTTTTGGCTACCTCATGGAATAATATGTCACGGGGCAGATCAATAACCCAAATTTATCATGCCCCACTTGTTTATGGGGGCTCAATCCATTGAGAAATCTGATCATTGAACCACCCCATGAGATTGGAAACATAAATAGAGTACCGAAGACCAGGTCTAACAACTACATTCTAGTTATGTTTTGGTCTTCAATGATGTGATATTTACCGACCTAACAATCCGCCGATATCTTTAAAAAAAAAAAAAGAAGGGAATGTTTTTTATGTAAAGCGTGTCTTTATGTGGCGAAACATATTGTTCCAAAATTAAAATTCTCAAAGTCAAAAATAGTATTTAAAATTTAATAAATCTATAATTATATTTTTTTTTTTGGAAAATTAGAAATAAATCATAAACTTAAGTTTAACTTTACTTTTACTTTCTACCTAAAATTTTTTCAAAGATTTCTACCCATTTTCATCTTTACAATTTTAATTATTCATTGGAGAGAGAAATTTTTAAAAATAATACCAAATTACCCTTATGTTTAAGATTTTGGCATGTTTTACTTATTCTAAGCATATTTTGCGTATTTTAAAGCCGCGATCCTTAAAATGGTATTAGAGCTTAGGTTTATTCTGAAAATACTAAAACAATATTTTGAATATTAATATTATCCTTTAACGGGGGAGACAATACACGAGAATATAGATCCGAACGAATGTTCAAAGTGTTACTCATACAGTCCAGCTAGCACTAACCAGTATCAATAACTGGAGAAGATAGTGAGGTACCTTTACATGATGAACCTCAAACTTCAGTTCGAGTTATCTGAGGCTCAGGATGAAGACCATACTGGACACAACAACATGATTCCTGAACCAACCAACCCAACAGGATCCGGAACAGACGAATAGGATGGGAGAATCAACATTTCTAGAAATAGAGCCGGCTACTTTTAAGATATCCCAAGATCTTACAGAGATCCAGAAGACAGTGCAACATTATGGATACTTACAATACCATGTCCCTGGATAGATTCATATATTCAAAGTCAGATCAAAATCATGATTAGACATCAGAAGGAAATTCTTGAAAACCTTTGATATGTTCAAGTCCGAGTCAAATAAATGGAGTCACGATCAAGTTCTTCAGGAATAAGGAAAGGATGGTGGTTACCACCGTCCTATTGAATGAAACCCATTTTACATCAAAAAGAGAAAGTGGATGAGGTCTGAAGGTCTTTGACGGAGACTAAAAAATGATTACAGTCATACGAGGATATCCAATATTTCCTACAAAGTAGTGGAAATAATCAACCTGGAAGATCTATGTGATCTCGTGGATTCGTGTCCGGAATTGAATCTCGTAGACTTTAAAACAAATCAAGTTAGCGAAATTCCTCAACTTCCACCACAAGAGAGTTTCGGATTGAACGATCCACACACGATGGAGATCAAGGAATGCCCCACCAAGATGATTTTACCGCTGGAGCAAACTTAGATCCCCCAGTTGGAACAATGAGTCGTTCCCGCAGACCAGATATACATCAAACGCTTCATAAGAAATATTAGTTAGATCCGATACATCCACACGAACTTATGCTCAACATGGATATCTTGGATTTTAAAAATCGAGAAGTTCTTATTTATGAATGAGACTCAGCAATGAGAATCACAGCAGTAACGCTTGATCTAAACAAAGAAGGATTCATATTACTCCTTAATATGAGTCTGGAAGGATCGGCCAAAATCGTCTGGGAACTCTCTGACCCAGGTACCAAGGAAGAACTTCAGCTGGAGAGTCCCTGAAAGAAATTGTGGACAAGATGGCTAAATTCTTTAAAATATGTTTCATTGGAGTAGCTTACTTCGAAGGAATGGAGCACAAGAAGGCGAAAAATATAGACAAGCTCAATATAGCCTGGAGCTACATGATATCTGTTATGTAGACGAGCACAACAAACTCTTCATAAAGTATAAATGGAAGGCAAAGATGACAAAAAATGATGCAATCGAGCTGTTCTTTGCCAAAATACTGAGTCCATGGAGAGAAATGCTAATCCAGGAATATATACCGCAAGAAATGGAGACTGTGGCCAGAAGAATGTCACTTCTTAAAATGAAGCTTGTGAATTGGTACTATCAAGCGAAACTCCTAAAGAATTACAAGAAGCTAAGAGGAATTAACAAAACAGCTCATCTTTGTTACGAAGAATGATATCCATACAATCATTGGAAACTACCCCAAAAGGCGGAAGATGAAAAAACACAGAAATCATCCTTATGCCCGAGGAAGTGGTTCGAGAAGAAATAGGTCTTCATGGAGACCTAGAAAGTTCTTGTCAAGCAAAAAGCCCGAAGTTACAGATCGTGGCAAAGATCAGGACCAACAAGGAGTAGAACCTCATCAACGGGTCAGGTAAGTTCTAGCAGAACACCAAAGAAGAGAACTTTCAGACGCACTCATACTCGGGCGAATGAAAGTTTCAAAGATTGTAATGCTGGACGTGCAGAGCAAGAGGACATATCTCTACAGATTGTTCAGAAAACCAAACTGTGGTGTGAAACAGTTCGAGCGTACCAAGGAGTTTGAAGATGCTATTTATTTCCAGGATTTGGTGCAGGTATCAATTTGAGGATATTCCCTCAGATGAAAGCATCTACGAAGAAGATATCTATTCTGATAATGGTGGTGAATCCAGTTCAGAATCAGAGTGAATGAGAGTTCCTTCAACACATGATCAGAGAAGAGCCGTCGAGGTTTTTCTCACATACCACTGTTTGTCATAAAACTCTTATGAGGATCATGAAAGAAGAGTCAAAGCTTCAGATGTATGATGGATTTACAATTGGAGCAATGGAGAAAACCATGGATATGATTGGTCAAGCAGGAAGCATCAGATTATCCATAAGGTGACAACAGGTAAATTTGCGACCCCGAAAGAAATTACGGGAAACCAAATTGAGATGCAGTTAATCCCCTGCAGAGAAATCCAGGAGATTAAGAACAATATCAAAAGAGAAGTTGCTAGTACACTCTCATGGATTCATATTGGATCCATAAGAGTTAATATCAATGCAACTTTCAAGGAATGAATTGATTCACCACTCAATCCGGCGATCTTTGACAAGAGAATACCGAACCTTAAATATTCTTGTTTGGGAGCTGTTGCAGAAAATTTGATGTTGGAAAAATGGCCTACAACATCTATCCCAAAATTGCATACAATTTAGGAGATCGAGACTTCAACAATGTTCTTACTCTTCATCAAGACTTTAAAATGAATGATTTGATGAAAGAAGTGAATAGGCCTTACTCGATCACCTACGAGGTGGCATACGTGCTCTCGAATACTTGATAAGTGTGATTTTTACACTTAATTTGCTATAAGATTAGGGGCTTTTTGTAGTGACTCCTGTAAAATATTATGTGTTTTGGTATATATTTGTATATTTCAGAAATCCATGTCCAAATGCATAAAAGTGGAGGAATTAAGCTTAAATGATGAAAAATGACCAAACAGAGCAAACACGAAAAAGAAAGTACGAAATCACAATTTGCTGAAATTCAGAGGAAGCGATCGATCGCATCATTGAAACGATCGATCGCATCGGACTAGTAAATTTTTGAGATTGATGGCATTATTTAGGAGATCGATCGTCTTTGTCCAGAATAATGAAGCGATCGATCGCCACTCACAAAGCGATCGATCGTCAGGACTCGAAAATTTCGGGAATTTATTTCCAAATTGGTTTGTGTGAAACTCTTCCACTTATTTATCAGACTTACCGTGTACGTTTTTGGGACTTTTGGCTCATAAAAGAGGTAAAATGACATAATTCGGGCACCATAGCACTGCCTGGGAAAGATCTCAGGCAGTATGGGAGGCGCCCTACCACCTCCCTAGGGGTGTTGGGTGCCCCTGGCGTGGCCCCATACATGTTTTCAGCAATAGGTGCACCCTTTTATGTAGGGGTGTGATTTTTCATGAAGAAACACTTGAAAATTGTGTCTTTTTGGTTGTATCAATTGGAAAACCATATATACAACATCTTCCTTTGAATTATAACACACAAATCTAGAGATTAAACACTAGAAATTTAGAGAATATCTTGTTGTATATCATCTTCGTTCTTCAATGTGGAGTGCTTTTAAACATTTGTGGCTTGTAGAGTTCGTGATTTGTAATGTTATTCTTATGAATCATAGTCGTTGTACTTGTGAAACAAATTACTATCGAAACCCTGAGCATCGTGGTGAGACAATATTATTTTAAGGACAGAGTTCATGTAAGGACCCCTCGTCTTAATTCCACTATTAGTGCATAATCACATATATTAGTGCATACTTTTATCACATTAGGAAATTCTCGACTTATGGGTGCTTAACGGATCGGACCGATCCGAAACCTGTCCGATATGTTAAGGAACCGGATCGTATCAGTTCCAGTTCCAGTCGGTTCCGGATCGATCAGATCCAGTTCGTTATGTTTTTATTTTTATTTTTTTATATTGTAAATGTTTCCATAATATTATCAGAAATTCAATATATATATTCTTCATTTCATAATATAAATGCATACAAATAATTATACACTTATGGCAATCGAAAATCAAAATAAAAAATATTAGTATTTAGCACTCTTCATAATTGATAAGTATTGTTTTGATGTTATATTATTCTTGCTCGTTGTAATGATTTACGAAGTCGTCAACCGTCCCATCTTTTCTATTCTTACATTCTGTTTCAAACCAATCTTTAAGTAATGTGAGCATGCATGATGAATTAGCAGGTAGACTACTTCTGTATTCTCCAATAATTCAGCCACATGTTGAGAATGCCGATTCAAAAGCGACGCTTGAAGCTTGTACCGTATACACACATCTAACCATTTTAGCTAATTTATGGAATTGTGATGCATTTGTCTTCCACCATTGTAAGACGTCGAAGTTGTCTTCCGTTAAAAATTTATAATTCAGATAAATTTGCAACTCATCCGACATGCTAGTAGAATGTCATTTTCCCTTAAGTTTTTTCCTACCCAGCATCCTAAGCAAATTGATGCCCCCGCCTCTAGATTGAGCATGTGGTTGTTCTTCAACAGCTCTTTGTTGCAATGATTCACTTGCCTGTTGATTATAATACAATTGAAACATATTTTGGAGAGATTGCATTGTAGATGTCTTTTGATAGTCAACAACCTTCCCCAAAAATTTAGCATAATATTCAAAAAATATCTCAAATGAAGCTAAACATTGACTAGGATCTAGCAATGTTGCGATGCATTGCACATGTGGATTTGTTCCCAATATTTTATAAATTTCGTTTCCATTGCACTAACAAAGTATGCAATTCATCATCATCTCTAAATTCTATAAACTTATCAAACATGTTAAATTCTAAAAGAAGAAAATAAACAGAAGTTGGATAAGTAACACCGAAGAAGCGTTCCTTCACTTCTTTAAAAGTACCTAACAGTGATACACAATTTTCAACAAATTCTCAATCCTCATCAGGCAAAAAAATACTATCATCGGTATCAGACATTTGATATGAATTATAAAATGGATTAAAATATCTTTTGTTAGGATCGGAGAAGTGTTTAGAAGGGGGGGTTGAATAAACACTTGACTCAAATTTGATTTTTCTTTGTTACTACAGACTGTTAAGTACTGCAGTAGCTTCTCAATTAGTTGCAAGTCAACAGACACTGATAATAGTGCGGAATAAGTGTGCTGAACTTGTGAATAATAGAAATTGAATGATAAATGTAGAAAGTAAATGACACAAGAATTGTTTCTGGAAGTTCGAAGCACAACGCTTCTACGTCTCTCATTCTTCCTTTGCAGGAAGGATTCACTAGAAGACTTCGAGTAATACAATCATGTTGTACAATCCTGATTCAGTTGGATTTACCCCATTACCAGACTGAAACTCCTAGTTTCTCAATCTGTTCAGACACAATCCGTCTGACATTTAAAAAAAGCTCACTCTTCTATCTTAGAATAAAATACAATTGATAGAGTGATTATATCTAAGCACAAATGATCCTTAAGTGATCAAATAAAACAGTGAGATGTTCTTGTAATTTTGAGCAGATCGATAAGATAAAATCTTTCGATGATAACGTTATGCTCAACTGAATGCTCGATAAAGTTGATTGATCTTTTATCTCGTATGCGTTTTCAGTGTTGTGTATATGTCTCGTGTCACGCTGAGCATTATAAGTTGCACCTTTATATAATCATGTCTGCCAACGACAATATTTCCTTTTGTGTGCAACTCTATACTTCGGTCAATATCTGAACAAGCTGCAGTCTTATATTTTAGACACTTTCCCTCCTGATCTGTTCTTTCGGCGCTTGTCAGATAAGATTTCCTTTGTGTAGTTACCATTTAAGGTAATCTTCAGTCCTTGGTCTTTTTCAGCATTAAATGAAACATTAAATGCTTCAATAAATAGCCGTTGATTATTCGGACTAAAGAACGAAGCCTACTGGCTTAGACTGTTCTGATCTGCTCTGCATTGATCTGGGTCGATCTGATCTGGTTGACATTGATCTGCGTCGATCTGGTCTGTTCTGATCTTGTTGACATAGATCTGGTTTGTATGAGTCTGATTGACATCAATCTGGTATGTTTCGATATAAACTTTATCGGTCTGGTCTGTTTTGTTATCTTTAAAATCCGGAACTAACATCTTTACAAGGTAACATAGCGTTCAACAAATTATACAATGAATTCCACCTAGTTTCTATTGGTGATGGAAAAAGAATATGCTGCAAACCATTAAATATACATAATTGTTTCTAATCACGCTTAACACGGCATGTGCGTAACCATTTAGCGTAATATTTCATATTATCAATACATGCTGAGTGATTGTCCTCATAACCAACTTTCAAAGTCAAATTAATAACAAGACATGCACATCTAACATGAAAAAAACACCACCAAGCATTGGTTTCATATAGATCTTTAAATCACGCATCACAACGTTGTCTAATGTGATTATATCTTATCCTGAATTTCATAATGTATACAAGTATTGAATATATATTTAGCAATTGCATAGCCAGTATGTGCACAATCTAACTTATATAAAGATAAAATCCATTTTTGCATACACCAATTATCATCAATCCAATGACAAGTGACAACAAGATGAATCCGATTTTACATTTGTCCAAATATCGGTTGTTAAGCTAACCCTACAAGGCAAACTAGAAAGATGTTCAATCGATGTATTTCTATATTCAACAAATACGTCAATACAATTTCTTTTTAGTGTGTGCCTAGAAATATGTTTAAACATGGGTTGTATAGACGAAGCAAATTCAATAAAACCAGCATGTTCTGCTTGTATAAAAGATAGTTCACACCTAATAACATATCTAACAAGTGACCTGCGATTAATTTCAGCAGTTAAAATAAAATTCGTGACAGTGAGAGCATTAATACGTGCTTGTGTTGCTTCTCTACCTAATGGTTGTAAAGTTGTCTCATCAAAAATATGTTTTTTTACTAAGTGTTTTTTAAATATTCCAGTGCCTCAACTGGAACCACCAGCTTTATATGAGTATTGTATCTTACATAATTTACAAATTGTAACATATTCAGTAGTACCTTCTTTTTTGAGTGAGTTCAAAGTGATCACATATCTTATTTCTTTTGGCACTAGTTGGTTGCCTACTCGCAGTTGTAGTGGCTCCGGATGACTCCACATGTTGTCTCTGTTGGGCACCAGGAGGTTCAACAGGTTGTTCGGGTTCTTGCATTTCGACGTTCATAGATGAAGCATCAATATTGAGGTCAACAAAAAAATCATAACTTTCATTTAACTCAGGAATTGGCACATGCAAATTCATTGCCGATGATGAACTAAGTGATAGAAGACCCGGACGAGACCCCGGCTACGATCAACGCTGCTAGATGAAGTTGACATTATTATATAAGTAAAATGCAGATAGCACAATGGAGAGAAAAACATGAGATAGGAGTATACACCTTTGAAATAATAAATTGTGTGGATTTACAAATCACACCACACCTATTTATAATTTTTTTTATAAAAAAAAATTATAAAATATAAAAAAAGAAAGTTTGGCAACGACTATTCAGCCGTTTCAAAACATAAACAAATGGCAACGAGCCGTTTCCTTGCTTCAAATTTTTTATACTTTTTTTCAAAAATTAGCGATTCCGGTTTCGGAACCGGTCATGTAGCACTGGAACCCGTGGTGCTACCGATTTCAAGACACAGAACCGCTCTGGACCGATTTTTTACCGGTTTCGGAGTGGGTTGGAACCGATTAGCCCGGTTTCGGTTCCGAACCGGGCTAACCGGTTCGGTTTCGTGCCGGCTCCGGATTAACCCGGCCCGGTAAGCACCCCAAATTCTCGTACATGCTTCAATAGCAACGTCATGACGACTATCAATTTTTTGACATAAATTCTCTTAATGTCCAATTCCCAGCCACAACTCAACTAACATAAGTGGTTTGATTATTAAAAAGTTTTGATTTTATCGGTTAAATATTTTTTCATTCCATCAGTAATCGGACCGATCACATGCTTTACCGTACACGTAACTATTGTAAATTAAAATGCGTCGGGGAGACAAATTCAGATTTTTAAAGCGATATTTACCCTTTCAGTGGATACTAGCTGAACGGTTAAGCTCGGAAATGGCGACACTGTTTGCCTCCTCCCCACACCTTGTACTACGTGGTTTCGTCCTCCGCCTTCACACCCTCCCCTTCCTCCCTTCATCTCTATTTCTTCAATCCAAGCAATCTCTTCCCCTCAAAACAAAACCATCTTTTACCTCCTCCAGGACCCTAAGCTTCTCTCCGACTTCGCGCGCCATTTCGCAGCAACTCGAAAATGATGTCGCTTTGCTAGATATCGAGGATACCGAATCAGAAATTGAGACCAGTTCCGGTGTAGATGCTTCCGAGGGTTTAGAGAAGGTTTTGAGTTCGAATTTTGGGGAAATTAAAGCGAAGCCTCCGATTCTTAGTGTGAAGGAGAAGAAAGAGCTGGCTTCGTATGCTCACAGTTTGGGTAAAAAGATTAAGTCGCAGCAAGTTGGTAAATCTGGCGTCACTGATACCGTTGTGACGGCGTTGATTGAAACCCTTGATGCGAATGAACTTCTCAAGGTAATAATGTTATGTAAATTCAGTTTGTAAAAATTGTTGTTTTGGATTGTTAAAGGAAAATCGTATTAAATATGGATCGATAAATCTTATTAATGTTTCCATACTTCCGGGCAAACAAAAAAGGCATCATTTTCAACTTACATCATCCCTTGCAATATAGAGTTATGAATAGAACATGCCATAATCTCTCCTCAATTTAATGTGTTTGGTTATTAGATAGTTTTCACTTAGCATAAAAAAAAACTTTGTTTTTCTAGTTTATTTTGGGGTTTATGTTGATGCATAAACTTGAAATTCACGTGTGGATTACTTTGATACAGCGGGAGATCAATCTGGTCCAGCTCGTCGAATAAAATATGCACCTCGCCATGGATTGAAATACTGTTTTCCCTTTTACTTTTATAGAAGCTTTTCAGATAAATTTCGATTGGTATTATGGGATCTTCTGCGAATGTCTTTTAGTTAACACTGATCATTGAAACGAAATCTAGTTTGCTATCATATATTTGGTATTAGAAGGGATGGAAACTAAATAATTTGCGTTGGTTGTTCAACATTATGTCAGCTCAAAATCCATGGTACTTGTCCTGGGGAATTAGATGATGTGATGAAGCAATTGGAGGAAGCAACTGGTTCGGTAATCGTTGGGCAGATCGGCAGAACTGTGATTCTTTACAGGCCGAGCCTTGCTAAGCTAAAGGCAGAAGAGAAAAAGAAACAGATTCAAAGGGTTTATTTGCAAAGGCAAACTATGTCAAAACAATATCCAAAAGTAAGTCGTTTATGTATTCATTTTACATACTTAATAGGAACCTCAAAGTTTCTTTCTCCTACTCTTGATTTTTATGGCAATGTGAGACCCAGCGGACCAACAAGACTTTCTCCTCATAACGTTCTCAAATTTCATGGTGAACTGAAATGCAGAGTAAAAGACCAGGGCTAAAAACAGAGCCTGGACGAGAGCAAAGGCAATATGGTGGTGGCCGGCGTGGGAGAAGCAGGTTTTGAGCTTTCACACATTTTCCCACTGAGCCTGCCCAATGGATCGCAGATCATGCAAAACTATCAGACCCATTCAGGATGAAAGTAAAGTTTTGTGGTTCCTGCTTGTTTGGATACGGGGTTATGGGAGTTTCCTGAGATGAAACTGCATTCTTGAGGTAATGAACGTTTTCTCCACTATTGGGGTCGGATTCTAGTGAACAAACTGATAAATATATTACAAAAATGACTTCGATTGATAGACTGCTAGTGAATCAGGACTTCCAGTGTGGAGGGATTGCATAAAGAAAGCGTGCTATGCTGCAACCCCATTATGTATGTGCTAATTGTCATCTTTACTGAACTGAAAATTTTTGTGGGTGAAATGCCTGTACAGTAGTGTTGCCTGAATTTTAGATGCATTTCAATATTCTCTGAGACATAGAATGCGTTTGGAAGTAGAATATTTTAATGTGGATGTTTTTTTTAAAAGCGTTTTATAATTTATAAAAGTATTTTATTAAGTTATGGTATATTGTTTTTTTTTTTACAAAAGTTGATGTTATATCCAAACCGACTCGTATTATTGTTGTAATACCCTAACATATGTGATGCATGAGCGTGACATGTTAACCCATTTTGATTGCTTGATACTCCAGTAAGTCCACAGCGATTCCAAGCGACATTAGTTAAGAGACTGAAAAAAACGTCGATATTGTTCTCAAATATATATTAAACCCATCGTAGCAATATAATGATTATCTATAACATTGTTGTTTTAAAATATGAGCTGTAAACGAATGCGCATGTTTTCCCAGTATGGAGTAGGGATGTAATCTGGATGTTAATTCCTTTCGATAAATGAAAAAATAAATAAATTTCATATATATTTTTTTAAATATAAAATTTCACTCTACAAAAACATCAAGATATTCTCCATGAAATGTTTGAGCGTACAGAGAAGGCAATAGTTAAACTTTACAGAATCACTTGTTCACTCAGCCCATAGAATGAATGGAAGACAAACATTGCAGGAGGATAAAACAATTCACTCAAACTTGGTTTATCATTAAAATTTTAAAAAAAGATAAACGAAAAAAATAATTAACAAGTAAAAATATTAAATGATCATATACTTGTACAACCAGTGATAATGCAGAATAACAAGTTATGAAGTATCAGACCGGATTCTTACTACACTGAGAATCAAACGAAAGTAAGACATAGGAGGCTGAATTTGAAAACTTGCATTCATATTTATAAAACAAAGGGGAAAAAGTTGTCAAGGTATGATTGCTTAAAGCTCTGAACACGGAAGCAATAATACATTCATCCAAGAAAACGGGTGATGCAATATATGACACTAAGGAAGATGGGACGGACGTGTTTGCGTACCAAGGATACATGAATACAACAAGTTGCACTTCGACATTTGAATCTCCACCATAATAAGTTCAGAAAACTTCCGCTATCTTACTGGCAAGAACACGCTCGCGTCTTTCAATGTATCCAAATGGAAACCAACCTGCTTTTCCTCTGCATTCCCCCTCAGCCCAGCCATTATTTGAAACCTTGAAAGGCAAAAACCATTCACTTGCATTTGGATGGAAGAATTTTATTGGAGGAAGGGATTTCATTTGGGAAATGATTTGAAGAATGAATTTGAATGATATCTATCGTGTGTGTGTATTTCAAGTAAATTAACAATGGATGGATTTTGAAAGTCACGTAATATAAATTCAACTAAACAATCAAATGGATTCAAATAATGGAAATGCAAGAATTTGACTTGGAGAAAGGGATTTCATTTGGGAAATAATTTGAAGAATGAACTTGAAATGCCATCTATTGTGTGTGTATTCAAACTAAATTAACATTGGATGGATTAAGAAAGTCACCTAATATAAATTCAACTAAACAATCAAATGGATTTAAAATCATGAATTTGAAATTCATGATTTTCAAATAATTCAATCCAAATGTACACTAATGTATAACATGGCTATATTCCGTACAAAACTCATGAAATCAAAAACTTCATCCACGAGAAAAGTAGAATTTCAAAGTTAAACAGAGGGTTTAATGTGAAGGACAAACAGAGAAAGCTGCGGGAACAAGAATGGCAGAGTATTGGACAATGGTTCAAAAAACGCTTCCAGTTTTAAGCAAAGGAAGAACTATTTTTTGTTTTCAATTTTTTGGACTTATAAATTGATGTGATACATTATACATCCCTAAACCACAAACATGAATATGCTTCAAACAAAATATTGAATCGGGTAAATGTAAAGTATGTTTGACAATTTAAAATAAATTTTTTTTAGCTCTGAAATGGACGATGTCTAGACTCTAGTGTAATGCATCCAGTTAGTTCCTTTTATTTTCTGTGTAAATCATTTTTGCTTCCTGTATCTAAATGAAGAAAGATCACATTCATTATGGACTGAATAATGGTGCAGCTTCTTAAATTTGGATTCTCTTTGAATAGATGGATATTGGATAATTATCTGAAATCATGTGTTTTTATCAAGCCTTTGAACATAATATAAGTTTCATAACAATTTTAAAACAATTGATTGACTCGCCAAGGTTAAAGATTTGAAAATGGCATCTTGTCAAAAAAAAAGTCTAAATAATCAACTAAGATGGTTGATTTCGTATAAAAATCATTCAATTAACACAAAGCTTGAAGGTAATCAGTCTACTCTTTAACATGACCCGAGACTTTCCAACAAGTGAACGTGTTTAAGGTCAAAAAACCATGTCTGGTCTAAACAACTATCATAAATTCAGTATCAACCATCATCTATAGATACTTATTCATGCATGGACATATTTTATTGTCTTCAACTTCATGTATTTGCATGCATGTATGGTGTTAAGGTGTGAGCACAGAATAGTTCAATATCCTTACTTAAAAATGACATAATCGATTATAATCCAACAAAGGAATAGCAAACCTTTCGCACGACGATATAGTCTCCCACTGACAAATTAAGCTCTACATCAGATTCAGCTTGATATGAGTACATAACCTAGAAGCAATGAAAAATGGAGAAGCAATGAAAAATGGACATAAGTTATCAACTATCATAAAGTCTCCTGTCTTTCATAATTCCATATCATGCACATCAACTTAAAAAGTCACTTACTTCCCCAAGAAAGTATCCCATGCTATCAGTTAATCCATTTTGTACTGGTGAAGTAGTCGCACCATTTACTTCTTCATAAGTTGGAGGAGCAGGCATATCGTCCATGCTTGGAGGAGGAGCAGCTTCAATTCTTTGGCGCTCTGAGATCATCTAAACAAACCAGAAATACATGATGTTTTAGATTCTGGAGTTAACAAGTTACACGACATGCTGGCCTTTTCCTTCTCCATATCAGATAAAACTGTTACACCTACCTCGTCTTCTAACCGATCGAGTATTTGAAGGGCACGCTGATGGTAAGCACGTTCTGCTTCAATCTAGAATACAGAAGAGAAACAAGTTAGGGACCATTGGCAAGACTGGCAGTGGAACTTTCACCCAGTTAGTTGAGGAATCAGAAATCATTACCATGGCTATTAGTCGTTGAAGTGTCAATCTTTGTTGTTGAGATTCCACAGCAGCCATTGCTGCAGCTGCTTCTTTCCCCAAAGTGCCCACATTAGACTTCAGGTCTTGAAGTTTCATTTCAGCTGCTTCAAGTTTGAAGGCCATGTCGGGATGGGCAGTTCCTTCTCTGACTTTTGCTTGTTTTTTAGCAACCTCAACAGCCTATCTAGGTTAAAAGAATATAGAACATCTGGTGAGAGGCAGATTAAATCAAGTAAAATACGATATAAATAAAAGGAGGTAAGTCAAAGTTGATATAATAAACGGATAAACATAACTGAAAAAATTCTAAAAGCCAAAAAATCTTATTAACAGCAGAAACAGAGAAGATGGAAATAAATTCACATAACCTCCATAAACAACAACAGCATAATTACATTAAAGTACCTGAACTTCGGCCTCTTGCCGCATTCTATCGTACCTCTGAGCAAGATGACGGGCATCTTCTAGTGGAGCTCCCATTACCATAGCTCTTAATGGTTCAGCCACCTGATCGAAGAGAAGTCTAGCCTTTACATGGTGGAACAAATAATCCAAAAGGAGTGCAAGTATAGCACAATTATTACAACTAAGTCCAAATACCAATAGTAGCTATAATATGGTGTCAAGGGATATGCATGAAAAAATAGGCATATAAGCGTATATGTTAGAGATAAATCCACCACTGAAACAAGCATCAACTCCATTTTGTCTGGATAATAATTTATTAAATTATCGAAGATATACACAAGGAGAAATCTGACATAATCGTGCACGCAAACTAACAACAAAAGCTGTAAGGGCAGCAGAAAATTTGGCGAATGATTAAACAGGGTATGATGCCTTTTGCAAGAAATAATGTGAAATTATGCGAGTAACACCCTAATCTTATCTCCAAAATAAAACTGTAAATGGAAACATTTACAGGAACATGCAAAATAATGGTACATAAATTAGAACCACTAAACATTCCACCGGAGTTGAGAAAGTAGCAATTTTAACCTGTGTACCCAAGACTTTTAAGAGATTTCCACGTTCTTTCTCCATCTGAGCACGAGCTCGTGCAAAATTTGATGCAGCTTTTGATAATGTGTTGCCACTGGTACATGTGTTCTCAGCTCCATACTTCCTGCTATCTTCCGACATTTTAGTTCCTGAACAAAAGATGGAAACATATAGAATCAATGTCTAACAATTTAAGGTGGCCAGCCAACTAGCATTACGTGGTAGTATAATAGGTTCCCCAAGACTTTTCATAAATTTGAGCCACATCAGGTGTGTGATTGTGACAAAAAGCATCTCACAAATAAGTCATAAACAAATAATCAACGTAAGAGCAGCATTCAGGTTATTTGGATGACCTATCTCAACTTGCTTTGACCCAGTAACGATATAACCTTCAACACCGCGAACAACGTCTCTTTGAAAATGCTGAACATGGAAGAAAAAAGAAAAATTAAAAATGTAGATTTTTACCAAGGCATAAGTGTCTGCTCTATTTCACAGAATTAACTGCGGAATTCAGAGACTTCACAGATTCCAAAATTGGAAATGTGCCTCTGTGCTGCATGTGAATACCCACACTCACACACTTGAGCATAGACATTCACAATATGAAACTTTTGACAGATCCAAGGCTTAAAATGGACTTTAACTATAGAAAAATAACCTTGGCAGCACGAGTAGATATGTAGAGCCTTTCAAGCTTCTGGTGCTGCAGGAGCTCAGGATCACCATTTGCAACATTATCCGAACCTCCATAACCCCCTGCCCCAAATTGCTTAAGGACAGCCTGAAATAGACTCATAAATGAGGTGGTATCAGACACCAAATAACTTCAAAAAAGGCCATTAGAAACAGGTAAAAATCATCATAGGACAAAAACTAGCCTGAACAGGCTAAATGAAAGAGTAACTCAAAATTGACCCAGTATAATAATGGCCTTGTCAGATAGAAAACATAATCTAAGCCCCCAGACATCAGAATAGAACCACATACCACATACACGAATAGCGTTTGTGTAGGGTTCAATGGTTCATTATCATGAATGTGGCCTTCGTATGAGCTATTCAATAATTTATACACAACAATCTCAATCTGATAGGAAAAACTGTACAACTAGAAGCCATTACACGCTAATGAGTCAACATTCGAACCACAAATACCACATCTACAGTTGACAAAACTTGATATCAACCAAACAAAATGAAATTAATTATATCAAAAGAAAACCTGAATTTGTACTTCTAGGTACACTCGATTCCCAATGCTGGATTAAAATAAAAAAAATCAAACGCACGCACCGTACAATGCGACACGACCGACAGGAGATCTAAATAACGCGTTACTAGGAGTGTGTAATTGATAGAATGATTTCGAATATAAACTAGTCTGGGATACACATATGAGCTCGTGCACATATTAATCTGTGAATATGGAGAGAAAAGAGTACCTGTTGTTGCCTAGCAACCTGTTCTCGGAGCCTGGTGGCTTGTTTTCTGATGGCATCCATCAACCAATCGATTTATAGCTTTGAATTCGTATGTATGAATATATATATACGTGTGCTTGCGCAAATCTGTATCGAAATATTCAATTTGGAAGAAAATGAATGAGATTAGGGATGCAACAAGCAATGGGCGGCTCGAACCCAAACTTTACCCTGTGGATGAAATGATTTGATTTTTGATCGGGGACTTTGAATTTAAAGTCCTTTTTATTTCAAAATCGAGGAGTACATGTATGATGTATGTGTGTGATGTTTTTTTTTTTTTTGCTAGGTAAATGTGTGTGTGATGTAAATACGTATATGCTGGTTGGTATCTTTCAATATATTTCATGCGCACCCTATTATTTAATCATTGGGAGGGCATTAAATTTTAAAATTATTAATTAGTTATAAACATCAAATTAACTTTAATTAATAAACTTTATTACATTTTAATTTAAACTTTTAATATTAATCATGAAGTATATAAATATAACTAACAAACGACGTACACGCGTTGCATGTATAATATAATAAATCTATCCATTAGTCTTCTCATTGAATTAGGAGGAAAATAGAGATATATTGAATATTTGCCTCACAGTAGGCCATTTCACTGTTATTCAAACACAAAATTCCATAAATGTGAATCAGAGTCCAATGCCCATAACCTAATGAGCGCTTCTGTCCAAATCAAAGATATTGCAAAAATTCCTCAAGCACGTTCACAGTAACAGCTCTATTGGATCTCCTTGGTTTCCAGATTTTCAACAATACTAAATAAGTTGACTATACATATAGACAGACATGCATATCACATAAATAATTAATACTTGCCTTTTTAAATTTACGTTAACAGTACCATTCCCTTTCAGTCCAAAATATACAAGAAATATGACTCAAGTACAATAGAATATACCATTTCTACCATAGTAATTATTGCTGTCAATATACCATGTGTTTAATTCAATAATGAGAGACTGAAAGTAAACAGGTTTGGATGCTTTATACAAAGATTTACAGGAAAATTTGCCTCATTAAATCATGTGCTTAATTCAATACCGAGAGAGTGTAAGTAAATAGGTTTGGATTATCTACTACAATTTAGTAAGAAAATTTTCAAGAATTAATAGAGTGCCTTGGATTATCTACTACCCATTCTTTGGATGGAGCTCTTTCTTTTGCCAACACAGCCTCATATTGGTCAAGTGCCTTCAAATTTGGAGCTGTTCTTACAATTTCAGACATCAAAAAAGTTAATTTTTGTGTGAATTCAATTTCAATCTAATTTTGAAAAACGGCTACAATGTTGAGGATCACGTATCCGTAGTGTCATCCACAATTGGAATATCTATATGTTCTAGTTCACACTTCTCTAGCATCTGTTGTTTCTGCAAATTCAACTGCTCAATCAAAGCCTCCTAAAAAGTCATGAATGCAAATTTTAATTTATTTCTTTGATACGCTTTAATAATCTGAACTTGGAAGCAGTAAGAGAATAATGTTTGAGAAGATAAATCTGAAAGCTCGTCAATGATATTTCTCAAGGAAATCAACCCAACACCACAAACCTTGGACTTATAATACCATTGAACAAAAATATCAATTTTTTGTGCAGTGTTGCGAAACTCCACTCGAAAGAGCCACATATAGTTGGTCATGACTGAAGACATGATTGTGTAGAAAATGCCGTCTGTTGGTATTGTTTGCTACTGTACTTTGTTTATTGTGAGAGCAAAATTCAATCTTATTTGGATTTGTTTTCGTGTCAACTCAAATGACAATCCAGAATCATCTTCACTTTTCAAAGGCATTCGATGCGGAAAAAATCTTATACCCTTGTGAGGACCAATTATGATCTCTGCATCTATGAAGTTTCTTCCAAGATTGCGACATATTATCCTCATCCCATTACATAGACCAAGTTTGGATGCAACATTTCTCAATAGCATAATAGGGCAACCATTTTTCAATAGATTTCTATGTGGTGGCAAACCGCTTGGACTAAGAGAGTTTAAAAACTCTTCTTGGAATATGTTTTTGTTTCTTCTACAGAATCCCAAGATGTGTATTCTCTTTCTTCACCAGGAATTATTGAAATGAGGAGTCATTGATTTTGTCAACATCGACATTTTTGGGGGTAATTATGGCTGTCAACCATGTAATTTGCATCATTCACATGTTCTGTCATGTTTGGAATCAATTGGTAAATTGATTGTTCACTTTCCCAAGGTATGATCAGCGATTCTGGTAAATTGATTGTTCACTTTCCCAAGGACACGGGGGACACGGGTATGACATGACACGGACACAGGGACACAGATTTTCAAAAATTACATGACACGATGTCTAGGATACAATAATAATTTTTTTATTATATATATATATATTACATATGTATTATGTTCTAATATACTAAAATTCAAGAAAAATTTTAATTTTCAAATATCTGAATAATAAAATTGAAAATGATATCAAGTTGTTGTCACTTCATTCAATAATAAAAGCATGCAACAAATGTCACTCAAACTACATTAACCATAAAAAAAAGTTATAACTTTTTTAACATTTTTCTATAAAAAAAATATATACTTTTTTTAAAAAAAAAAATTATTTTAAAAAAAACTATTAAAAAATCATTTTTCTCGTGTTCTGCCGTGTCCAACACATGTCGCTTTTTTTTAAAAAAAGCCAGACATACCACGCTGCGTGTCCGACATCGTGTCGTACCCGTATCCGTGTCTGCGGAGTGTCTGATACTGCATGTTGTAATTTTTTGGAGTATCGATGCAATATAGCTCTAGCCTTAGCCAGATGGTTAAGGCTCATGTCCCTCATTGTGACGATTTGGGTTCGAGAAAATCATATACACGAGAGAAAGAGTGTATACCACAATATATAGTATGCAATATATATAATCAAAAAAATGATATATAAGCACACATCCGTTTGTTGTAATGGATATAATGAGATAAATGACATGTATATTTAAAAATTATGGATCATCACACTTTATCAATGCACCAAACAATACCTTGTGTTATCGATCTTGATTAGATAATTGAAATAATATAAGTTGTAAAATAATGTTCATGTAACACGTACTAATCCCCTTCATCTTTTTGTTTCAATTAAGTACATGTAAAACGTACTTAATGTTTGCTGTAAACTCGATCACTTAATATAGGGGTACAATTTAAAAAGGAATATACCAACATAATGAATGATCACAATAAGGAATAAAACAATTTTACAAACATGTTTTCCCAATATAATAAAGAAAGATAAATGCACTAAGCTAGTTCAAAATTCCCAACTCCCAAGCAAGGAATAACAGCAAGTAGCCAAGTTCTGCAACTCTGAGGAACGAGGATATTCCCTTATTGTTTGGAGGCAAATATGCGAATCATTCCGATACCAACAGCGGATAAAGATACGAGGGTCCCTATGCAGTACTTGATCACATCATACTTTGCTGCTTCAAGATGAGCCCTCAGTTCATGGATTTCCTACAACAGTCAATAATCCTCAGGATCTAGAAAATTTAGGTTTGTTTGGAATAAAAGATTGAATATTTCATCCAATAATTATAGAGAATCGGTAATTTTAGTCTTCTTACGCATGATTACTTTTTTTTTTGGCACTAAAATGTTGTTGGCCAACAGATTTTATTCTCCAGTCAATTCTTTTCTCAGAAACTACTTTTGCTCTATGTCTGATGGACATTTCGCCAAAAAGAAAGAAAAAACTTGGAATTACCATATCAAAATCCCAAATTGCATCTTGAAACGGAGTTAGATTTTTAATTTGTGAAAAATCGGTCCAATTTGTGCCGAATTAGACGTATAAGCACATGTCAAAACTAGAGTCAAATTACTTGTACCAATATGAGAAACTAGCAATTTTGTGCAAAATGATAAAATGTGTTGTCCGGACAATACTCACATGACTGAAAATGGAAGCAACAATGTAAAGACTAAATTGGCAATTATGGAATGACAAAATGCAAGATGACTATATGTCATTTTGTCTATTTAACATGTGAAGTAGAATGACTTCCTAAATGCAATTTAACACAACAAATAAAATAAAAAATAAAAAAACTTACCCGGTCAAGCTTGTTAGTGAGATTTGCGGTTTCTGCACTCTGATTAGCCAGCTCATCACGAATCCGACTTTGTTGTAAGGAAGTTTAATTAAGTGAGAACAATGCAAGATATTATAATAAAGCAGTGAGATGAAAATGCATTCAATTTTATTTTCATATCCTTACCCTCTTTCAAGATTTAAATCTAGGCGTTGTCCAGCAGTAGCCTTGTCAATTTCGTACCTATCTCAAGGAGCATTAGTCAAATTGACTGACTGTTGACATAGTTCATGCCAAAAGGAAAATAGGATTGAATTAGAGGACAGACCTTAGTTCACCACGCATTTTCTCAATATCATTTCGGAGTTTTTCAGCCTCACGTTGGAGCAAAGAAAAATGATGGCCCTGCATCATCAGAGGCAACAAAATGGATGTGAACAAGTCACATATATAACTAACTAGTGTCTACTAATGAAGAATCAAGGCAGAAAGAATTATTAAGGAGTAAGGTCATTATTAGAATATCCAGAAAATATGATCCACCGCCCTTATATCTGGATGGGGGGAGGGGGAGGGGGAGAGGGAGTGAATTGATATGTGCTGATGGTAATTCATCCCACTTTGCTGCTGTATTCTATAGCGATGTGAACACATTTTGCAGTAATTGGATACAAGTAGCAACACTAGAAGATATCCCACAGCAAAGCTCATTGGTTTGATCCATCAATTTACATTGGTAGCTACATGAAATCTATTGAATTTGTTACATCATTGTTTCAACTGACCAATAGCTTCTAACTCATATGGATCATGCCATTGGTCTAACCTATGATAAATGCACAAGAACTTCTAATTCTGAATTCAGTTCGTGATCTCATGTCCACTGGTTTGATCAGAAATGTACCCTCAGAAGTTGATGCCAACCTGATAGTTGTTAACTTCTCTTTTTACCCTTCCACGAAATGTTCATGATTTGGTAAAATAAACTCTGTAAACAGTTCCAATTCCCTATTCATAATTTGCTAGGCCGTAAGATAGGAGCCTCTAGCACATGGAATTTCATCCATGAGGAGAAGTTCCCATAAATTCTTAGAATAAATTGATGACTGAGAAAAACCAAATGGCTTTTTACAATATCGGGTAAAAAGATGGTGGAACTTAAAATCTTGAGAGCACTTAAAATCTGAAATGAGTTTCTCCTCGATTGTATACGCAAACATTTAAAATATAAATATATAGCATTTTTACATGATATGATAGCTTTACATAAGATTCATATTAGTCACACAAGAAGACAAATCCTCAACTAAAACTTCAATTAGAACAGGTGTGAACCACAACCACGTGCATTTCTTCTTAAGGTGTACTAAACATCTTAAAAACGGGTACTGAAGAACAACAAACATTAGAAAACACTGAAGCAAAACTATGTCAAGAAAATGTGGATATAAAAATCCATTAAGTTCATCCTTTTCTTGGATTATGCGAGCATGGCTCTCAGCCTGCAATATCCGAGAACAGAGATATGTTTTCATGTTCACATATCAAGCTAAACACATAAAAGCATAAAAATGGAAGTCTTCTTTGCAAACAATCAGCAGATTCAGCACAAAAAGGAACAACAGCAATAATCAATTTTAGTTAGTATATTTCAGGAGAGTTCCTTCACCCAAGCCACAAGTGATCAACATTTTAACTTATCAAATAACCTCAATCTAATACACAGATCTTGAAATATGGGCCCTCTTATACACAACTCTTGCAATATGCAACCTCTAATACACAATTCTTGCAATATTAGTGCAAAAGGTCTCACAAGTCAATAGCAACATAAACTACACCATTGCTAAAATTATACATCTATCAGCATTCAGCAGATCAATTTCCAACATGGACACAATTTCATACCTGAGAACTTTGTACTTCAGACTTGAACTTGGAAAGACTGGCTTCTTGCGCCATCTCAGTCTACAATGATAAAAATGAAGAAATGTCATCTAACCACAGGAAACTCAACGCTAAAACTTATAATACAATTTACATAAAAACCTTTTGTGTTCAATGATAATATATGCACCGGGAAACACAGGACAAACTCTTACTTTCTGCATCTCGGCTTTTGAAATAAGATTTTGCGATATATTCTCCAGACTGTCATCCAAAACCTCAGTCATTGCAGATGTAATTGCCTCTGCATGATTTGAAGGTATGCCTTGAGCTTCTAAACTCCTCACCTGTCCACAAAACAGAAGCAACTAATATATTCTCCCCTCCTTTACTTCATTTTTGTTTCTATAACCAAGGGCACAAACACAAACCTAGGATGCTACATAATGCTTTTCAAATTTCAAGAAATACATGCTGCCCTTTACTTACTAAAAATATAATTACATTAGCAACTAGGAATCAGTGCACTATGTTGCACATAGTCATTAAACTCAATGTATCCAAACATTATACATTTAATGTTAAGAGTAGTATTTTACGTTCTTAAAGTCGTGTTTCTTTGTAGTGTAGGAATGTATATAAATAGTTGCTAGTTTAGGGGCTCAAGTGACAGTTATCATTTTTCTCTTCAACTTCCAGAATGGAGTTCGCGTATTTTCCTCTAAAATTTGTTCCTTTAAAAATTTACACGATAACTCTTAAAGCACAAACACATAAAGACATTTTTTCATATCATTTCCAAAAGTCACTGATTAGAAATGAAAGTTGGCACGTCGTAGGTCATCCTCAAAAAATTGGGGAAAAAAGCAGTCGGGGAGGTAAGTAAACAGTCGTTGCAACCAGAACTCCATAATGAATGAAAAATCTGATTCAATCACTACAAGATCTCAAAAAAATAACCGGTTAATTTTCAGATTACCACATCTCGCAATCACTTTAAGGTCAAAATCAATAGCTCCATTCCTAATTGCAACAAATAATAAAAGAAACATTAGCTAAAAGCTAAAACAATACCAACGCTAGTGTGTCAACAAGATAAACCCGCCTTCCATTAGGTTTAACGAGCTGAGAGATCTGCCTATAGTCCAATCGGTAACCGGACGAATTTGAGGACAACGAACTATAGGACTTGACGGAAAACCGGCCAGATTTAGGCCTATTTACCGCCGAACCTCCAGCATTAATCTCTTGAAACTTTGACAAGAAAATCCACAATCGAACAGCGCGTATACGCGCAGCCATTAAAATTCCTCAAGAATTCTAAATGTTGGAGTAATCCTTAGATTCAAAGAATATAACTTCTACGGGATAAATTGTGCACAATTAATAGTTCTCTTGATTGCAATAAGAAAAATTTCCTACAGAGATATGGATGATATGAAGCAAATTTGAAGAAGAAATCGTCTGTCAATGGCGGACAAATGAAGAATTGTCTATGCTTTCAAAAATTGTCTTTCTTGCGGGTTGGGCAAAAGAAGTTGTTCTCAGATAGATGGTTGGCGGATTTTTCACTAAATATGCTCTGCAGCAAGAAATCGTTTCAATGTAAAAAAGGATCGTCTTGAATTGCGACTTCATAGGTATTTCATAATGTTTTATCCTAGTTCAGAGCCGGACTCGAACTCAAACAGCTTATAAAATGAGAAGTGATGAGTGACGACCATTAGACCATAATCTTGATCATCTTGTCATAATCTATAGAGTGCTCATTGGTTCGGTTTGAACCGAACCAAACCGAAATTTCGATTTTGAAATTTCAAAACTGAAAACTGAATCTAAATTTTTCGGTTCAGTTTCGATTTTAATCGAACTTTTTCGGTTTGGTTTTGGTTTGAACCTTTTTTTTGTGTGAAATTGGATGATTAATTGATGAAAATTCAACGTAAATACAAACACTAATACATCATATATTGTATTCAAATGAATTTTGAACATTTGACATTTTGATTTTAAACTTCTAATACTATTTTGAAGCTATATGTTATAAAAAATCAAGTTTAGACAACAAAATAAATTATATTATACTTAAAAATAAGTTGTTAATTTATGAGTTCTTATTCATACGATCAGGAGCGAAACCATTAAAAAATATTTAAATCATAAAAAAAATTTAAAAATGTAATATTTTAAAAAAATTCGGTTTTCGGTTATCCGGACACTATAATCGGATTTCGTTTTTTTTATAAAAAAAACGAAATCCGAAGACCTAACTTTTTCTGTTCGGCCGGTTAAACCGATGAACATCCCCAATAACCTATTATTAATGTCACGTTATAATATGAGGGTCATGTTTAACTTGACTGATGTGAACTCAAATTATTTTATATCTAATGTATTATTTAAACCAATTATATTTATTTTTATATATGTCAAATCCATTGAATTTCAAATTTCACTTCAAATACAGGTCCATTTTTCAAATATTTTTTTATTATATTCAAGTCCACTCAGCTAAACACAACCTATAATTATTATAAAAACATTGTGCTTTGAATTAGAATATGATAATTATAATTAAGATTAGTACAAATAGAGAATAATATATTGTTCAAAACAAAAAAAAACTTATTTGTGTGAAGAATTAAAATGATTTTCTGAAAACTAAAAAAAAAAGAGGGTTTATTAAATTTATATTCATTCTTACAAACAACTATATTATTATACCGAGATATCTATTAATTTATCATTAAATAAGTGGAAATAAAATAATATTTTGAATAGTAAATATTCATGAAATTTGGATAACAGTGTCTAAATATACCATATTTTAAAATTTTAATATTACACTCCCAATATTATCCATACGAATATCAATTTAAACATTATTTTATAATATTCAGTAAACAAAATCATACGCGAGATACACATGGTAATCCTTTAACAAAATTTCCTGGAAAATTAATATCAAATATATCAGCAATTTCTGAAAAAAATTATCCATAAATATTTTGGATAACCATCCAAAACAAAGACAAACATAATGAATAATATCGGTACAACATTCTAAAAATATATCTTATTAAAATTTGGAAAAGAAATTAGTTGACAGTAGGAATAAAATATTCGGTCGGCTCCGTTAACGATCAAACTGAATTTCCAATAAATTTTTTTAAACCAAATTGAACGATCGAAATAAATGGACTGAATAAAACATCAGTTACCAATTATCAATTTTTTTAAAAAAAATTGAAAAGCGAGAGGAATTAAATTTAGAAAATAAAAAATTTGGTTAAACCGGTTAAATGATTAAGCAAAATTTTAAATCAACAACAAAAGCAAAACCAATTTAACCAATTTAAAAAATTAAAATTGAATTTCAGAATTGACTTAACCAAATTTTTGAATTGGTTTGGTTCAATCGGCTAATTTGGTTTAACCAAAATTTAGCTCTGGTTGATATCGGATTTTAAAACTACATCTTGATCGGATTTGGGTACTCTAATTTTATATATATATATATATAAATATAAATATATATATAATCATTATTATGTATGCATATATTTATTACTTTAAAAATTATATATTGAATTTCAGATAATAAAAATGTAATCCAAAATTTCAGATACCCAATCAAAAAAACTAGATCGGACATCCACCCGTACCAGAGTATCCCATAATCTATAATGTTACTCGATTTAAATTAATTCGGATAAACTATAAGTTCATCAACTTATTACTCTGATCTTAAGCTCCATTTGTATGGAAAGATTTGATTTTCAAATCCTTAATACAAATCAGTCAAATTGTTTGGCTAATTTTAAAATTCATGCATTTCAAATGGTCAGAGGTGTGTGAACATAGCTTTCAAGAATTAAAACATCGGTTGACAACTGCTCCGGTGTTGATTATTCCATCAGACCATGAAAGATTTACTCTTTATACTGATGCATCATTACTTGGTTTAGGTTGTGTATTGATGCATGATAAACATGTTGTGGCATATGCATCAAGACCCACACGAGAGTAAATATCCAGTGCGTGAGATGGAGTTAGTAGCCATAGTCTTCGCTTTAAATATATGGCGACATTATTTATATGGTACGTCCTTTACCATATATACTGATCATAAAGTTTGAAATTTTTGTTCAACCAGACAGAGTTGAACATGAGACAACGGAGATGGATGGACCTTTTGAAAGATTATGATTGTGAGATTGTGTATCATCCAGGAAAGGCTAATTTGATAGCTGATGTTTTAAGTCGAAAGGTATAGTCAACTGCCAATGATATAATTGAATTATCAGACTTGATGACTTCTTGTTGTACATTGGGTTATGAGTTTGATGAAGTAACAGTGCCACTAAAGGTATCAACAATATTGGTTGAACCCGAGATCTTTGAGAAGATCAGAATAGCACAAACTATTGATGATGAAATACAATATTGGAAAGAACGGATAAGTCAATGACAAACATCTCAGTTTGTTCTAACAAGTGATAAAAGTTTGAAATATGAAAAGTGTTGGGTAATACCTGCTACATTGGATCTATGCCAAGAACTACTACAACGTGCTCATTGTAGTAGATACAGTGGAGGCAAGAAAATGTATAAAGACTTGTCTACACAGTTTTGGTGGAAACGCATAAACATGATGTACTTGAATTTGTGAAACAGTGTCTGATTTGTCAACGGGTGAAAGCAGAAAGATAGATACCATGAGGTGAATTGAGAAGTCTCGAAATTTCTCAATGGAAATGGGAACATATCACGATGGATTTTGTGACTCATTTATGTAATACCCGAGTCTAATACTTGCATCTATGTTTAATATATGTGTTCAACCGTCATGAATATTAGTAAAGCTGCTTAAAACTTTGCCGAAATTCGCCGAAATATGACGAGGTCAATTTCGTTAAAAAGATAACTCATAGAGCTACCACTTTCATGTTTTGAGTTTTTGCCGAAAACTACCGGAGGAAGGGGAAAATTAATTTTGAAGTATATCATGTTTAGGTAGATTATATATAACTTTCTCGTTCGACATCAGAATCAAGTTATTCTAAAACCAAGTGAAAGATAAGACATAGATTTACAATTTTTATTCATAACAAGTTTGCAAACTCGGATTTATGATAACCGAATCCATGTATCAAATGAAGCTCAAAATATATAATATATAAATACTTAATTAATAAAAAAAAAGAAAAAATAATAAAAGAAGAGAAGACCGACTCAAACAATTTGAAATATATATATATGCACACATATTCAGAACTCACGCACACAACGCATACAGAACACGAGAACAGGAGAGAAGAGAAGGGTTTGATGTCTTCTTTAATTTTTCGGACTTCGTAACTCTGTCGAAACTTCAAATAAACTATATATTCGGAATCCTCGAATTATCAGCTTCGATTTGAGGTACTTTTCTCTTCCTATTTCTAGTGTTTATGAAAAGCCTAAATTTTTAGTATTTCTAGAAAATTATGAAATTAATGTAGGTGATAGATTATATGATTATAAACAATATTTGACAAGAATTTGGAGAGTATGTTGTAATTTCAAGTTTATAGGAATGTTAATGTAAGAATTTAATGATATAACTTAGTATTCAATAATTTAAAGTAATAGGTTAGAATTTTAAATAATTACTTGAATTGTGTAGATTGACTGTCTCTGACCTAGGAATCAAGCAATATCAAATGGTGAAAGGTAAGTAAAAATCCATCTGCAACTACAATGCTTGAACATAGTATTATCTGTCGTATTAATTGTGATATGGTTGGTTGAATAAATGTGATATTGGAGATGTTATGCTTTATTTGATATGTTGTAACTGAATTGATTATTCATCCGCATACACACGTGCATGCATAAAATATGAGCATATTTGATGTCTGGCATGCACGACATTATTTTGAGAAAAATGAAATATTTTGTTGACCACTGCTATGGCACCGAGGTTTGCGAGGCAGACTTATATGATATGTTGAGTATAGCGGTGGGATACTCCTCAGATGATTAAAAGGGTTGTTCGAGATGTGCTCTTGGTAATCATGAGGGGATGGACCACTTGCTGATATTCTTCTTTTGATTGATGTTGCGGGTGGGATACTTCTCGGGTGACCCCAGAGGTTGTTCGGTGATGTGTCTCTGGGGGTCACGGGAGGATGGGCCATTCAACTGTATCAATCCACTATATTGGCTGTGTGCCTATTGATATTGTTCAGAGCTCTGTTCCGGTGCATAGTAGGTGGGTCAAGGGGCCCAGGAAAAATATGATTTTGGATAAAATGTTATGTATTTTCGAGTATGCATCTTGGTATACATGTTATTGATATCTCATGTCATTTTCATAGCATGCATGGTTTTTATTTACTGGGTATTAGCTTATGTAGTTCATGCGTTGTAGGTGAGCATGACGATGCCTGATATCGGGACTTACTGAGCAGGGTGATGCGCTCCTACGAGTTTCTGAGATCTGTTGTACATGGATGACGACCTGCTGGGCTATGGGGTTATCTTATTTTGCGTTTTGGGTCTGCAGATTTATCTTTTGAAAAGCACGCGTTTTTCTTATGTTATTTTGTTACCGTTTGGCTTTTAAATCTGCGGAACTATCTTTTGAAAATTTTACTTTGAGAAAGTAAAGAATTGTATGTAAATAGTCTGATGGTGTTTCTGGTGATATGAATCTTATTTCTGGTGATATGAATCTTATATATTGCTGTTGTGGTTTCTTTTGATGTCGTACAAATAAAGGAGATGCTGCCGAATTTTTTACGTTGCTATATATAACTTATAGTATAATAGATATGATTTGGGGTGTGACATTGAGTGGTATCAGAGCACGGTTTTGGTTCTGTAGACTGTCCATGTACACGGGCTCAGAACTTGTGGAGCACAGCCATGCCAGTAAGTTTTATTTTATTATTTCATGTATTATATGTCTGTGAATTATTTTATTTTCAATGTGTTGCTTTATTATTAACAATAGTGCAAAATGACTAGAACAAGTAGTGGAAGTCGTAGTGGAGAGGAGACATCTAGGCCAAATACTAATCAGGATGCAATTATTAATCGACTGACACAATTGGTTGAGCAACAGTCACAACAGATTCAGCAACTTATCCAACAAAGAGGCATGGGTGAGCCATCGCAACCACAGATACGAGCAGAACATGTTGAGGTAGTTGGTGCAAGATTCAGAAAAATGGGTCCCCCGACATTTGAAGATGCTTCAGATCCCACAGCTGCAGAAGATTGGTTGAGGACCATTGAAAACATGTTCCAGTATACTAAGGTTCCAGAAGAAGAGAAGGTGATGTGTGCTTCTTTTATGCTTTCAAGGTAGTGCTGAGTATTGGTGGGAAACAACAAAGAGCATAGAAGACATAACTAAGATGACGTGTGATAGATTTAAAGTGTTATTCTGAAATAAATACTTCACTGCTCCTGTTCGTACAATGAAGATGAATGAATTTATCCATCTGAGACAGGGATCTATGACTGTATCAGACTATATCCGTAAATTTGAAGAGCTGTCCAGATTTGCAACACACATGGTCAACACTGAAGCCTTGAAAGTTGAAAGATTTATAGAAGGCATGAGACCAGAGATTTATCGAGATGTGAATATGGCAGGAATTCAAGGAGTAGCATTTTCCCAGATTGCTGAAAGAGCATTAGTTGCTGAACAAGCTGAACTGAAAATTGAGAGTGCTCGTGAGGCTCAAAGGCGATTTCAACAAGAAAAAGGGCAAAGATGGATAACAGGTGGAAATAAAAGACCTTTTCAACCACAAGGCCAAAAATCTCAATTCCAACCAAAGCCAGGACAACAACAAGGAGATCAAAATAAGCGTCAAAAAGTTGAGCAAAACATAACATCAATATCGCAGGCCAAGTGTCCTAAATGTGGTAAACAACATACTGGAATCTGTCCGATAGAGACTAGGAGGTGTTATTCATGTGGACAGGTTGGACATATTTCTACATCATGCCCAAATAAGCGAAATCCACCACGGCAGCAGAATGTTCCGGCCAGAGTTTTCACCATGACTGGAGAAGATGCAGAGGCAAACCCATCAGTTGTAGCAGGTAATCTATCTATTTTCGGCATTCCAGCACTTATATTATTTGATTCTGGAGCTACACATTCATTTATATCCACCAAGTATATGAAGAAGCTAGGCAGAATACCTGATACAACTGAGAAAAATTATACTGTGATGATTGCTTCTGGAAATTCTAAACAAACAAATATGATTTTAAGAGCATGTGTTATCCCTATTGAAACTAGAGAACTCTATGCTGATTTGATTGTATTGACCATGAATGAGTATGCTATCATTTTGGGTATGGACTTGTTATCAAAGTATGGTGCTACCATAGATTGTAAGAAAAAGTCGGTAACTTTTCAACCTCCTGGAGAAGAGTCTTTTACTTTTGTTGGACGAGTGAAAAGCTCTAAATTTCCAGTAATATCAGCATTGAAAGCACAACGATTGTTGAATGATGGTTGTGAAGGATATTTAGTAAGTGTTATGAATATGGAGGAGCAACATCTTCCAATCCTTAGTGCAGTACCAGTGGTTCAGGAATATCCAGAGGTATTTCCTGATGATCTTCCTGGGCTACCTCCAGACCGTGAGAGAATTTGTTATTGATCTGAATCCAGGAACAACTCCAATCTTTAAATCTCCATACCGAATGGCACCCGCTAAGTTGAAAGAATTGAAGATACAATTGCAAGAATTACTGGATAAAGGCTTCATCAGACCTAGTTTCTCACCGTGGGGTGCTCAAGTCCTATTTGTGCGTAAAAATGATGGTACAATGAGATTGTGTATTGATTATCAAGAAATAAATAAAGTGACAATCAAGAATAAGTACCCTCTACCCCGAATTGATGATTTATTTGATCAGCTACAGGGTGCAACTGTCTTCTGTAAAATTGATTTGCGGTCTGGGTATCATCAATTAAAGATCAAAGAGGAAGACATATCCAAGACTGCATTCCGTACAAGATATGGACATTATGAGTTCTTGGTAATGCCATTTGGGCTGACTAATGCCCCAGGAGCTTTCATGGACCTAATGAATCGAGTATTTACAGATTTCCTTGATAAATTTGTTATTGTATTTATTGACGATATTCTGATTTACTCTAAAACCAAGACAGAGCATGACACGTATTTGAGAATGGTGTTAGAAGTGCTGAAAGAGAAACAACTCTATGCTAAATTTAAGAAATGTGAATTTTGGCTAGATCGCGTGGTATTTTTGGGACATGTTATATCAGGGGAAGGAATAACAGTAGATCCAAGCAAAGTTGAATCAATTAACAATTGGTCACAGCCTACAAATGTTTCAGAAGTACGAGTTTTCTTGGTCTAGCAGGGTACTATCGTAGATTTGTGGAAGGATTTTCCAAGCTAGCTTTTCCTTTATCACAGTTAACCAGAAAAGGCATGACATTTAACTGGACTGATGCTTGTGAACAAAGTTTTCAAGAACTTATGCTCCTATCCTTTCAGTTCCATCAGGTACGGGAGGCTTTGTAGTGTACAGTGATGCTTCGAAGAATGGGTTGGGATGTGTGTTAATGCAAAATGGTAAAGTTATTGCATATGCCTCTAGACAATTGAAGGAGTACGAGAAGAACTATCCTACACATGACCTTGAACTTGCTGCAGTGGTGTTTGCATTGAAAATATGGAGGCATTACATGTATGGCGAACGATGTGAGATTTATACTGATCACAAGAGTCTGAAATACTTCTTCACCCAGAAAGAGTTAAACATGAGACAACGAAGATGGTTGGAGTTGGTGAAAGATTATGATTGTACTATCAATTATCATCCGGAAAAGCTAATGTTGTAGCGGATGCATTAAGTAGAAAATCCACATAAAGTACATCAAATTTAGTTCAGAAAGCAGAGCTGGTAGATTTACAGAAAATGAATATAGAACTTGTAGAACATGGAGAAATAGAAGTGAAGCTTGCAGCATTGACACTTCAACCTACTTTGATTAATAGAATTCAACAAGGACAAGAAGCGGACGAATATCTTTCCAAAGTAAAGAAAGACAATACCTCAGCGGCATCTTCTGATTTCACACTTAATCAGAATGGTGTTCTACAATTTAAAGGACGATTGTGTGTGCCTAATGTGGAAAATATTCGGGAAGATATTTTGGCAGAGGCTCATTCAACACCATATGCAGTACATCCAGGAGCAACAAAAATGTATCGAGATTTAAAGATGCATTACTGGTGGCCGGGTATGAAAAGAGATATTGCAAAATATGTAAAACAATGCTTACATGCCAACAGGTAAAGGCAGAACATCAAAGACCGGCAGGAACCTTACAGCCTTTACTCATTCCAGAATGGAAATGGGAAAGAATTACAATGGATTTTGTGATAGGCCTACCAAAGACTGTTAAGGGCCATGATGCTATTTGGGTTGTTGTTGATAGATTAACCAAAGCTTCTCATTTCCTTCCGATTTGCTCTACATATTCCATGGATCGATATGCACAGATATACATTCAGGAGATTGTGAGACTTCATGGTGTACCCCTATCAATTACTTCTGACAGGGATTCAAGATTTTTGTCTACATTTTGGAGAAGTCTACATAAAGCATTAGGAACACAATTGGCATTCAGTACTGCATATCATCCCCAAACTGACGGTCAATCAGAACGAACGATACAAATCCTGGAAGATATGTTAAGAGCTTGTGTGCTAGATTTTCAAGGCCATTGGAGCAAATTTATTCCATTAATTGAATTTGCTTATAACAACAGTTATCAGACCACCATAGGAATGGCTCCTTATGAAGCATTATATGGCAGAAAATGCAGATCCCCAGTTCATTGGGAAGAGATTGGGGAAAAGAAACTTTTAGGCCCTGATATGATTCGGGAAATGACTGAAGTTGTATCACAGATTCGTCAGAGAATGCAAATTTCCCAGAGCCGACAGAAAAGTTATGCAGATAAAAGAAGAAGAATGCTTGAATTTGCTGTGGGGGATCAAGTATTTTTGAAAGTAGCCCCAATGAAAGGAATTATGAGGTTTGGAAAGAAAGGGAAACTCACTCCTAGATATATTGGTCCATTTTCAGTAACTCAAAGAATTGGTGATGTGGCCTACAAACTCGATCTACCTACATCAATGTCTCAGATATACAATGTGTTCCATGTGTCCATGTTAAGAAAATATGTTGCTAATCCATCACATATTTTGAAAGAGGAACCGATTGAAAACAGATTTGAGTTATGAAGAAAAACCAGTAGAAATTTTGCTACACGAAGTGAAGCAACTCAGAAATAAGAGAATTCCATTGGTTAAGGTTCTATGGAGAAATCAATCAATATAAGAAGCTACTTGGGAAAGAGAGGATGAAATGAGAGCCAAATATCCAGAACTCTTCTGGTAAGTAAAATTTCGGGGACGAAATATTTCTAAGGAGGGGAGAATGTAATACCCGAGTCTAATACTTGCACCTATGTTTAATATATGTGTTCGACCGTCATGAATATTAGTAAAGCTGCTTAAAACTTCGCCGAAATTTGTCGAAATATGACGATGTCAATTTCGTTAAAAAAGATAACTCATAGAGCTACCACTTTCATGTTTTGAGTTTTTGCCGAAAACTACCGGAGGAAGGGGAAAATTAATTTTGAAGTATATCATGTTTAGGTAGATTATATATAACTTTCTCGTTCGACATCAGAATCAAGTTATTCTAAAGCCAAGTGAAAGATAAGACATAGATTTACAATTTTTATTCATAACAAGTGTGCAAACTCGGATGTTATGATAACCGAATCCATGTATCAAATGAAGCTCAAAATATATAATAAATAAACACGGATGTTATGATAACCGGATGTTATGATAACTGAGATGGTTGATTATCAATACTCATGTTGTGTGATTGTTTCTGTAGGAACTCATATACGTGGGATGATGGGATTGTGAGTCGATTTATGCTGCGAGCTGAACCACTGATTATGAGTTGACCTTCCTTAGGTTGTTTTTGTGTACACGTGATGTATCTTATGTCAGGGTTTTGTAAATGCTGTAATAACTGACATAGTAAAATTGTTAATCAGTTTGTGATATTACTTAATTCCTACTCACATATGTATACGTGGTTGATACATAATTTATGGTTGATAATGGTTGATACATACTGAATTAAGTAACGAGGACCCACAGCTGGGGTGAAGTCCTCTGTCGACTTGGTTGTCCACGTCCAGTAGACTGTTGTCGTGCTGGAGCTGTATCTCCGCTGGATGGCTCTTGTCGTCTGCTGGATGCTGGAAGCCCTGTCTGACATTTGGTAAACTGCGACTTAAGTCTTCTAGTTGAGATGAGAAGACTGTTTGCATATTGGATAACTATTCAGAGAACTTCTGATGTATGTCCTCAATCTTTCCTCCAAGCTTCATGGTTGTAGCAGCATGAAGTGACTCATTCTGTTGGGTGAGTTCAAGCCTGGTTTGACCAAGTCGGGAGAAGGAGTCTGAGAAGGCATCGACCACAAATTGTTGAAATCTTGTGACCTTCTCAGAAAGATGTCAGACATCTATGGTGATATCATGAACCTGAGCATCAGTGTGTCGCCGTAAATTGATAATAGCATGACTGGTGTCTCGCTCTTCGTGCTTTTGTTTCTGAACTTCACCAGCAAGATCAGATATAATATTTGTCAGATTTTGCAACTGATCACTTACGGAGGGAAGCATATCTTCATCCTCAAAATATGGTAATTCAAATAAGTCCTCCAATTGATCACTTGCAATGGTATGAGCAGCCGCAGATGGACCAGCTCTATCAGTTTCAGCAATAGCAGAGACTGGTATTTCAGATGTAGGGGCAGTAGACACAATAACAGATATAGCAGTAGACACATCGGTAGGAGCGGCAGTAGACACATCTATCTCAGGAGACACAACAGGCTCAGCAATAGCAACGCTCGTGATAACAGCAGATGCATCAATGGTAATCGCCGCAGAAACCTCAACATATACAATAGGCTCAGCAGTAGTAAAGGCTGGTACAAAATTTGTGGCCAACGCCTCAACAGGGATCTCCAGGCTTTCAGGTTGTCGGAGGTGAGGAGTTGGTAGGGAAATATTTTGGAAGTTAAAAGGAAATTGGTTTAAGGGTTCTATCAATGAGGCTGAAAAGAATGGAGCAATAGTTGGTTCGACAATGTATTGGGGTTGATCTGGTTGAGAAGGAGGAGAGGGAATGATGGCTAAGGCATTTGTGTGGGAAGTCATGGAGTCGGTAGAATCATCATCCTCTGATATGAGGTTGACGTGATGAAAGACAGACTCGATGACGGTGTCAATGTTCAGGGGATCAACACCCGGTAGGGTTGGATGTTGATGGGATACAGTAGGGTTTCAAAAAGGATATGGGAGTGTTCTGCAGCAGACAATTCATCTACTGAGATAGCAGGACAAAAGGCTCACCATGGAGACCTCTGCTGAAGCCACAACAACCATCCGTCGATTAGGAACCTCCACCGGAGCTACACCCATCTGGTGAGAGCAAGGTGCAATCCCAATGTAACCTTGAGATCATGCAGAGTGTTCTCAGCCAGAGTGAGGCGAGCTTGAAGGGAGTGAAGGACTGCAATGTCATGGGTAGCAGTGCCGGAGACTGGATCGAATTCCTTTTCCCTTGACTGCATAAGAGTTTGTAGTCCACCGATGAAGTTCATGAGTTGGTAGACCTCTCTCTGACGCAGACCATCTTCAACGTCCTTGGTCTGTAAGAACTCAAGGATAAGATTTTCATCCTTCCTGGCCTGCTTTAGGATCCGATTGAAGTCATTGAGACGAATTTTCATGCGAGTCTTTACCCAACCATCAAATAACTCCAGTTTTTCTTGAACTTGAGCTTCCACTTCTTCATGAACCAGGGAGATTTCCGTCGCCACTAGTTCCATAAGATCTTTGCCTCTTCCTTCAGGAGTGTGAGGTGGAAGGCAGATAGAGCAGCCGATCTTTGGTGGTCTTAGACTCAGAGTGAAAGAACTTGCTCATCTCTGAGAACTAAGTTGTAGCTCGGCGGAGGTTGAGACAGACACCGGTGTTGTAGTCGTGATGTCCATTGGCTCTGGTGGTACAATGGCAAAAATTGAACTCAGAGGACTAGTAGGCTCATCAACAGGCTCCTCTGGGGTGGTGACTTCAACTACCTCCGAAGTTGGAAGAAGTTATGTGTCGGCAGTGGGAACAACATGGGTCACCTCTGATGTAAGTGTTGTCTCAGTATGTGGGGTCCTCTTTACTTAATCCATTATGTATTATATTAACATACATCTGTGAGTCTGAATTAAGTAATAACATACACTGATTAAGAGTATCTTACTAGTTAAGTTGTTACAGGAGTTATAAAAACCTACCAACTACACATCATATGTACAAACAACAACCTACTACAAGATATCTCCTAGGCAGTGGTTAAGCTCGCAGCGGAAAATGACTCACATCCCGTCTCCCCACGTCTATGAGTCCCTACAGAAACATTCACATAACATGAGTATAGATAACAACTATCTCAGTGCAATATCAAAACAATAACATTAATGATAAAGCACAATAAAGTCATCAATAGTGAATGCTCTGTATCATGCATCAACAAATGCACTATGTCATGACATGTCTCAACAATCACCCTATTATCACGAGCCTCATATGATATGCCTATTCAGCTCAATATGTCAGTGGAACCACATCACATTTTCATATTAGCAGCACATATCATAGTACCATACTCATCTGTGATAATAGCCAGAGCATATACCCAAACCAGGCGTATAACTCTCAAGTCAAAGCATATGTAGTATATCTATCGTGGCAACGATCCCAGCCAAAGCATATACCAATCCTGGCATATCTATCAAGACAATGATCTTACCAAAGCATATACACATATCTATCAAGGCATCCATCCCAATCATATGAAATCCATGTATGTACATGCATATGATACTACCAATCATATGACACAAAACTAACATAAATCATATGATATCAAAATCATAACATCATCATCACATAATATCTATACTCCGTACGTCAACACGTACCTGGTAGACGACAACAAAAGCGATAAATCACGCGTTGATGGCTAATTGCCTCTTTGCCCCGTCCCCTGTGATGATGCTACAAACACATGAACAATATACCATGTTATAAGAGGCTTTAAAAATAAATGCTACAAAAATTTAACATTTTTCAACAATCTGCCATCACCGATCGATCGCCCCAGATTCTCGATCGATCACCGAACTGTTCACTCTTCACCGATCGATCGAACAAAAGCACCGATCGATCGCCACATGTACCGATCGATCGCCTCAAAATCACCGATCGATCGCCTCATGCTCAAACCGCCTTAAAATTGTACTGTTCACGGCGATCGATCGAGACCATTTTTCGATCGATCGGCCCGATCAGAAAAAGCAAGACAATGGCGATTTTGAGCTTATCTTCATGGTACTTCTTCTCCTACCCACAATTTCACGTGCAACCATGATTCATGCAATCCCTAAGTTCATATAAACATGTTTCTATCATCCTAGAATCCAATTCTTGGCAAAGAAACAAGTTATGATTCTAAGCATAAACATTTTATAGTCAAATTCACATACTTCAACACCAACTACACAAATCAATCTTAAAAGCATATATTCCTTACCAAGATTGTACAATTTCACTTCACACAACTTCCTAGCTCAATTCACAAGTGAATCCCAAGCTCAAACCAACAAGAACTTGAAAGAGATGGAGAGGAGCTTGTGTAGGATTTTAGTAGGTGAAAGATGAGAAACTATGTGATTCTCCTCCCTAAATCACTTGATATAAGATCATTAGTTTCCTTAAATCAATTGCTATCATGTTATTTGGAGTTAATGACATGTTAAGTAACATGTCATGAAGATGAAATCCAAATTCAAATGCAACTCCAATTCAAATTAAATTCACATGCATATCCAAATGCCTACTAGTTCATGTTGCTTGATATGTTACTATTCAAATCATTGTACACCATGTTTCATTCCTTGCCATATATCATTTCATACATGTATTCATTCATTCTTAGTTCCACCCGAAACCCCATGAGTATACCGCCACTTGCTATAATTACACCATAATCATATCACACGTGTATAAAACAAATCGAGGCATTACAATTCTCCCCCACTTATTGAATTTCGTCCTCGAAATTACATATACAAACATAATACATGCTTCACATAATAACATATATGATATATGGAACATAAGAAACATGTATAAATAACATATCAACATACCAGAAAACAAATCTGGATACCGTTGCATCATATGCTGCTCCGTCTCCCACGTTGCCTCTTCGACACCCCGTCTGTCCCACTGTACCTTAACCATATGAATCACTTTATTACGCAACTTGCGTTCAGCTCGATCCAAGATCATAACCGGTCGTTCCTCATACGACACATCTGTATCTAACTGTACATCAGGTAACTGTAATACATGACTCGGATCTGGTTCATACTTCCTCAACAGTGAAACATGAAAGACATCATGAATACTACTCAAGGCCGGTGGTAGTGCCAATCGATATGCCAACGTACCAATACGTTGCAATACCTCATACGGACCAACGTATCGTGGAGACAATTTTCCACGCTTTCCAAACCGTACTACACCTTTAAAAGGTGAGATTTTCAAGAACACACGGTCACCAACTTGAAATTCAAGTGGTCTACGTCGCTTATTGGCATAAGCAGTCTGTCTGTCCTGAGCAGCTTTAAGTTTCAACCGAATTAACTTTATTTTTTCTTCCATTTCATGAATCATATTCGGTCCATGTAAGAAAGATTGATCCACATCATCCCAATACAATGGCGATCTACATCGTCGCCCATACAAAGCCTCAAATGGTGCCATCTGTATACTAGACTGATAACTGTTGTTATATGAAAATTCTATTAATGGGAATGACTCTTGCCACGAATTATCAAACTCTAATACACAGGCACGCAACATATCCTCAAGTGTCTGTATCGCACGCTCTGTTTGTCCATCTGTCTGAGGATGATATGCCGTACTCAACCGCACTTCAGTTCCCAAAGCTGTCTGTAACCCTTCCCAAAAATGAGAAGTAAATCTTGGATCCCTATCTGATACAATGGAAACTGGTATACCATGTAGTCTCACTACATGTTGAATGTACAACTGTGCCATTCTCAGATATGTAAATGTCATACAATATGGCATTAATGAGATACTTTGGTGAGTCGGTCAACGATCACCCAAATAGCATCGCAACCAGAAGACGTCTGTGGTAAATGAGTCACAAAATCCATCGTGATATGTTCCCATTTCCACTGAGGAATTTCCAAACTGTGTAATTCACCTCCTGGTTTCTGTCTTTCCGCTTTCACTTGTTGACAGATCAAACATCGTTTCACAAAGCTCAACACATCCTGTTTCATACGTTTCCACCAAAATTGGTACGTAAATCATGATACGTTTTCTTTCCTCCAGGATGTATATTGTATCTACTACAATGAGCACGTTGTAGTAGTTCTTGGCGTAGTCCTAATATCGCAGGTACTACCCAACAAGTCCTGTATTTCAGAATTCCATCATTTGCAAGTACAAACTGCGATGTTTGTCATTGACTTATCATTTCTTTCCAATGTTGTACCTCATCATCAGTCATTTGTGCCTTTCTGATTTTGTCAAAAATGTCAGGTTCAACCAATAATGTTGATACCCGTACCGGCACTGTTTCCACATCAAAATCATAACCCAAAGTACAACAAGTAGTCATCAATGCTGATAAATGAATCATCTCATCAGCTGTATGATGTACTTTTCGACTCAAGGCATCTGCTGTAAGATTAGCCTTTCCTGGATGATATTCAATCTCACAATCATAATCTTTCAACAGATCCATCCATCTTCTTTGTCTCATATTCAACTCTGCTTGAGTGAATAAAAACTTTAAACTCTTATGATCTGTATATATGGTAAAAGATGTACCATATAAATAATGTCGCCATATCTTTAAGGCAAAGACAATGGCAGCTAATTCCAGATCATGTACTTGATATCTCATTTCATGTGGCTTCAATTGTCGTGATGCATAAGCCAATACATGTTTATCCCGCATCAATACACAACCCAAACCTAGTAATGATGCATCAGTATATAAGGCAAACCTGTCATGCTCCGATGGAATAATCAAAACTGGAGCTGTAGTTAATCGATGTTTCAATTCCTGAAAACTACGCTCACATGCCTCTGACCATCGAAACGGTACTCCTTTCTGTGTCAATTGTGTCAATGGTTTGGCAATTGATGAGAATCCTTCAACAAATCGTCTATAATAGCCAGCCAAACCCAAGAAACTACGAATCTCTGGCACAGAAGTAGGTGCTGACCAATTCAACACTGCTTCGATTTTCTTCGGATCAACTGATATACCTTCTTTTGAAATTACATGCCCCAAAAAGCCGACACTAGTCAACCAAAACTCACACTTACTGAGTTTGGCATATAACTGATGTGTCCTCAACAATTGCAATACCACATGCAAATGTTGAACATGTTCTGCATCACTCTGTGAATAGATCAGTATATCATCGATAAAGACAATGACAAAACGATCAAGATATTCCTGGAACACACGATTCATTAAACTCATAAAGACAGCGGGAGCATTTGTCACTCCAAATGGCATCACCAGAAACTCATAATGTCCATAACGAGTTCTGAATGTTGTTTTCTGTATATCTCCTTCCCTCACACGTATTTGATGATATACTGAGCTCAAATCAATCTTAGAATAAATCCTTGATCCCTGCAACTGATCAAACAAATCATCAATACGAGGAAGAGGATATTTATTCTTTATTGTTACCTTGTTCAATTGTCGATAGTCAATACACAGTCTCATTGTCCCATCCTTCTTCTTAACAAATAAAACCGGAGCACCCCAAGGTGATACACTAGGACGTATGTACCCCTTGTCCAATAAGTCTTGCAATTGAGTTTTCAATTCTTTCAATTCAGTTGGTGCCATCCGATAAGGAGCTCGTGAAATTGCAGAAGTACCAGGTATCAAATCAATACCAAATTCCACTTCTCGACTCGGTGGGTATCCAGGTATCTCCTCTGGAAACACATCCGCATATTCTGCAACCACTGGTATCTCCTCCACTTTCCTTTTGCTTTTCTGTTCAGTTACATCAAGGGCATAAATCAAATAACCCGCATGTCCACGTTCTAACAAACGCGACATTCGGATTGCTGATATCAAAGGAATCATTGCCCTCGATCCCTGGCCATAGAAAAACCATTGATTTCCAGTATCAGACTGAAATCTCACTATCTTCTGACAACAATCCACAACAGACTGATATTTACTCAACACATCGATTCCAAGGATGCAATCAAAATCTGTCATATCTAACACAATCAAATCAGCTTGTAGTCCATACTCAGTCTCAAACTGAATATCACAATCAGACACACTCTGACAAGCCATCACAGTAGTTCCCATGGGTGTCGAAACATAAAGAGGCATCAACAGTGGAGACGAGCATATATGATACCGATCAATAAAATGCAACAAACGAATGTGATGCACCAGTATCAATCAAAAGTAAAGCTGGATAAGTAAACAAAGTACACTTACCCGCTATCACAACATCAGGAGCTGCCTCTGCTTCCTCCCTGTTCAATGCATACACTTGAGCCTGAGGTGGTCCTGTCCTCTGTCCTCCACCAGACTGTGGTACACCCTGTGGTCTCTGTTGGACTGTATTCTCTGACATGGGTCCTCTTCTCTGTTGTCCACCCACTTGAGGACAATCACGGATCACATGTCCTGGCTTCCCACAATGGAAACAAACCACTGTATCAAACCGTGGACAATTTCTTTGAAAATGTGGCCCTCCACATTTAAAACATTGTAATCCTCGTCCACTACTATTACTACTTCCTTGAGACTGTCCTTTTGAACCTCGTTCACCACCCTTTCGCATTGTAAACCGTTTTCCACTAAATCGAGAGGAAGATGCACCACCTCGTGGTGATTTAAATGGTTCTCCTTTAGGTCTCATACTCTCAGATGTAGGTGGTTGGGCTTGTCCAACATCTTTGTATACCCCTACGGAAGCCATCTCGGCTCTAGTCAATGCTTCTTCATATGATGTAGGGTTATTGGACATGACCCTATCAAACAATTCAGGCCTCAAACCTTTCACAAACTATCTGATCTTTGCTTTTGTATTTACAGCAATATGTGGCACATACCGAAGCAACGAAGAATATTGTACAGCATAGTCCGATACTGTCATTGATCCCTGTCTCAAGTTTGTAAATTCATCCTCTTTCCTCTGCCTTGCAGCAACAGAGAAATAATGCTCAAGAAACTTCGTTCTAAACACATCCCAGTTAACTGTCTGTCCTTGAGCCCTCAGTTCAAGCACTGTGAATTTCCACCACATCATAGCTTTCTTAGCTAACTAGAATTCAGCTAAGCGTAACCAAGCAGTCTTGGCACACGGTGCTGATACAAATATCTGTTCCACACGTTCCAGCCATTCCTCCGCCAGTCCCCTGATTCAGTCCCCTCAAACCTTGGTGGCTGATAACTCAGAAATTGCGTCAACGTCAATTCTCCAGGCAACAATACCTGTTCCACTGGCCCTTGCTCAATTGGTGGTGGTGGCACAGACGCCATCCTCACACTAGCATTGCCACTCATGGCATCCCCAACATCCTCATGATACCCTCTGTCTGTCATAACTGTATATCAAGGGTTAACAATAACATTCAAACATGTTAGAAGAACATTTCATTACAAATCCTAACATGATATTTCCATCTCAACATGTTTTCAAGTGTTTAGGTAACCCCCTAATACACTTCCTCTACCCATGTTCACCCCGTTCTCGAACCACTGCTCTGATACCACTAATGTGGGGTCCTCTTTACTTAATCCATTATGTATTATATTAACATACATCTGTGAGTCTGAATTAAGTAATAACATACACTGATTAAGAGTATCTTACTAGTTAAGTTATTACAGGAGTTATAAAAACCTACCAACTACACATCATATGTACAAACAACAACCTACTACAAGATATCTCCTAGGCAGTGGTTAAGCTCGCAGCGGAAAATGACTCACATCCCGTCTCCCCACGTCTATGAGTCCCTACAGAAACATTCACATGACATGAGTATAGATAACAACTATCTCACTGCAATATCAAAACAATAACATTAATGATAAAGCACAATAAAGTCATCAATAGTGAATGCTATGTATCATGCATCAACAAATGCACTATGTCATGACATGTCTCAACAATCACCCTATTATCACGAGCCTCATATGATATGCCTATTCAGCTCAATATGTCAGTGGAACCACATCACATTTTCATATTAGCAGCACATATCATAGTACCATACTCATCTGTGATAATAGCCAGAGCATATACACATATCTATCAAGGCATCCATCACAATCATATGAAATCCATGTATGTACATGCATATGATACTACCAATCATATGACACAAAACTAACATAAATCATATGATATCAAAACCATAACATCATCATCACATAATATCTATACTCCGTACGTCAACACGTACCTGGTATACGACAACAAAAGCGATAAATCAGGCGTTGATGGCTAATTGCCTCTTTGCCCCGTCCCCCGTGATGATGATACAAACACATGAACAATATACCATGTTATAACAGGCTTCAAAAATAAAGGCTACAAAAATTTAACATTTTTCAACAATCTGCCATCACCGGTCGATCGCCCCAGATTCTCGATCGATCGCCGAACTGTTCACTCTTCACCGATCGATCGAACAAAAGCACCGATCGATCGCCACATGTACCGATCGATCGCCTCAAAATCACCGATCGATCGCCTCATGCTCAAACCGCCTTAAAATTGTATTGTTCGCGGCGATCGATCGAGACCATTTTTCGATCGATCGGCCCGATCAGAAAAAGCGAGACAATGGCGATTTTGAGCTTATCTTCATGGTACTTCTTCTCCTACCCACAATTTCACATGCAACCATGATTCATGCAATCCCTACGTTCATATAAACATGTTTCTATCACCCCTAGAATCCAATTCTTGGCAAAGAAACAAGTTATGATTCTAAGCATAAACATTTGATAGTCAAATTCACATACTTCAACACCAACTACACAAATCAATCTTAAAAGCATATATTCCTTACCAAGATTGTACAATTTCACTTCACACAACTTCCTAGCTCAATTCACAAGTGAATCCCAAGCTCAAACCAACAAGAACTTGAAAGAGATGGAGAGGAGCTTGTGTAGGATTTTAGTAGGTGAAAGATGAGAAACTATGTGATTCTCCTCCCTAAATCACTTGATATAAGATCATTAGTTTCCTTAAATCAATTGCTATCATGTTATTTGGAGTTAATGACATGTTAAGTAACATGTACATGAAGATGAAATCCAAATTCAAATGCAACTCCAATTCAAATTAAATTCACATGCATATCCAAATGCCTACTAGTTCATGTTGCTTGATATGTTACTATTCAAATCATTGTACACCATGTTTCATTCCTTGCCATATATCATTTCATACATGTATTCATTCATTCTTAGTTCCACCCGAAACCCCATGAGTATACCGCCACTTGCTATAATTACACCATAATCATATCACACGTGTATAAAACAAATCGAGGCATTACACAGTAACTACAGTTTTTTCCTTTGAGGCAGCAAGGTTCCTCCTCTTGCTTCTATTTTTATTTGGTGGAGGAGGAGATGACTCAACAGACTATGTGATGTCTGTTCAGAGTCACTCACCACGTGAGTCTTCTTCATCTTAGTGGGAGCAATCTTAGAAGGGCCTCCTTCCCCACCTGTTGGTTTCCGGCGTGTCAGCAGGTACTTGGCATTTGTGAGCCGAATGGGATGTAGATTGTAGATTGTACCCACAGAAACATCCATGCTCTCCAAAATGCTACTGAGAGGCAGAGCAAATCCATAGTGTTCCTTGGCGGATTCAACTATTCCAATCAGTACTTGAAATAAAATCACCGACCAATTGACTGCCAAACCTTTGACAATGGCGCACATGACTTCACACTTCTCCGTAGTGATGACGTCAAAGTAACCAGCTTTGCACAGCAGACCCTTAGCAATGATATCTGCAAGCACTTGGAAGTGGTTTTTCAGCAATATCTTTTTAAATGGGGGTGTCCTCAGTCGGTTGCCAGCTTCGGAGAACATAATACTCAATCCATCTCGAATGGAGATGGAGATGGCAGATAAATCCATGAGCCCGACATTAGGAAGGCTCAGATGCGTGGTGAAATCCTCTTGAGTGATTTTCACTGATTTGTTGAAGACAGAGCCCACCACTGAGTTATTTTCCACCTTTGCTGAAGCATACAATTCTTGTAAAGCTTCCCGGTAGAACATCGGAGTCAGGCTCAACATGACCAAAAGCCCTGAGTTTTCCAATCCGTGGAAAATGCTTAGCATTCCGTCATCAGTACTTGTGTAGATGGATTCAAAATCGATGTGAACAGCGTTGGTGACAAAACTTGGTTTGACATGAATTCTGAGATACTGAAAAAGTGTAAAGTCTTAAAAAAAATTCTTTGAACGAAGATTAGCACAGAAAATCTGAGTTGGTAAAAGTGGAAATTGAAAACGTTAATGGAGATTAAAGAGGGAGGAGATGAAACGTCGTACTGTAGATGAAAGGACACATGGACACATGTCATTCATCTAAGCAAAGATAATTTTTGAAATAAACTGAAACGGACACGATTAAGCCGGAAAGAAATATTTGAGCATTAATAGTAATTAAATTTTGAAATCCGACGTTCCAATTGGTTAATATTTAAGGAAGTTGTAAATTTTCTTTTCCGAGAAATGAAATTTTCAATGTACAGCTTGTCAACTTGGCAAAAGCCACAGAATTCCTTTTCCTTTATCTAATACTAAGTATACTGAACCGCTTGAACTAATATATTCTGATGTATGGGGACCATCGAACACAATTTCTCGGGAAGGTTTTAGGTACTACGTAAGTTTCGTAGATTCCTTTAGCCGATATACATGGATTTTTTTTCTCAAACTCAAGTCTGAGGTGCTTCATATCTTCACTTTGTTTAAAACTCAAGTTGAGGTTCAATTTAACAAAAAACTTAAATTTCTTCATACTGATTGGGGAGGGGAATTTCGCTCCTTAACCCCTTTTCTTCAAAAACATGGTATCATTCATCGTGTTTCATGTCCATATACCTCGGAACAAAATGGGGTTGTAGAATGCAAACATCGACATATTGTTGAAACTGGTCTTACCCTATTAGCTCAAGCGTCCATGCCCCTAACCTTCTGGGCATACGCCTTCTCCATGGCCACTCATCTTATTAACAGGTTATCTACTCCCATACTCTCTGGCCAAAATCCTTTTTTCAAGTTATATAAAAAACATCCAGATTACTCCCGTGTCAAAGTATTTGGGTGTCGATATTTTCCTTGTCTTAGGCCCTTCAATGCTCATAAACTTGATTTTCGATCAATATCATGCACGTTTTTGGGACAGTGATAAGCATAAAGGTTTCAAGTGCCTTAGTGATAATGGAAAAATCTACATATCTAGACACGTCAGGTTTGATGAAGTTTCATTCCCATTCAATGAACACAACACTTCATCTCCTAACTTACATGATCAATCTATTTCCTCTTCTCAACTCTACTCTCCACTGATATCCAATTCTCATACTATCCCAATCGTATCCCCCACCCACAGTCCAATAAACTCAGAGGTGTTACCACATGTCTCTCACTCTCCCTTACGAAGTAATACTCCAACAACCTCTGCTTCTTCCCAATTACATGTTGAATCTTCTTCCGATCCAAATCCTTCCATCTCATCTTCCATTTCTCCTTCGAATTCCTCAAGTCGTCCAGAATTCCCTTCAGTTAGTATTCTTGATGATGATAATGGTTCTGCTCCATCCCATGATAACTGCCATCCCATGACCACTCGCTCCAAACCAGGGGTATTTAAACGCGAGTTCTTACTACCAGCATATCTTCTGCTCAGGAACCTCGGACCTTTTGGGAAGCTAGGCAGCATAAGACTTGGAGTTTAGCTATGGATTCTGAGTATAATGCACTAATGCCCAATAATACTTGGACTCTAGTTTCTGCACCATCCAATACTCCCATAATTGGGTGCAAATGGGCTTTTAAGGTAAAAACTAATTCGGATGGTTCAATTGCTCGTCATAAAGCACGAGTAGTGGCTAAGGGTTACTCACAAACACCTGGGTTGGATTATACAGAAACTTTCAGTCCTGTTGTCAAACCAACCACCATTCGAGTAGTGTTAACTATTACCATATCTAGAGGGTGGTCTCTACAACAACTTGATGTGAATAATGCTTTTCTAAATGGCACACTACAGGAAACTGTCTACATGCACCAGCCTCCAGGTTATGAAGCCAAAAACACAACAGCTCCTCTTGTCTGCAAGTTACACAAAGCCATCTATGGGCTTAAACAAGCTCCAAGGGCATGGTTTGATAAACTCCAAAATACTCTTCACGATCTAGGTTTCGTCACTTCAAGAGCTGATACATCGTTGTTTATCAAATTTCATCTTCAGTCTGTTACTTACATTATTGTTTATGTAGATGACATAGTAGTAACAGGAAGTGATCGAGCACATGTTCAAGAAATTATCCACCTATTGGACAAATGTTTTTCACTCAAAAATCTTGGAGAGCTCTCCTATTTTCTCGGCATTGAGGTAAAAAAATCCACTGATCACTCTTTATTTCTTACTCAATCAAAGTATATCAGAGATCTGATGTTTAACGAAAATGGACAAAGCAAAATCCTTGCCCACCCATGTCTACGGGTGTCAAACTTTCTCTCAAAGATGGTGATCCTTTTGAAGAAGTCACTCTTTATCGAAGTACAGTTGGGGCTCTTCAATATCTGACAATTACAAGACCCGACATCGCATATAGTTTTAATAAAGTGTGTCAATTTATGCAATCACCACTCTACACTCACTGGAAGGCTGTGAAGCGAATATTCAGATATCTTAATGGCACATCCAACTGGCATTCGATTAAGCGCATCATCTCGACTCCCACTCTGTGGCTACTGTGATTCTGATTGGGGAAATGATCCCGATGATCGTCGATCAACTTCTGGGTTTTGCTGGTTTCTTGGTAATTCTCCTATCTCTTGGAGTTCGAAGAAACAACCAGTAGTCTCAAGGTCCAGCACAGAGGCAGAATATAGGAGTCTGGCTAATGCAGTTGCTAAATTATTATGGGTTAATTCTCTTTTGACTGAACTTCACGTTAAACAACAAGATGTTCCTACCATATGGTGTGACAACATAAGCACAATTGCATTGAGTGCTAATCCCATTCTCCATTCCAAATCCAAACACTTTGAGCTCGACTTACATTTTGTAAGAGAAAAGGTTCTGGCTAAATCTCTTCGAGTTCAGTATGTTCCCTCGCATGAACAAACAACTGATGTTCTTACAAAGCCACTATCATCCTTTGTGTTCAATCGGTTTCGGGACAAGCTTCATGTGGTTTCAGCAATCCCTACTCAGCTTGAGGAGGCAAGATCTTAGCAAAACAACTCAAGCCATGCAACATTGCATACAACCCATTATCAGGCCTTTCATCACTATACCCAGACGTATAAAACAGAAGATTTATGAATTGATATTATTCTGTCATTATTGTTATTTGTCGTAACAACTTTCAGCGTTTGTGTTGAGTTCGTTACAGATAGGCTATATATGTAGAAGCATTTGTTATTGTAATCAAACACTTTGATAAATACAGAAAATGGAATAATCTCATTGTTCAAACTGCTCATATCTTTATTTTACTTTTCTCACATATATATAAACTAGTAGACGACGCACACGCGTTGCGTGTGTAACATAATATATAATGCATATGAATTGATTTGTGTAATGAATAAATGAGACATATACATTGGTTAATATTACAATTCAAAAGATGCAACAAAAAACCACAACAAATCATTGGAGGGGGTAGTTTGGTAAATTCAAATTTGTCATACCAAGATAGTTATTATAAGGGGCTTATGCATTATAATATAGTAAGATATATATAATTTCATAGATGTACCCGCATTTAATTTTTTTGAAAACCCACATTTAATTTTTTTAAAAATTGACGCGTTTGCCCATAGAAATCGTTATCCACGTACGCCTACTCATCGAACTTATGTCTTAGGTTATATTATATCACGAGCCTCCCCTCGTCGTATCCGTTTGTCTCCGTTTCTCAAACAGCACGCCGTCACAATACCTAGCGCCACAGCAGGTTCCTATCTATTTCTTTTGCCGTCGTCTCATCTAAATTTTTATTTCGTCGTTCTCATTTACCGAGTTTGCTTAAGATATGGTCTGTGATTTTTTTTTTGTTTTTTTTTTAATGTTCGTTACGTTTAATTAATTGATCACCGGAGGAGTATTTACGGGTTCAGATTTGTTGCAGCTTAAGATGTGTAGTGTGATTTGACTTATAATTGTTTCGGTTGGCAAGTGTCTTTTGAGCTTTATGTCGAGCTGCGTTTTGGTTTGGATTTCACAGAATCTACAGGTGGTGCCTGATTTTCGTTATGTTTAATTATCCTAAATGTCATCGATTATAATTAGAGTTTCAGATATGTAGTTAGATGAGCAGGTGTTAGTTCTTGTTTTGGTGTCTTGGAGTTTGTTAATCTGGATTCACCCATTTTGTTTCTTAATTCAGACAAGAAGTGATTTGTTTATGTCCAGAAGTTATGTATCATAATTAGGGTTTGTAGTCTGTATTTGATGAAAATTGTTGGTTATTTCTCGGCGCCTTGGTGTATCTTAATATGGTTAGATTATCGGATGCTGTTTCGAGATTTTTTATATGAATTTTTTGGGGATTTTGTACCTGACTGTTATGATTTTTGTTTTCATTTTTGCTGCTCATTGTCGATCAGTTGTTCGCTGGAATAGTAAATAAGTTGTGTTGAGCTTGATTTGAATAATCTTTGCTCCTGAGTTGCTATGCCTTTAAACTGCAAATGGAGTTCCGATTTTTTCTTTTGGATTTACGTTTTCCTTTCTTCGTTGTTCTTAGAAATTATAAATCGTAATTAGGGTTTCAGATATAATTTGATGGGAAGATGCTGGTTCCATAGTGTTGTTATCAACCAGAACTCAAGTCAATTATTGTTTAATGCCCTGACACGTACATGACGCGAGTGTCCATGAACATGAGGGTTATTACCTCACAACATGGGAATGGATATCTGATTTTCTTTTTATTTTGTTAATAATGGGCAACAAGTTGTCTTAAAATTAAGGGAAAGGAAATTTAAATAACAGCATACTCTGAAGTATCTACCGTAGTAGCTGTAATTTGTTAAATTTACGTTAAGACATTAAAATTTGGGTTAACTGAAGGAAGACTAAATATTAGATAGGAATTTGAATGTATTATATCCCATTGAAGTCGACCACAGTAGATTTCATGGTCTTAGTTAACCATTTATTGTTCTTTCTGATTCTTCTGCTTATCTGTCTAGAATTGAGAGTATTTACATTTCGATCACTGTTTATCGAAACTAGTCACAAATAAAAATTAACTGTGGAGATGGTGTGAGCAGCAGAAACACTCTACATATGATGGCTGGCCTGTTTGAAATGAAGTTGTGTTCAGCTTTTCTGTTATTAGTTGTTAGATGTGCTACATTTATGGAAGGAGATGCTTGTAATACTAAGGATGTCACTGGCACATTGTATTTTTGAATTAGAGAATTTAATGGGAGTTGGTTCGATGTATGTGATTGATATCCGGTGGTATTTGTTTGTTGAAATATTGTAAAACTAGTGTTGGAATTTGTTGTTTAAAATCATGAAGGTAAGGTGAAGATTTTCTGGGACTCATTGATATGGTATTGGATATATGGTTGTGGTGGACAGGGAAGAGGCAGCAGCTGTGTTGTCGGGGATATTTTTGTGCATAGGTGTTGGTTTGTTGATTGGGAAAGTGTTGAAAATGAGCTTAGACAATAGAAGCCGTAGCAGGAGCAGAAGCAGGAGCCCAATGGATCGTAAGATCCGTACTCAGCGCTCTTCCTATCGTGATGCACCATATAGGAGGGATTCAAGGCGGGGTTTCAGGTTATTTGGGCTCAATTCATTCATGTATTTATAACTTCTTTCAACTCTTACATGTGTATTGTGTTGGTTGAGAAGGAGAGGGCAGTTGATCTATGGGATTAACCTAAATGGAAGCCGCTTCAACTGTACCTGGATGCTATAAGTCTTTTGGGTCTTGATCGAATCTCCTTCTTAACTGCTTGTAGAAATTTGTATGAATGTTTCTGATTCCTTGTGATCCATTCTTCAGTTAGATCCAAAGTTATTCTTGTGTGTTTGCTGCCTTATTCTTCCTTGTGCGAAGCACCAATCATGAGATACTGTCTTTTCCCTTCATATTTAGTGAGATTTTCTTTCGCAGTGAGAACAGTTTGTGCAACAACTGCAAAAGGCCTGGCCATTTTGCTAGAGAATGCCCCAGTGCCGCTCTCTGCCACAATTGTGGTCTTCCTGGGTAAGTTTCTTTTGGTACTCTGTACCCGTCCGCCTCCTAAGATACCGTATATGTGTAATCATATAACAGCTAGCATCTGATTATTCTTATTTTTAAGAAATTGAGCACACGTACATAAAGTTTGGCTCATTCAACAGCAGTTTCTAACTTCCTGATTTATTTTGGAATTCATTACTCTTTTTCCATTTATTCCGAAGCATTTTTCTAAGATGGTAACATTTCAATGCTAAAACCGACATTAAATTTTGTAAGTGTCTCCATAAAGTATAAGAAAAGTGGTTCTCCATATGTGGTACTTTCCACTTTCCAGAAGGTGCTAGTGAGATATTTTGTTTAAAATGAAATTTTGTTTATGGGTTTTGCCTATGATCAGCTAAACATTCTTTGCATATGGAAACGTGGCGCTCTTCTTCATGGGAAAAAAAATCTTGCATTTGATGCTTTCATCTTAGAAACTCATTACTGTTGGTTGCAATTTGTAATTAGTCTCTCAAATTAAAACACTTCCTTGCCTTTTCTCATTGTCCGTGCTTGTTCACTTCACTATGGCAATGTGAAGCCGCTCCATGATAGTAATAATCAGCTCCTCCCTCGCCTTGATCCTTTTCTTTCCTTTTTTTAACAAAAAATTCAAGTCTAATACAGGTTAGGTAATCAGGTTCTATTTTAATCTTTTACTTCATTTTTGTTTGTAATTCGGACTCACCTGACCTCTGTGGAGACAAGTCTCATTAGTTTTTAACCTTCCACGATGATTTGAAATTCGAATCAGGCATTTTGCATCAGAATGCAACACAAAATCTCTTTGCTGGAACTGCCGAGAACCTGGCCACATGGCTGGAAACTGTCCAAATGAAGGCATCTGCCACACCTGCGGGAAAGCCGGGCATCGTGCCAGAGACTGCACAGCTCCTCCAATGCATCCTGGTGATATGAGACTGTGCAACAACTGCTACAAGCAAGGCCACATGGCAGCTGACTGCACTAACGACAGGGCCTGTAAGAATTGCAGGAAGCCAGGCCATATAGCTCGTGACTGTCAAAATGATCCCGTATGCAACACATGCAACATATCTGGGCACATGGCTAGAGATTGTCCAAAGGGGGGCCATCCGTTTGAAGATAGGGTTGGTGGGTTTCGTGGAGGTGGGTTTCGTGATATCGTATGTCGGACTTGCCAGCAGGTAGGGCATATCAGTAGGGATTGTGTTTCGATGACTATATGTCACAACTGTGGGGGAAGAGGGCACATGGCATTCGAGTGCCCATCCGGGAGGTTAATGGACCATTTTCCCCGAAGGTACTAGAAGAAGGAACCTGTGGCCTATATGTTCGGCGAACCGCTGTTCTCTTTTATAGGTCCTATGAACTAAGTTAATGTTGCACTTTTTTCCTGATTCCGGTCGAAACCTTTTTGTTCCCAAGACAACATATGAATTGCGAATGCAGTACTCGTTTAAGGCGAAGAATATTTTGCATTTGGCATGTCTAATGGTGTTTTTTAACCTCGATGAATATTTGACATGCATGAGAAAGCTATGCTTATGTTGCATCGGCTGTGTCGAGATATACCTATTGTAACATTGATAGATCCATAAAATGTCCGTAATTGTGAAAATCAAATACTTCACATTGCTCGATAGTTTGTTACATTTCAATCAAAATTTGGAAGTTGTACAATAATTTTGTTGGGACGTTTTAGTCGTTGTACTTCACATATATCCGCATGCGCATAGAGGTTTATTCTTAGCTACCTCATGGGTAGTTCCATCCATTGGATGAGTATATTCGCATCAACATTTGATGAGAATATACTCATCGGCTCATCCAATGGATAGATCCACTCCATAAGATAGCCAGGACCAATTCCTGCATAGAATAGTGAGGGTGGTTGTTCTCAGTGTCCCAACAATTTCTAACACATGCTATAGCATCGAATGCAGCACGTCTAAAGCACGACTATCTGTAACTTTTAGTCCCAAAATTTAGCCTAAATCTAATCCCAAAACCCACCCTCCACCACATTATAAATACTAAAATCGCAATTCTAATATTACCCAAAACCTTTTGTTACTACTTTTCGCTTGCGCCACTTAAAATGCCAAGTTATGAAACTTTAGCCTTTCAAAAGAGTACACGACGATGCAAATTGGAACTATGGAGATGTCGATGATATTGCTGAGGAAGATGAATATTAGTTAGATGATTCGGATAATTAATTTTTTAATTGCACCAAGTATTTATTAATTAATATTTGATCAAAACGTATATTGCCAAAAAAAAAAAAAATTCACTTCATATATGTCTGTAAAAAATTGTGCTTAGTGTTCCTTACTTCAAGAAGTCGCACATTTTGTGTGCACTTTGCCGGTGAATACTTTATACACCCGTTTTGAATATCACTTATACACCAAATCAATATTAAAACACAAGACATTTTAAATAAAAAATACAAAACTAACGTTAACCATTTTAGACCAAACCAATCAGATAAAACTCACATCGTGGACATACAAGCATTTTCCCTTTGCACCCAAGTCTAATGACACCTAAAGCATCTTAGTTTGTCTTACACCTTAAAAATCTATGATAAGAATGTAATTTGAATATTTAAATAAATGGTAATCCAATCAGGGACGTAAAATGGATATTGGATGCACTGAAATTGGACATTGAATGCACTAAAATTGTATATTGTTGTACATTGGTGCACGATTATTGTGTATTGGTGCTCGTTTTTTTGGACATTGGTGCATGATTTTTTATTGATGCACACTTTTTTGTGCATTGGTGCACATTTTTTTGTACATTGGATGTACGTAGTTTTACATTTGGTGCAATAAAAATGAACATTGGATACACTAAAATTGGACATTGGATGCACTAGACATTGGTGAACTAAAATTCGTTTTGGTGCACGATTTCGGCCTGTGGTGTACGAGTTTTTGGCCAAAAATTCTGAAGTTTGCGATGCACGTACTACAGTATTTTTGCACACGTGCTGCAGTAACAGTGATGCAAGTGCTACAGTGCCGTAGTGCACGTGCTACACTAACCACGCGAGGGTTCTTAATGTTATTTCTGTTGGTTCTGTTTTGTTAAAACAAATAGACAAAGCATAAGAAGATCACAAATACTCTGTTATAATAAAATGCTCGAAACAGTAAAAACTTACAACAAACAGTTTAAATAAACTGGGCAGAAACTTTGTTGTTGGACGAGGCCACAGTAAACCGTGTGCCCGTAAACTCTAAATTGCCCACCTACAACTTCTGGCCTCCTGGACAAGAGAGTTCCAAGGTACAACGTCCCAAACACCTCTGTATGGGTTGAAGTAGAAACCCAGACAGACTCACTCGAACACTAAGAAGTGCGTAGTACTCTCAAGAAGATGATATGTTATGCAAATGCAAATTCGGGATGAGATAAAGAATGAGGCTGGAGCAGCTTATATAGCTGCAACAGCAGGCCTACCAAAGGCCACAACTTAAATGACAATGCATAGTGGGTTAGATGAAAAGTGTTGGAATCGAAGAGGGGGGTGAATGAGATTCCTTGGCTACTTTAGCTTTTTAAAATGAGTTTGTAAAATAAAAATACGTTGCGCTTGCGGAAGCCTTTAGTCAATCGATAAATGCAAAGAATAAAATAAATAAAAGCGTAAAGGAAATAAAGCAATAAATAACAAAAGGATTTGTTATAGAAGTTCGGCGATGAATCGCCTACGTCTCCTCTTCCCGGTTAGATAACCTCCAACCGAGGTTCCACTAGAACAATAGATCTTGGCCTTGAGGGCTCCAAGTTAGCCACAACCCAACTCTTCCCGAGTTTACAAAGCTCTTCCCGAGCACAATACTCTTCACGAGTACACAAAGCTCTTCACGAGCTACCAACACTCTTCAAGAGTCTTCTTGGCCTTAAGGGCTCCAAAGATAGCCACAACACATGCACCAACTTTACTTGTTGGCGACTTTACAATTTTCCAACTTGCTTTGGTGTTGGAGGACCTTTACAAGAAACTCAATCAAACACCTTCAAGGTGTACCAATACGAAGAATCAAAACTCACACAACAAGAAATGAATTACAAACTCCAATACACACAAATGTATGAAGTTTGCAATGCTAAAGTAATTTGAATTGATCAAGGCTTTCTTGTAGTTTATAGTCTTGTTTCTTGCCTTCAAAAAGCTCCAAAAGATCCATATTTATAGTGTAGGAGGCCCCCAAAGCTCCTACTAGCCGTTGCTACACATAAGGCTTGAATCACGCCTCGATCGCCTCGGAAATCGCCTCGGAAATCGCCTCGGGCGATCACCCATCGCCACCCTTTAACGGTCAAATCTGGCCCAGATTGCCTCGGGCGATCTCCCCATCGCCTGGGGCGATCGTCAATGATAAACAAGGCCGTAGGTAAAGTTCTGGATCGCCTCGGGCGTTCCGTGCATCGCCTGGGGCGATCGCCCTTCAAAAAAATGGCCTATGAAGCATTCTGGATCGCCTGGGGCGAGGTTGACCATCGCCTGGGGCGATCTGATCGCCAGCGTGCCCACCGTGCCATCGCTTCAGTCGATGGTGCGCAACATGGCTCGGATTGCCTGAGGTGATGGCCCGGATCGCCTGAGGTGATCTGCCAGATTTCAGCACTCTCAAACTTTGCACTATTCGACCATCTTAAGCTCATTTCTGGGAAACGTGGTAAACATGAAAGTTGTAGCTCTTCCTCTTATCTAGGTGTGTACAAAATTTCATTGCATTTCATTAAGGTATGAAGACATTATGCCCAAAATGCTACAGTCGCTCAAACATTGCTACAATCTGCACTTGTTATGACTTCCATGACATTTTGCTCCATGATGCAATCCGAATTGGACTGAGATGTTCGAATATGAAAGCTAGAATATTGAGTTGGCTTTCCAACCTCTTTGGATTCACCTTGTGCGGAGCATCGAGCCAAGAGATATAATCAAAACATTGCACTGCGCTCCAATTGGCTTCTATACGAATTTGCCCACCAACGGACCATTGGTTTGTGGGTCTTCATCCCATCATAAGAAATTGTTCCAACATCATTCCACACATGTTGAACACTTAAATTGGTTGTTGATAGATGTCATTCCTTCTCGTCCAAGCTCAATAGATTCCTTGATAAAAATCACCGCTTGTCCTATGAACTCGCATATGTTATTGCATAACTTGGGTTCTCTTCCATTGGTCTTCCCAACCAATTTATCAATATAACACTGTACACTAAGTAAACATATTAGTACAACAAATGCAAGTTTTGTTGATCATCAAAACTCAAAGATTAACCGGGGATAATTTAACGCATTAAACGCAACCATGCGTTTAAGGCTCAACAATCTCCCCCTTTTTGATGATCACAAAACTTGATAAACTTGAATAAGTAATATGCATGAAATGTGAGTAAAAATAACTCCCCCTTAACAATTGCATACACTACAAGTTAATCAAGCAAATAACTCTCCCCCTCAAACCATGCATACTCAAGCTCTCCCCCTTAAACTATGCATGAATTAAGGTTCAAGTTTATCACAAACTTCTCCCCCTTTTTGTGATAATCAAAAAGCATAAAATTCAAATAAACATAGCGTAATATAACAATTTTCACATGTTCATCATCAAGCATGTAATAAGCATAACAAGCCTAAGATTTAATTCATAGAGATGAACCACAAACATGTGTTTAAGGCACTCAACAATAAATTCTAAATGTTGCAATGTGTGCATATGTTCTACCAAGAGTTCATGCATCTATGTCCAATAAATAATATAATTCTCAATGCATCATTAGATAAGCTTGTTAATCACATAATTGCACATTGCATATTCAAATTTGAATACAAGGCATGTCAAGATACTTACTATAACAAGATAAGTATACATCATGCATTAAACAATTTATATGTGCATATGCTAAGGGGTTATGCATTTTACTCCAATGAATATTTGAGCTTCATATTTATTGGTCACAATTAATTTGTGCCAATTAAATTTTGAATTGCTCTTTTAAAATGTATAAAAAAATTTTACCTTTGATGACAAGAGTGCGTTCTTGTCATTGGTCCTATACCTCGTGCTTCCTCTATGGTGGTGAATAATACAAACTCCTCCTTTGAGTTGCTTGGCCCTTCATCCTCCATTCCATGGTTGTCCCTACAAAACAAATTAACAATAGGGGGTCTTTGGTACCCATTTGATTTTTGGGTCCTAGAGGGTTAACTTTCAATGGCACTTTTGGAACCCATTTCCACCTCTTATTAGGTTGGTATTGGATTCTAGCATACCTACACTTATTCTTAGTGTGGCCATTTTTACAACAATAGTTGCAAGTAGGAGAATCATGCTTTGCTTTGGCCAACAAGCTTGAAAAAGATTTTGATTTGCTTGAAAAGCCTAACCCGGCTTTGTCAAAGCTACAACGTTGTAATCCAAGCAATTCACTCATCTTTTGACTACTTTCACTATATTTGCAAAAGGATATCTTTAAAGAATTTAATTCATTTTTCAATGAATTATTTTCTTCATCTTTCTTAGCAATCTCAAGTTTGAGTAATTTGTTACTCATCTTGGTTTTGCCAAGAGCATCAATAAGTTCATTATAAGACTCTAAAAGTTCATCAAATGAAGGTACCTCATCGTCGCTTTCATCTCCTTCATCTCCAAGAGCCATTAGACATAGATTAGTTGCTTCTTCTTCATCGGAGTCACTATCACTCCATGTGGCTATAAAAGCCTTCTTCTTGCCTTTGTCCTCATTCTTCTTCCTAGGACATTTGTTAGCATAATGGCCTTTTTCTTGACAATTATAACAAGTTACCTATTTTTTGGATTCATGTTTGGTTGCACTTGAGGTCTTTGACTTGCCATGTTTGTTGAAGAACTTCTTGAACTTCTTTGTGAATAGGATCATCTCCTCATCATCATCATCTTCTTCATCATCGGAATGGTCTTTCCTTCCAACCAAAGCGATCCCATTTCTTTTGGATCTATCCTCCTTTTTTACTTCTCTCCTTGTGGAAACTTCAAGCTCATGGGTCACCAATGTGCCATGGAGCTCATCAAGATCATAAGATGCGTTCTCCCCTTTGTTGGACTCGATGATGGCCGTCCTTTTTGCATCCCATTCCTTAGGCAAGGCTCTTAGGGCTCTCCTCCATATTTGCTTTGGAGGGTACTTCTCTCCAAGTTGGGCGAGCTCATTGATAATTAGGGTGAGCCTCCTAAACATTGAATCCACTTCTTCTCCGGACTCCATCTCAAATGTCTCATATTTGAGTTGTAGGAGGTCTATCTTTGTCTCCTTTACTTGGTTGGTTCCTTCATGACAAATTTTCAACTTGTCCCATATCTCCTTAGTGGTTGAGCACATTGAGATCCGGTTGTACTCCTTCATATCTAAAGCACAATGCAAAATATTAATCGCTTTAGCATTTTGAGAAATTAACATCATATCCGCTTTTGTGAAGTCGTCCATTTCTTTGGGAACACTTATTCCCCCAACATCCTTTAAAGGAGTGTGTGGACCTTTCACAATTATCTTCCAAAGATCATAATCCACGGATTTGATGTATAGAGAAATTCTATTTTTCCAATAGCCGTAATTATCACCCGTGAAGAGCGGAGGACGATTTGTCGATTGACCTTGAGCAAACTCATTTGCTAGATTAGCCATATAAAAATTTTGATTTAAAACAAAAATCAAATGGCTCTGATACCACTTGTTGGAATCGAAGAGGGGGGGGGGGGGGGGTAAATGAGATTCCTTGGCTACTTTAGGTTTTTAAAATGAGTTTGTAAAATAAAAATACGTTGCGCTTGCGGAAGCCTTTAGTCAATCGATAAATGCAAAGAATAAAATAAATAAAAGCGTAAAGGAAATAAAGAAATAAATAACAAAAGGATTTGTTATAGAAGTTCGGCGATGAATCGCCTACGTCTCCTCTTCCCGGTTAGATAACCTCCAACCGAGGTTCCACTAGAACAATAGATCTTGGCCTTGAGGGCTCCAAGTTAGCCACAACCCAACTCTTCCCGAGTTTACAAAGCTCTTCCCGAGCACAATACTCTTCACGAGTACACAAAGCTCTTCACGAGCTACCAACACTCTTCAAGAGTCTTCTTGGCCTTAAGGGCTCCAAGGATAGCCACAACACATGCACCAACTTTACTTGTTGGCGACTTTACAATTTTCCAACTTGCTTTGGTGTTGGAGGACCTTTACAAGAAACTCAATCAAACACCTTCAAGGTGTACCAATACGAAGAATCAAAAATCACACAACAAGAAATGAATTACAAACTCCAATACACACAAATGTATGAAGTTTGCAATGCTAAAGTAATTTGAATTGATCAAGGCTTTCTTGTAGTTTATAGTCTTGTTTCTTGCCTTCAAAAAGCTCCAAAAGATCCATATTTATAGTGTAGGAGGCCCCCAAAGCTCCTACTAGCCGTTGCTACACATAAGGCTTGAATCACGCCTCGATCGCCTCGGAAATCGCCTCGGGCGATCACCCATCGCCACCCTTTAACGGTCAAATCTGGCCCAGATCGCCTCGGGCGATCTCCCCATCACCTGGGGCGATCGTCAATGATAAACAAGGCCGTAGGTAAAGTTCTGGATCGCCTCGGACGTTCCGTGCATCGCCTGGGGCGATCGCCCTTCAAAAAAATGGCCTAGGAAGCATTCTGGATCGCCTGGGGCGAGGTTGACCATCGCCTGGGGCGATCTGATCGCCAGCGTGCCCACCGTGCCATCGCTTCAGTCGATGGTGCGCAACATGGCTCGGATTGCCTGAGGTGATGGCCCGGATCGCCTGAGGTGATCTGCCAGATTTCAGCACTCTCAAACTTTGCACTATTCGACCATCTTAAGCTCATTTCTGGGAAACGTGGTAAACATAAAAGTTGTAGCTCTTCCTCTTATATAGGTGTGTACAAAATTTCATTGCATTTCATTAAGGTATGAAGACATTATTCCCAAAATGCTACAGTCGCTCAAACCTTGCTACAATCTGCACTTGTTATGACTTCCATGACATTTTGCTCCATGATGCAATCCGAATTGGACTGAGATGTTCGAATATGAAAGCTAGAATATTGAGTTGGATTTCCAACCTCTTTGGATTCACCTTGTTCGGAGCATCGAGCCAAGAGATATAATCAAAACATTGCACTGCGCTCCAATTGGCTTCTATACGAATTTGCCCACCAACGGACCATTGGTTTGTGGGTCTTCATCCCATCATAAGAAATTGTTCCAACATCATTCCACACATGTTGAACACTTAAATTGGTTGTTGATAGATGTCATTCCTTCTCGTCCAAGCTCAATAGATTCCTTGATAAAAATCACCGCTTGTCCTATGAACTCGCATATGTTATTGCATAACTTGGGTTCTCTTCCATTGGTCTTCCCAACCAATTTATCAATATAACACTGTACACTAAGTAAACATATTAGTACAACAAATGCAAGTTTTGTTGATCATCAAAACTCAAAGATTAACCGGGGATAATTTAACGCATTAAACGCAACCATGCGTTTAAGGCTCAACAATCTCCCCCTTTTTGATGATCACAAAACTTGATAAACTTGAATAAGTAATATGCATGAAATGTGAGTAAAAATAACTCCCCCTTAACAATTGCATACACTACAAGTTAATCAAGCAAATAACTCTCCCCCTCAAACCATGCATACTCAAGCTCTCCCCCTTAAACTATGCATGAATTAAGGTTCAAGTTTATCACAAAATTCTCCCCCTTTTTGTGATAATCAAAAAGCATAAAATTCAAATAAACATAGCGTAATATAACAATTTTCACATGTTCATCATCAAGCATGTAATAAGCATAACAAGCCTAAGATTTAATTCATAGAGATGAACCACAAACATGTGTTTAAGGCACTCAACAATAAATTCTAAATGTTGCAATGTGTGCATATGTTCTACCAAGAGTTCATGCATCTATGTCCAATAAATAATATAATTCTCAATGCATCATTAGATAAGCTTGTTAATCACATAATTGCACATTGCATATTCAAATTTGAATACAAGGCATGTCAAGATACTTACTATAACAAGATAAGTATACATCATGCATTAAACAATTTATATGTGCATATGCTAAGGGGTTATGCATTTTACTCCAATGAATATTTGAGCTTCATATTTATTGGTCACAATTAATTTGTGCCAATTAAATTTTGAATTGCTCTTTTAAAATGTATAAAAAAATTTTACCTTTGATGACAAGAGTGCGTTCTTGTCATTGGTCCTATACCTCGTGCTTCCTCTATGGTGGTGAATAATACAAACTCCTCCTTTGAGTTGCTTGGCCCTTCATCCTCCATGCCATGGTTGTCCCTACAAAACATATTAACAATAGGGGGTCTTTGGTACCCATTTGATTTTTGGGTCCTAGAGGGTTAACTTTCAATGGCACTTTTGGAACCCATTTCCACCTCTTATTAGGTTGGTATTGGATTATAGCATACCTACACTTATTCTTAGTGTGGCCATTTTTACAACAATAGTTGCAAGTAGGAGAATCATGCTTTGCTTTGGCCAACAAGCTTGAAAAAGATTTTGATTTGCTTGAAAAGCCTAACCCGGCTTTGTCAAAGCTACAACGTTGTAATCCAAGCAATTCACTCATCTTTTGACTACTTTCACTATATTTGCAAAAGGATATCTTTAACGAATTTAATTCATTTTTCAATGAATTATTTTCTTCATCTTTCTTAGCAATCTCAAGTTTGAGTAATTTGTTACTCATCTTGGTTTTGCCAAGAGCATCAATAAGTTCATTATAAGACTCTAAAAGTTCATCAAATGAAGGTACCTCATCGTCGCTTTCATCTCCTTCATCTCCAAGATCCATTAGACATAGATTAGTTGCTTCTTCTTCACCGGAGTCACTATCACTCCATGTGGCTATAAAAGCCTTCTTCTTGCCTTTGTCCTCATTCTTCTTCCTAGGACATTTGTTAGCATAATGGCCTTTTTCTTGACAATTATAACAAGTTACCTATTTTTTGGATTCATGTTTGGTTGCACTTGAGGTCTTTGACTTGCCATGTTTGTTGAAGAACTTCTTGAACTTCTTTGTGAATAGGATCATCTCCTCATCATCATCATCTTCTTCATCATCGGAATGGTCTTTCCTTCCAACCAAAGCGATCCCATTTCTTTTGGATCTATCCTCCTTTTTTACTTCTCTCCTTGTGGAAACTTCAAGCTCATGGGTCACCAATGTGCCATGGAGCTCATCAAGATCATAAGATGCGTTCTCCCCTTTGTTGGACTCGATGATGGCCGTCCTTTTTGCATCCCATTCCTTAGGCAAGGCTCTTAGGGCTCTCCTCCATATTTGCTTTGGAGGGTACTTCTCTCCAAGTTGGGCGAGCTCATTGATAATTAGGGTGAGCCTCCTAAACATTGAATCCACTTCTTCTCCGGACTCCATCTCAAATGTCTCATATTTGAGTTGTAGGAGGTCTATCTTTGTCTCCTTTACTTGGTTGGTTCCTTCATGACAAATTTTCAACTTGTCCCATATCTCCTTAGTGGTTGAGCACATTGAGATCCGGTTGTACTCCTTCATATCTAAAGCACAATGCAAAATATTAATCGCTTTAGCATTTTGAGAAATTAACATCATATCCGCTTTTGTGAAGTCGTCCATTTCTTTGGGAACACTTATTCCCCCAACATCCTTTAAAGGAGTGTGTGGACCTTTCACAATTATCTTCCAAAGATCATAATCCACGGATTTGATGTATAGAGAAATTCTATTTTTCCAATAGCCGTAATTATCACCCGTGAAGAGCGGAGGACGATTTGTCGATTGACCTTGAGCAAACTCATTTGCTAGATTAGCCATATAAAAATTTTGATTTAAAACAAAAATCAAATGGCTCTGATACCACTTGTTGGAATCGAAGAGGGGGGGGGGGGGGGGGGTGAATGAGATTCCTTGGCTACTTTAGGTTTTTAAAATGAGTTTGTAAAATAAAAATACGTTGCGCTTGCGGAAGCCTTTAGTCAATCGATAAATGCAAAGAATAAAATAAATAAAAGCGTAAAGGAAATAAAGCAATAAATAACAAAAGGATTTGTTATAGAAGTTCGGCGATGAATCGCCTACGTCTCCTCTTCCCGGTTAGATAACCTCCAACCGAGGTTCCACTAGAACAATAGATCTTGGCCTTGAGGGCTCCAAGTTAGCCACAACCCAACTCTTCCCGAGTTTACAAAGCTCTTCCCGAGCACAATACTCTTCACGAGTACACAAAGCTCTTCACGAGCTACCAACACTCTTCAAGAGTCTTCTTGGCCTTAAGGGCTCCAAGGATAGCCACAACACATGCACCAACTTTACTTGTTGGCGACTTTACAATTTTCCAACTTGCTTTGGTGTTGGAGGACCTTTACAAGAAACTCAATCAAACACCTTCAAGGTGTACCAATACGAAGAATCAAAAATCACACAACAAGAAATGAATTACAAACTCCAATACACACAAATGTATGAAGTTTGCAATGCTAAAGTAATTTGAATTGATCAAGGCTTTCTTGTAGTTTATAGTCTTGTTTCTTGCCTTCAAAAAGCTCCAAAAGATCCATATTTATAGTGTAGGATGCCCCCAAAGCTCCTACTAGCCGTTGATACACATAAGGCTTGAATCACGCCTCGATCGCCTCGGAAATCGCCTCGGGCGATCACCCATCGCCACCCTTTAACGGTCAAATCTGGCCCAGATTGCCTCGGGCGATCTCCCCATCGCCTGGGGCGATCGTCAATGATAAACAAGGCCGTAGGTAAAGTTCTGGATCGCCTCGGGCGTTCCGTGCATCGCCTGGGGCGATCGCCCTTCAAAAAAATGGCCTAGGAAGCATTCTGGATCGCCTGGGGCGAGGTTGACCATCGCCTGGGGCGATCTGATCGCCAGCGTGCCCACCGTGCCATCGCTTCAGTCGATGGTGCGCAACATGGCTCGGATTGCCTGAGGTGATGGCCCGGATCGCCTGAGGTGATCTGCCAGATTTCAGCACTCTCAAACTTTGCACTATTCGACCATCTTAAGCTCATTTCTGGGAAACGTGGTAAACATGAAAGTTGTAGCTCTTCCTCTTATCTAGGTGTGTACAAAATTTCATTGCATTTCATTAAGGTATGAAGACATTATGCCCAAAATGCTACAGTCGCTCAAACATTGCTACAATCTGCACTTGTTATGACTTCCATGACATTTTGCTCCATGATGCAATCCGAATTGGACTGAGATGTTCGAATATGAAAGCTAGAATATTGAGTTGGCTTTCCAACCTCTTTGGATTCACCTTGTGCGGAGCATCGAGCCAAGAGATATAATCAAAACATTGCACTGCGCTCCAATTGGCTTCTATACGAATTTGCCCACCAACGGACCATTGGTTTGTGGGTCTTCATCCCATCATAAGAAATTGTTCCAACATCATTCCACACATGTTGAACACTTAAATTGGTTGTTGATAGATGTCATTCCTTCTCGTCCAAGCTCAATAGATTCCTTGATAAAAATCACCGCTTGTCCTATGAACTCGCATATGTTATTGCATAACTTGGGTTCTCTTCCATTGGTCTTCCCAACCAATTTATCAATATAACACTGTACACTAAGTAAACATATTAGTACAACAAATGCAAGTTTTGTTGATCATCAAAACTCAAAGATTAACCGGGGATAATTTAACGCATTAAACGCAACCATGCGTTTAAGGCTCAACAATCTCCCCCTTTTTGATGATCACAAAACTTGATAAACTTGAATAAGTAATATGCATGAAATGTGAGTAAAAATAACTCCCCCTTAACAATTGCATACACTACAAGTTAATCAAGCAAATAACTCTCCCCCTCAAACCATGCATACTCAAGCTCTCCCCCTTAAACTATGCATGAATTAAGGTTCAAGTTTATCACAAAATTCTCCCCCTTTTTGTGATAATCAAAAAGCATAAAATTCAAATAAACATAGCGTAATATAACAATTTCACATGTTCATCATCAAGCATGTAATAAGCATAACAAGCCTAAGATTTAATTCATAGAGATGAACCACAAACATGTGTTTAAGGCACTCAACAATAAATTCTAAATGTTGCAATGTGTGCATATGTTCTACCAAGAGTTCATGCATCTATGTCCAATAAATAATATAATTCTCAATGCATCATTAGATAAGCTTGTTAATCACATAATTGCACATTGCATATTCAAATTTGAATACAAGGCATGTCAAGATACTTACTATAACAAGATAAGTATACATCATGCATTAAACAATTTATATGTGCATATGCTAAGGGGTTATGCATTTTACTCCAATGAATATTTGAGCTTCATATTTATTGGTCACAATTAATTTGTGCCAATTAAATTTTGAATTGCTCTTTTAAAATGTATAAAAAAATTTTACCTTTGATGACAAGAGTGCGTTCTTGTCATTGGTCCTATACCTCGTGCTTCCTCTATGGTGGTGAATAATACAAACTCCTCCTTTGAGTTGCTTGGCCCTTCATCCTCCATTCCATGGTTGTCCCTACAAAACAAATTAACAATAGGGGGTCTTTGGTACCCATTTGATTTTTGGGTCCTAGAGGGTTAACTTTCAATGGCACTTTTGGAACCCATTTCCACCTCTTATTAGGTTGGTATTGGATTCTAGCATACCTACACTTATTCTTAGCGTGGCCATTTTTACAACAATAGTTGCAAGTAGGAGAATCATGCTTTGCTTTGGCCAACAAGCTTGAAAAAGATTTTGATTTGCTTGAAAAGCCTAACCCGGCTTTGTCAAAGCTACAACGTTGTAATCCAAGCAATTCACTCATCTTTTGACTACTTTCACTATATTTGCAAAAGGATATCTTTAAAGAATTTAATTCATTTTTCAATGAATTATTTTCTTCATCTTTCTTAGCAATCTCAAGTTTGAGTAATTTGTTACTCATCTTGGTTTTGCCAAGAGCATCAATAAGTTCATTATAAGACTCTAAAAGTTCATCAAATGAAGGTACCTCATCGTCGCTTTCATCTCCTTCATCTCCAAGATCCATTAGACATAGATTAGTTGCTTCTTCTTCACCGGAGTCACTATCACTCCATGTGGCTATAAAAGCCTTCTTCTTGCCTTTGTCCTCATTCTTCTTCCTAGGACATTTGTTAGCATAATGGCCTTTTTCTTGACAATTATAACAAGTTACCTATTTTTTGGATTCATGTTTGGTTGCACTTGAGGTCTTTGACTTGCCATGTTTGTTGAAGAACTTCTTGAACTTCTTTGTGAATAGGATCATCTCCTCATCATCATCATCTTCTTCATCATCGGAATGGTCTTTCCTTCCAACCAAAGCGATCCCATTTCTTTTGGATCTATCCTCCTTTTTTACTTCTCTCCTTGTGGAAACTTCAAGCTCATGGGTCACCAATGTGCCATGGAGCTCATCAAGATCATAAGATGCGTTCTCCCCTTTGTTGGACTCGATGATGGCCGTCCTTTTTGCATCCCATTCCTTAGGCAAGGCTCTTAGGGCTCTCCTCCATATTTGCTTTGGAGGGTACTTCTCTCCAAGTTGGGCGAGCTCATTGATAATTAGGGTGAGCCTCCTAAACATTGAATCCACTTCTTCTCCGGACTCCATCTCAAATGTCTCATATTTGAGTTGTAGGAGGTCTATCTTTGTCTCCTTTACTTGGTTGGTTCCTTCATGACAAATTTTCAACTTGTCCCATATCTCCTTAGTGGTTGAGCACATTGAGATCCGGTTGTACTCCTTCATATCTAAAGCACAATGCAAAATATTAATCGCTTTAGCATTTTGAGAAATTAACATCATATCCGCTTTTGTGAAGTCGTCCATTTCTTTGGGAACACTTATTCCCCCAACATCCTTTAAAGGAGTGTGTGGACCTTTCACAATTATCTTCCAAAGATCATAATCCACGGATTTGATGTATAGAGAAATTCTATTTTTCCAATAGCCGTAATTATCACCCGTGAAGAGCGGAGGACGATTTGTCGATTGACCTTGAGCAAACTCATTTGCTAGATTAGCCATATAAAATTTTGATTTAAAACAAAAATCAAATGGCTCTGATACCACTTGTTGGAATCGAAGAGGGGGGGGGGGGGGTGAATGAGATTCCTTGGCTACTTTAGGTTTTTAAAATGAGTTTGTAAAATAAAAATACGTTGCGCTTGCGGAAGCCTTTAGTCAATCGATAAATGCAAAGAATAAAATAAATAAAAGCGTAAAGGAAATAAAGCAATAAATAACAAAAGGATTTGTTATAGAAGTTCGGCGATGAATCGCCTACGTCTCCTCTTCCCGGTTAGATAACCTCCAACCGAGGTTCCACTAGAACAATAGATCTTGGCCTTGAGGGCTCCAAGTTAGCCACAACCCAACTCTTCCCGAGTTTACAAAGCTCTTCCCGAGCACAATACTCTTCACGGGTACACAAAGCTCTTCACGAGCTACCAACACTCTTCAAGAGTCTTCTTGGCCTTAAGGGCTCCAAGGATAGCCACAACACATGCACCAACTTTACTTGTTGGCGACTTTACAATTTTCCAACTTGCTTTGGTGTTGGAGGACCTTTACAAGAAACTCAATCAAACACCTTCAAGGTGTACCAATACAAAGAATCAAAACTCACACAACAAGAAATGAATTACAAACTCCAATACACACAAATGTATGAAGTTTGCAATGCTAAAGTAATTTGAATTGATCAAGGCTTTCTTGTAGTTTATAGTCTTGTTTCTTGCCTTCAAAAAGCTCCAAAAGATCCATATTTATAGTGTAGGAGGCCCCCAAAGCTCCTACTAGCCGTTGCTACACATAAGGCTTGAATCACGCCTCGATCGCCTCGAAAATCGCCTCGGGCGATCACCCATCGCCACCCTTTAACGGTCAAATCTGGCCCAGATCGCTCGGGCGATCTCCCCATCGCCTGGGGCGATCGTCAATGATAAACAAGGTCGTAGGTAAAGTTCTGGATCGCCTCGGGCGTTCCGTGCATCGCCTGGGGCGATCGCCCTTCAAAAAAATGGCCTAGGAAGCATTCTGGATCGCCTGGGGCGAGGTTGACCATCGCCTGGGGCGATCTGATCGCCAACGTGCCCACCGTGCCATCGCTTCAGTCGATGGTGCGCAACATGGCTCGGATTGCCTGAGGTGATGGCCCGGATCGCCTGAGGTGATCTGCCAGATTTCAGCACTCTCAAACTTTGCACTATTCGACCATCTTAAGCTCATTTCTGGGAAACGTGGTAAACATGAAAGTTGTAGCTCTTCCTCTTATCTAGGTGTGTACAAAATTGCATTGCATTTCATTAAGGTATGAAGACATTATGCCCAAAATTCTACAGTCGCTCAAACCTTGCTACAATCTGCACTTGTTATGACTTCCATGACATTTTGCTCCATGATGCAATCCGAATTGGACTGAGATGTTCGAATATGAAAGCTAGAATATTGAGTTGGCTTTCAAACCTCTTTGGATTCACCTTGTTCGGAGCATCGAGCCAAGAGATATAATCAAAACATTGCACTGCGCTCCAATTGGCTTCTATACGAATTTGCCCACCAACGGACCATTGGTTTGTGGGTCTTCATCCCATCATAAGAAATTGTTCCAACATCATTCCACACATGTTGAACACTTAAATTGGTTGTTGATAGATGTCATTCCTTCTCGTCCAAGCACAATAGATTCCTTGATAAAAATCACCGCTTGTCCTATGAACTCGCATATGTTATTGCATAACTTGGGTTCTCTTCCATTGGTCTTCCCAACCAATTTATCAATATAACACTGTACACTAAGTAAACATATTAGTACAACAAATGCAAGTTTTGTTGATCATCAAAACTCAAAGATTAACCGGGGATAATTTAACGCATTAAACGCAACCATGCGTTTAAGGCTCAACAAAAAGTCTCAACACTTAACATATGAAAAAATTCTCAAACTTAATACTCAGCAGAATATGAAAAGTCAGGCATATGAAAAATCATTTCAGAAATCCGAGTAGTAAAAAGATAGGACTGCCTTCGCGGCAGCGACGCGACGCGCCCAGGCGAGGCGAGGCGAGGCGAGGCGTGGCGTGGCGAGACGAGCCGAGCGGACGGACCGTGCGCGAGGTGCACCCATCTTTTCTACTTAACTACACTCTAATGATTTGTATCTCAATATAAACAAATCATAAGTGCCTCAATTACTCAATGTGGGATTTCTTTAGCCTAATTGCCTTTCATAATTAACTTACCATAATTTTGTTCTCATTAACAAAATTAATAATAATATTGGGCTTTTAATGATTAAAACCCAATAATCCTAACAATTTCAACATGAAATGGACCTAAGTGAATTGATTTTTTTGGGTGGACTTGTTGAATTATTGTTCATCAATGATACTGACTTGTAAGTGCTCAGATAAAATTGATGGTCGTGTATATTTCAGTTTCAATTCAAAGTTGGCGGTAAAATATTAATAATAAATTACGTAAGATTTGTGAACTTAGAAGAAACGTTCTAATATTATTATTTATCTGAGTCAGTCGTTTTAGTTAAAATACCTTAGACAGACTGATAAATTTATTGGGACCTTATCAATGAACGACTTAGAATTAGGTCGAGTAAAATTTATTGGGAACTTATCAATGACGTAGTTAGAATTTAGGTTAAGAGGCAAAAAAAAAATGGAGAAAATATTTTAGGTGGTAAAATACAATTTAAGGGGCTATTGCAATTTTAGGGAGGAAATACAATTTTACGAGATAAAAAAATTGTATTGCCTTAAGGTGCATATGCCAATGGAACTTATAATAGATCACAGTTGATTATCAGAGCAGTTATGGTATTAAAACTAAAAAAACATATACATTAAAGCTATTAAACTCTGAAATTTTGCCATAATTTTACTGAGAAAGTGGGATGACACAGTTATTTCAGAAATTAGTTTTATTATATATTACAAATAAATATTTATAAAACATTTATTTGAATGTACCATGCGTTTGCTAATTAATTAAGCTTTAGACTTTACAGCAACTTAGCCACGAATCTATTACCCTAATGTCAAGCACTCCATCTTGAGACCCAAGACTTTGAATGTCATGCCTTTAATAATATCAAGAACTCGAAACTTTTATTTATTAATTTCTGTTTATTTGAATCAAGGATATCCAAATTTATTATATCCATTTATTTGTCAATTTCTATAAAAATTGGTGTGAAAAATGGATGTTATATGTTAAAGGATTGATATAACTTTGAAGTTAATTGAATTTGAGCTGAAATCGAGCGCAAAATACTTCCGATCTTTAAGATATCCAAAATATGTAAATCCAACAAAAATTTCGAGTTCGAAATCTTATGTTCCATTTTGATGGAAGGCAAATTCAAGACTCATATTCTAATGTGATTAATATACATTATTAGTAGGATAGACTTTGAAACTTATCTATTACACCTACTTATTATAAATTAAAATGTGATTAAAAAACATTATCTGGTAAACCCGACAAAACTAGGGGTGGCTAGTCTAGTCTAATCCTCTATGTAATAGATAAAAATACTTATTTACTAGGCCAAATTCACGCCTTCATTTACATTATGAACTTTCAAGTAGTAAAGTCTCTACCCTCCCCAAATTTGGCCCATGTGTCGTGAACAATTAAAAATAGTTGAGCCCACGGCTTGCTTTACTGGCATGATTTACAGGCTATATGTTTGCCTGATATTTACCCGTTGCACACCCAAAAGATAGCAACTATGTGTTCTTCCATCATAAAATAAGAACAAAACAATATTAGGTGTTGTTTTTATAAGAACTATGTGTGTTTACAATAAGGGTTGGCAAAATTGTATTCACCTCCCTTAATTCGTGTGTACCTCCTAGCTCTAGCCCTCCTTAACTGCCCTATGGACTTAACCTAATTTTTCTTCTAAATTTTTTTAACCCAGCTTATATTTAATAATTAGTTCTTAATTCTAACTTAAATTCAATAGGTTTTTTGAATTACATCCACTGCTCCAACCATTAAATTATTAATATTATTATTTCTTGCATAGTAATGATTATTTTTTATTTTCATTTTACACTTTACTTAATTAATTTAATGAAAATTTAAATATTGATGGATGTTATATTCCATATTCATGTTTATGATGTGGAAAAATCGAGTATATGAATTATTAATTGTGAATAATTTCTGGATTTTCTTTTTATAATTATATAAAATTAAAATCCGAAGTATATTTATTCGATTTTGTATTTATGGTAGATTAATTGTAATTATATTTGTAGATATGTAATTAATATTTGTGGATATCCTTATTTATTTTAGAATTAAACTAGGTTACTAAATTTTTGTCCTACTAACTGATTTGTTGTATATTATTTTTATTAATCAAAATTATTGTAAACTATTAAAGTGAACGTTTGATTATTCAGTAGATGTTGAATCCATAATTGGTGAATTTGACAGAAATCTAGTAAAATAAAATATAGTATTACTGAAATTATCTGATTATATTTATACTGTAATTTATATTCTTATTTTTTGACATATTTATTTGGGAATTTGATTGAAATATTATATATTATGATATTATAATCTATCTTGATATATTAAATTTTTATTAACAATTTTTTTCATATAAAAAATTTAAGATTTGTATTTAGTTATTTAATAATATTTTGATATTGTTGGTCTTATTATTTTATAACTAATGTTTCTATTGCTTTCTAATTTAATTTATGATATTGATTTTACCAAGTATTAAATATATCATGAATTCCTCCTCTATTTTATATTACCTAGTTCTTGGGCTTTCAAGTTTCAATAATATTTTTCGCCATTACTTGTACACAGTCGTTTACTTCAGTGTATAATTTGGAATTCTGCACATCTCTGTAAGAAGTTCACTTCTCTACCTCGTCACTTCATTCCAACAATCAAGGTATGGAAATAAAGTTGTTTCTAATGAATATTTGATCGTCGCGAGATTTTCTTGTTTTGATTCATTTTTATAGGAGTTTTTCGAAAGGGTGGTAAAGAAACATGTCTTCCAGTGGTGGAAATGACTCGGGGGTACCTCAGAAGGTGATGTTGCCTCAATACCATTCACCCTTCTCTTTAAAGATTGTGTTTTTACCCATCAATGTGCCTATTTAGCTGATAAGTAGCAGTTCTATCTATCAGTATGTATGTTCTTGAACCATCGATGATGATTTTTCTTTAGAAGTTGGATACTTTATGTTGATCCGTGTACTTCTAATCTTCTATTATGTCGGTGCTAATCAATGTTGTTTGAATTATGGTTCTTATTTGATAGTGATGGTTATATGGATTATGATCTAGGATATTTTTCGTTTGGTTCGACCCGAGGAATCCCTTATAAGTGATGCAAAATGGATCTTTTTCTTTATTTTATCAGATATTTCTCCATGAAAAATTAGAATCAGAGTTTGAAGAAGGGGAGTGAGTAGGAGCCCTTGATTCCTTGACAACTATCTTGAAATATTTGGTTGACTGAGGTCACAGAAGCCTATATTTCTTCCGCAGAATCTCCTGTTCAATCAAATAGAATAATGTCACTATGGTCTGAGAGAAAGTTACGGTATCTACTCGGAAACTACAGTGGAAGTGTGTTGATTCAAGAACAGACAGTAAACATTTTCATTATGTGGTTTATTTGGGCAGTTATCGATTGAGTCAAAATGAATTGATTATTTCGCTCGAGTATGGTCATTCTGTTATATTTGCAGTAGCCCTTAAGTTAATATCTTAAGTGATTTCACTCTGTTATTGCAAAAAAGATCTTTCCTTTTCCTTTTGATGCAGGCCAATGAAATGATTGTTTCAATAACTGGAGCCACAGGGTTTATCGGTAAAAAATTGGTGCAAAGATTGCTTGCAGGTATGGTCATTCCATAACTGTAACTACATATCAGAATATGTTGCTCTGCATCTTGTCTTTGTTGTTTAAATAATTAGAATAATTGAATTAGTAAGCATTACACTGATTGTTGGTTTGTTATTCGCCCTGTTGAATAGTGCGTATTATAATCGATTTTCTACATATCATCTTTGAAATCAGATAATCACCGTGTTCACGTCTTGACGCGGTCTAGATCAAAAGCCCGGTTAGTTTTTCCAGGTAAAAATGCAATGAAGTTATATTTCTTGAAATTCCTTTTATGATCAACATTAGTGTAAGGTATCATTAGGATGAGTTTCATGAACTTGTGAAATGAAATAATTAACTTGCATTTTATGGTTTCTTTGACAATTATAAAGCTTTTATCGTAAAATAAGAGAAGCTGCTCAATATCCTGTTCATGTTTGCTCTTCAAATGAGACGTGAAAAGCAATGCGTCCTTTTCCCTTTTGTTTCCCCTTCGTCTCTCCTTTCCTCCACTTGTGCATATTTTCGATTTTGTTTTTATAAACTCAAACAAAGGATATTGAATTGATCTAAGAATACAAAATTTTCTTTTCCATTATCATTTTCAATGTTCTCTCTCATTTTTCTTACGAATTTTCAAAGTTTGTATGCTTTAGTATTTTTGCTCATAAAATGTGTAGTCGAGGAGTTTCCTGGAGTTGTAATAGCAGAGGAGCCAGAGTGGAGAGATTCCATTCAAGCTTCAACGGCAGTTGTGAATTTGGCCGGACGGCCTATAGCCGCGAGATGGTCTCCCGAGGTATGTTTTTTGAGATACGTAAATTATACTTTAGTGTAATAATTATCAAATAAAAATTTTAATATCTTTTTTGTTTGACGGGACAACAAGTAAGTTCATCTATGCTTTCTGAGTTCATTCTAGGTGATACCTGCTGTTTTTTTCTTGCAATATATGATTCTGAAATTGCTCGGCACTTTTTTTTAGTACTTTCTACCGTTCAAAAATGTAAGTGCATGATCAATTACGTGTATCATCCACACATCACGAGTTTGTATATGATGAATTTATCTTAATGCAATGTTACAGTTGAAGAAAGAAATCAGGGAAAGCAGGATTAATACCACCTTAACGGTTTGCTTCATTATACTTTATAAAATGCTGTTAAATCTTGAATTTGATTCCTAGAATGAACATTATACCCTTGTATTTACTTTTTGATCACTTGAAAAAAATTGAGTTATGTAGGTTGTGGACTTAATAAATAGTTCACCTGATGAACTTCGTCCAAAGGTTTTCATCAGTGGATCTGCATGTGGCTACTATGGTATGTTTGGATTTCCATGTTCAATCAGGTATTTTGTATTCATTTGATATGTCGATTTTCTTTTAACTAATGATATATGAAACATCAAAAAACTTAAATGCTTCAGCTAAGTGATTTCTTATGGAATACATGAAAAGCTGCACTCATGCTCGATTTAAGCTCCTTTGCTTACTTTAAAAAAAAATTCTAACTTTCCACTTTATTGCCTCGACTCTCAGGCACTAGTGAAACTCTTACATTTGACGAGCAAAGCCTACCAGGAAACGATTATTTGGCAGAGGTAATTGAGATCAAAATTTTCAAGGGCGATAATTTTCAAGAATTGTGTGTTTGAATAGTTTATAAATATCACTATCAATGTCCATTATATATACATGAATTTTTTTATGGTTTTCCAGGTTTGTAGAGAATGGGAAGCAACTGCTCATAGAGTCAACACAAACGTTAGACTTGTAGTTCTTCGCACTGGCATTGTACTTGGAAAAGAGGGTGGTGCTTTAGGTCTGGTTTATATCATTCTTGAATCCTTGTTAATTATGCTTTACTCTAAATTGTGTCTTTGTTGCATTTTATACTCATCTCTTGAATTCCAAATACTTGCATGGACAAGTCTACTGAAAGTTTGATCGAATCCATCTGAATTTTCTTGGATATGTAATCCATGAATTTAATACAATTGATCTAAATCTGTAATTTCGTGTCTGATGCTGCTGCTAGCATCCAGGCAACGAAAATAGGTGTCTTTTACATGGATGTTACAACTGACTGACACTTGCTGGATCTCTGCAGCTAAAATGATACCTGCCTTCAGGATGTATGCCGGTGGACCAACGGGTTCCGGAAAGCAGTGGTACTACCCCTAAACTTGGTATCACTAACAAAGACAACCATAATTTTGTTCGGAGAAAATGAAAACCTTTTTTGGAAGGTGGGGGAAGGCCAAACTAGTATTTAAAAACTAAAATGATTATGCATTTTGAGTGATGTATCCGCCTCCTTGTTGGGTCTGCCACCGCTGTTTGTCCTTCGTAGTTCGTGAACACAATTTTTTCAGGTTAAGAGAGGATTGTGTCTCATGATCTTCTATTTACCTATATGTATGAGTTACTTCCTCTATAGGCCATAGTTTATTGTTGTTTGAAGCACAATCTGACCTTCTGTTTGTTCAGGGTTCCATGGATTCATGTGGACGACCAAATAAACTTGATCCATGAAGCTATGTGCAACCCTTCTTATACAGGTGTGTTTATTCCTCCAAGACATTTTTTGTTGGGTTGGGTTGTGCGGGGGTGATCGATGGATTGTGTCATTGTGATGGGAATAGCAAGTGCACTAGGTTGATGAATAATATACTTAGATTTGAGTCCAAATTTGTTCCGACAGAGGTTTGTGTAGCTATTAGGATTTCAGTTACTTAAACTTAAATTATACAAAATATATAAAATTAGAGATTTAAGGCAGAGTGCGATTATTAAGAAAAGTGGCAAAGTATTTTAGCAATTTGTAAACAAACCAAAAAAATAGTTGGCTAGTGACTAAGACACATGCCACATTCCGAATAATCAACAATCTTTGCTTAATGTATGGCGAAAATTCCTAGTTAATTATTAGACCATCTCTCGAACTAAAAAATCCATCTTTATTTAACAATCCATGATGTTTTTCGTCACGAGCACGACAATGATTTATATGCGAAACGGTAATGGAATTCGCAGTTACTAATGACCAATTCCAAATACATGTACTGTACGATTAAAAATGTTTCGAGTTGTAATGTGACTATTAGTTATACCAGTCCCAAAATTTCAATCATGTTGTGCTTACTTTTTTGCATTTTGTTCCTTAAATTATCCTAATTTATGGCATCTAAATAACAGGAGCCATAAACGCCTCTGCGCCGAACCCTGTCCAGCTTTCGGAACTGTGTACTCATCTGGGATCGGTCTTGGGACGACCCTCTTGGCTGCCTGTCCCGTATTTTTTCATCAGACTTGTTCTTAAAGAAGGTGCATGTGTGGTATGATCTCCTCTCATTTCTCCTATTTAAGTTGAGTATTAGTACTTCCTCAGCTGGTGCATATGCTGATGTTACAACATTGGACAATCGTTTAAGGTTTTGGAAGGGCAAAAAATGCTTCCCAAGAAGGCGACAGAACTCGGGTATTTGTTCAAATATTCCAATGTGAAGGATGCTTTGAGAGAAATCTGTCTTGGATAGACTGAATTTGATGTATCGGTGTGGTGTTTACTATATAGACTTCTAAGTGCGACAAATAAAGAATGATATACCAAGGATGGAACATTTATGTTGTCTCTTTATTTTCCCCGTCAAATTGGTGGATACAATCAGACTCTTTTGTATATTGTACTTACGACCAACCTCTGGGGCAAATTTAGCCTAAAGGTTGAAGGGGGCAAAATTGTAAGATTTTTATCGAAGAGGCAAAAATATAAGATTTTTAAATTTTTGGGGTAAAACATAGCATATACAATATTTTTTATATAATAATATATCTATAAAAAAAAATTTAAGGGGCAGCTGCATGGAGTGCTTGTCATCTCTGAGACAAATTTTGATTGTTTCCCGCACCACGTATTTTTAATCTCATAGACAAATGTTTATGATTCAAGTATTCAATCGAATTAAAGATAAGTTTAAGTATGGTTAATTCAACCATATGCATTCCGCTGGAATTTCAAACATTTATCAATATTGAACAAATTTGTTATAATTTAACCGACAAAATTGTCCGCTTCTCAGTGACACTACCTCCTAGTCATTTTGGCATATTTCAAATGGCTCAACTTTCAGAATTGTCTTTGAGAAAAAAGAAAATGTAAAAGTTGCTTCCTCCTGCTACAACAGTGAAGCCAAACCATATGAGCTTTCTTATGACAATCATGACCCCATTGAACTGCTTCTTACCATCAACTGTTTAAGAATGCTTGTCTACTTCTTCTTCCTTAATTTATTTGATGCAGACTGTGTATATGCAGTACCCTGAACACGAAAATGAACCAGATAATATGGTCAAGCCTCATTGTCAAATAGAAATTACAAGAAACAAGATATCAGTAACAAAAAAAAACGCAAAAATGAAAATATAGGACAGGAAACATATGGTGCTGTTATAACAAACCTGCAACCATTCATCCATTGAGGTGTCGGTCGCCCTAGTACCAACTTCAACCTTTGGCGCCTTATTGGTTTTCTAATCAGCAAAAGAAAAAAAATTTAAAAAATGTAGTAAATGCAGTGACTGAATTGTAGATGGAAATACTCGTTTTAAATATATTCATTGACCATTTCCAATTGATTCAACATACACAATCAACAGGCAAAGGTTCAATCTGACTGACGTGAGCAAATTCAATGGGCTGGGAATAACTGGTGACCAGTCCTTTATTGCATTAAAACACATGAATTATATATATATAAATTGATAAGCTTATATTCTAGATTTTAACATGATTATAAGTTTTAGACAAATGCATCATGCACAACACCACCACGGTTAGAGCAAATGGTAGATGGTCAGTCCTAAAAACCATTTAAGCACCAAGGTCACTGATGCCGAATTACAAATGGGTTTAAGGATATACAACCAAATAAAGGGACTCATTTTCACTCAGAACAGCTGAGGCTAAAAAAATAGAATCATATATAATGGTTCATGGCAATAGCTAGAAACTAATGAGATTATTTTTCGCCAAAAATAACATCCACTGCTGGTACTGGCCAAACAAATCAAGTAGAATACAATCAGTGTAACCACCATCACAACCAAGTTTGTCTCAACAGTTATTGATTTTTTTAATCCCTAGAAACATTCTGGGTATGAACACAAGACTGTACTGATGATGACTAATAGGTGAAAAGCATACAATAATTACCTTAGATAACTGTTGTACTTGGCTACGCATCCAGAAAACAAGAAGACCAATAAGGGCAATTCCCAAGCAAAACAAGAAAACTGACTCAACACTGAGTAATCCACCGGCCTCAACAACTTCAATTGTCCCATTGTAGAAAGTACTCTGGTAAGGGTTTTGGTCAATCTCATAGACAATTGTCCCCACGAGATTAAATACACCAGCCTGAAGAACAAATTAAAATAGATCAAGCACATATAGATACTATCAACAACTAAATGCAGCTAAATATTTGACCAGTACAGTTTAAAGGTTCCAACAGCTTACCTGTAAGAACTTGCTAACAGCATATATATAAGGGAAGGTACCTTGAGCTGATAGAGGAACCGACGCATTGTTAAAAGCCTGGCATAGGAAAACTCGTGTCAGGAAAAAATCTCAAATCATGCTAGTCTGGAAGTGTCATTAGATGATCAATTTTCAAATATCATAAATATAGAGCTACAAAAGGTTAAACAACATTCGATTTGATATCTCATCTATTAGAGGGGAATCACTGAGACCTGACTAACAATGAACAGATGCACCATAAGTTACAAGAGGATTTGGGCTTGTCCAGCACATGTTTACTCTGAAAATATTAACATGATCTTGAATGTGACTAAGTACAATAAATATGTGAAATTTTCTTCCCCTCTATCTTCCGATCTTCCAGATCTGCTAAGCAGTTGCTAGGGACATGCAACTAAATACAAGGACGCGAAGATTCGGACTTCAAATCTAGTTTTGAGTGCTGAGCAATTAGTAACATGACGTGTAAATTTGTGGAGGGTGGTGATGAATTGTCGCAGATTATAGAAGAAGAGCTGCTGCTCTAGTCTTAGGAGTTTGAAATGCCAGCAAGGAATAACGGCCTGAGACACTACCATTGGAGCAGTTTCGCCGTAAAAAAGTAAGAAAAAGAAGAGACAAGCTCAATTCCTTTAAGTTGTATGAAAGATCCAAACAAGATTATCATGCAAGCCACACATCAATATAGAGAAATGCAGACTACATATCTGTAGGAGTATTCATCATCATTCAAGTATGATATTAACTCGACAATTACACATTGAATTGCCACCTTGTCACACAAGAGAAGAGCATTTAGTCTGGCTTAAGAATAATCTCTGGGTAAAATCCCTTAGGAGGCTAGAAATTTTTAACTAGTCACTCTTGGAGCAAAAACTATTGCATTAATATGTCTTAAGAGCCACTCACCAAATAAAAAAAATTCCTATTTATCCAACCTTATGTAAAATTTTAAAAAAAGGATAAAAATTTGTTCAAAGGGGTTAAAATCTGTATGGATCTTCAGTTTGAGAAATGATCACCAGACGACCAATGTGGCAACGCTATATTTACATTCTGCAATGTACTTTCAAAATGGTTGACCACATAAAACTGAAGAACAACCGCACCCATTACAACAAAAAATAATTTCACTAATCTCATAATGGATGAAAAAATGCTTGCAGTTGTTAAAAGCAAAGGTTAATAAAACATCATAAATATAACATAAACATGGTACCTGAGCAGAAAGATTCTGCACCAAATATCTTTGATCATAAGCAAGATATATGCTGGCCTGGATCGCGATAACATTAATACTTGAATCCCCTGTTTTCACCATTAAAAAATGGTAAGTAAGCATATCATATTGTTACCTTCAATATCATGCATAGACATCATTACAAGCAAGATTAGTAAGAGGGTACCAAAGAAATGAACTACCCCCAGTTATATGGAAAAATAAGCATTGCATAGTTTAACAAATTACAAATAATTACCTTCATTTTTTATTCCGACTAATAGTTCACTTTCTTCCCCAGCTGTAACAACTGAAAATAACAGAATAGTGTTTACATTATTATTTCACATCAAATATGATGGAAAATTTCATCTACTCTCAAAGAATAGAGTAAAATTAATTAATGAGAGTCAGGGTTGACCATATTCAAACTAAATATACTAACATTTAGAGGGGTTTTTGGGGAAAACACAAACAGTTTCCACCCAAGGAGCTGGACTGAAACTCCCACTGCCAAAGTCTTGTACATCCTCACCAACAATTCCAATATCTCCCCCTTCCTCAATTGCCGATTCAACCTCGGCATCAGGGTCTGGCTCACATCTCGCAACTACCAAAACATAGATATATTAGTAAGAAAACAGGTTTTCTAATGAACACCAATAAAGTTACGGAGGTTGTTCACATATAAGCAACAACTCACAAAATAACCATTTCACGGCTGGCTTCCAAAAGAACAACTCATAGAAATTAAAGTAGCTTTACCTTAGAATATAGTAAATTGAGAAAGGAAGATGATAAAAAATTGTTGTTCCAAGTACTAAACGCCTAACAAACATCACCAGGCGTGAAAATACTGAACAAACCAGACAGTTTTAACATTTATTCCATATCCAATAAAATCCGCACAATGGAAAATAGGAAAAACAAGCAGGCTGTCCTCATTAAAATGGAAAATAAAAATAAAAAGCAAACAAAACAAGTAAAACTAATCAATGCAGCAGTTCAAAATAAAAAAAACTAATCAAAGCAGAAATTAAATATTCTACAATGAATAAAGAAAAACAAATCTCGATCTAATCAAAATTCACTTTTGGTAAGTCGAAATGCAAGAAGAAAGTCGAGTACAATTTCAAAACTAATTAATTTTTTTTATGCACAGGGCGGGCGGCGAATAACAAGACCCGCCCACCCCCAAAACAGAACCGATTTCAAAATTGAAAACCAACACGAGAAGGTGGGTATTGAAAATTGAAAGGGATCTGGATCCAAAGTGCTTACCTCGTGGAAATGAAGACGAGAAGAGGAGCAAAGAGAGTACCAAAAAAACCCTAATTATCATTTTCTTGTTTGCTCCGGAGGGAGAACAAGCAGACAACGTGTGCGTGATTGTAAGTACAATAATAAATTTTATTTATTTATGAATGATTTTATATATACATATATTTTCTCGTATTAATTGTTTTTTATTAAAATCGTAATTTATTATATTATTATATTATGATGCTTTAATAAACTTATGCTTAATATACATTCTTTATAATTCTTTTTACAAAAAGAGAAACATTAATATAATATATATATATAATATAATAATAGGCATTACCCTTGAAATCTAGTCATAAATATAAAAATAAATAGCATATAATAAAGGGTTATTGAAGGATATGTTGATCCATAAGTCTTTTCATATGTTTTTTTTTTCATTTTCTTAACCAGTTATAATAATTAAATTCATAACGTAATTGTGTTTTCCTTATCTTCTTTAATTAATTTAAATTCATATCTTAGTTATGTTTTTCTTAATTTTATTTAACTATTATGATACATTAAATGCTAATATTTAAAATTATTAATATTTATCTACATTAAATTATGTTTTATAAAAAATTAATAACAAAAGTAATGATAAAAGATGTGTGTATATAACATTCACAATTCAAACAATATATAATTAATAATATAGTGTTATAGTATAAATTGCTTGACAACAACAATAATTATTCTGATAATAATATTTTCTACTAACATGATATGTTTATGCCGCCCCCAAAAATAGTGCCCTGAGGATAATCAAACCAACTATTTTATTCCATATTGGAATATTTTATGTGGGATATTTTACGTGGAGAGATGGATTGAGTTTACGGTAGAATATATATATATATATATATATATATATATATATATATATATATATATATATATACCCCCCTAAATATATATGGATCTTCTCTTTTTATATATATAATAAATCATAGATTTTTATGGAGTTGATAGATTTATTTTTACTTTCATAGAATTTCATGGAGTTATAAACAGATTTGTATAGAGTCTATTTTTTAATAGATTTATATGAGCTTTATCGCATTTTAATGACTTTTTTTTTATAATGATGAACTAACAGTTGAACATAAATAACTTCTTCAACTTATAATATTTTTTTTTACTATTATTAACAAATTTACTTATTCAACAACAAAAATGTGAAAAATCGTTATTCAATTCTTTTGCATGGCAAAGATTGAACAACTTTTTTGCATCTTCAAGATGACGACCTTGAGGATTCAGTCAATGCTGCTATTTAATTGTAATCTATAATTTTGTGTGATAAAACAAAAGTTTCATAATAAATAAAATTTTATAAACTTAAAATATTTTTTGATGGTATTTGACTACTATAAAAATTCTTAAAACATACATGATAATTTATATCATTATAGATACCTTGTGTTTTATAAAAATATTATTATAATTGTTTATAGATACAACTCAGTGCAATCATTTTAAAAATCTATCTAATATAAAATTGAGCACATTAACTTGTATTTTATCAAAATACTTGAGCAAATATTATTGGATAAAAAAATAATATGTGAAAAAAATAATAATTGAATATGGTATTCATCACAATTCCACGTTTCTGTGTTGTATATTCTATATAGTACACATAGATATACAGAAACACATTCACAGTCACACATTAGGAATTAAAGAAATTGTACATGCAGAAAACATGGGAGAAAAAGCTAATGGGGAGGTGACCGTGTCGGAAATGAAAATAAACGTAAAGAGAGATGATGGTAATTATGAATTAAAAGTTATTCCAAATCTTTACTAGGAGTGATGGAGAATTTTTAACTTTTTTGGGATGTACATGAGGCATCAAAGTTTGTACCTAAAGATTTCAAAAGAAGTCATTAAAAGTCGATGAGATTTTGGATACCTATAGACTTTTATAGGCTTTAAAAGTAAAGTTTGAATACCACATGACTTTTAAAAACTCTACAATTATATGTTTTGAATACCACTAAACTTTTATAGAGTACATAAAAATTTAAATTGAATACATCTAAACTTTTAAACTCTAATAAAAATATATAATCAATACATATCTTTAGATAGAAAGTGTATGTATTTGTAGATATAAAATAAAATAGATTATTAAACTCAATATTGTTACGCTTCATTTCAGAGGCTCTGCCAAGGTAACACGTGTACAATCTGACACAATTCCCTGTGCATTATTGATGTAAGCTCGAGTCCCAATGCAATTTCGCCCGTCTGTTTCCAATCTTCACACTCTCTCTCGTACACACTTACGTTACGCACCGCACACGAGGAAGAGAATTTCGTTCGGCTTTTCTTGTTTGATGTACCTTCATGTTCTCTCCGTGACCGTGAGTACCGTATCACAGCTCTGTAACGCACCCATTTACCGGGAGACTCATAAATGAGTGTTTTCTGGTTCTTGATGTGACCACCCTCGCCCTTTTCACGTATATATTTCATACCCTGGTTCGCATTTTTTAATCTGATGACTACGGAGTTTCAACAGGCACACTGTGATCTGTTATTCTTTCATTGTCGGTTCGTCATCGGATAGGAATAAGGTAATCGTCAATGAAATGAATGTTTTATTAGTTTCTCGATTTTGAGTCATGCATGTGTAGACGCGTCTAATCTAGGGATCTTGAGGTATACGTAATACGTGGGCTGGTGGATTTTAGTTTACCTTTTCTTAATTCTGTGGAATGTGGATTTGCATACTTTCGTGTTTATGATTTAAAAAAAATTCGTATGGAGGAGGAGGAAGGAAATGAGGGGTCAGTCTGAAAAAGAAAATAGTTGACGATCCTTCTGAAAAATAAAGCATTGGGTAGCTTTGTTATTCATTTACTCATCATTCCTTGACACAATTAAGTGGATTAAAATGAAGTGGTTTCTATTTTGGAGATGGGATATGGTTTTTGTTAATGGGTTTTGGTTGATCTGTCCTGGTTTTTGGCTACTGTATGATTTTGTGTGTATGTGGTTGCATTGGGACTGCTCAATAGTATTTGTATTTTACCTGGCTGAATCTTGATAACTGCAGATTACAGATTGAAATTTTAACTTCAAGTGGGAAATTTTTAATTAGGTAGTTAGAGCTATGCCAGAATGTCTTCTCTTTCAAGAATGTCCAACCTTTCCTCCGATGTATCACAAAATGGTGGTATCAAGACTGTTGATTCATCAAGCAGTGTGGTTGAGTTGGAAGATTTTGACTTTTCAAAGTTATCTGATCGGCCGCGAAATTTGAATTTAGAAAGACAGAGATCATTTGATGAACGGTCACTCACGGAGATGCCGATGGGACTTTCGCCTTATCCCCCTTCTAGAGCAGAGAATTTCAATCGAGCTTTTGACAATTTAGACAGTGTATTTTCACCTGTTAAAAGGTCCGGATATGCGACTCCCATGTCTCAATATGGGTTTTGCGATGAGCTGTGGGCCAAACCCCATGGTAGCAGAGGCTTGGGAAAATCTAAGGCGATCGTTGGTGTACTTTCGTGGCCAACCTGTTGGAACAATTGCTGCATTAGACAATTCTGATGAGAAACTAAACTATGATCAGGTGATGGCAAAAACCATGGTACTTTCTTGTTGAATACGCCTACTGTCTTACTATCAAATACAATGTCTATGGTGGATTTGTTGGTTATTTACTTCAAATTCCATGATTTTTACTTGCTGCTTTAGCTCAGCGTGACACAGCTGGCTGGAGAAAAAACACGAGCAATCTGTATAATAAGCAGTTCCATTCATTATCACATAAGAAATAAGATCGTCTAGGTTGTCAAGAGCCATCCAAAAGTTCCAACCAGTTGCTTATTAAGGTTTTCCTTAATTTTTCTAATGTGCAGGTATTTGTCAGGGATTTTTTCCCAAGCGCACTGGCGTTTCTAATGAATGGAGAACCTGAAATAGTAAAAGATTTTATCCTGAAAACTCTTCGGCTACAATCATGGGAGAAAAAAATTGATCGGTTCCAGCTTGGGGAAGGTGTGATGCCAGCTAGTTTTAAAGTCTTGCACGATCCCGCCAGGAATACTGAGACGTTGATAGCAGATTTTGGTGAGAGTGCAATAGGAAGAGTGGCTCCAGTTGATTCTGGATTTTGGTGGATCATTTTACTAAGGGCATACACTAAGTCTACTGGAGACACTTCCTTGGCCTGAACGGCCTGAATGCCAAAGAGGCATGTGTCTGATACTCAGTTTATGCCTCTCAGAAGGATTTGATACATTTCCAACGCTCCTTTGTGCTGATGGCTGCTGCATGATTGATCGTAGAATGGTTTCCTATCTTTACTACAGTCTTTTTTGTGATTATTATGTTTTTCATTTCAGTTTTATAAGAATTTATTGTCTTAAAAATCAGCAGTATGAACATGTGCGGCAAAACATGGTTAATTTCTTGAAAATCTGGTTTCATGGAGATCATAGACATAGATTAGTTTCTTTTTATGTTTCCAAGTTGCTTATAATCATTTGGTTTAGAATCATCAGTGCTGTTTTATAATGGTCACTTATTGTGATGTGATTTTTCTGTTAATTGGATATATTATATAATCCGGTGGATTAACACAATCAATGGAGCTCCATTTCAGTGGTCAAGAAGATCATTCATAGTTATAGTGCTAATATATCTTGAATGTTGCAGTTTATTAGTTCTTTTATTGTTATACCTTTTATTCTTAGTTTTGTTGTTAGATGACATGCTGCCATTGTTCATGGCAATTGGATTGAATCAAGATAATATATGGTAGTTCCTAAGTTTTGGTCATTTTCTTCGTATAATCAATAATTTCTTCTCTGCTGAATTTGTCTTTTTGTCCTCAAGATTGCCAGTTATATCCTTGTTTTCATGTTTGAGTATGGTTTCTTACTTCATAAGCCATTGAAAATATGTGCTCTTGTAGGGTGTATACGGATACCCGATCGAGATACAAGCTCTTTTCTTTATGGCTTTGAGATGTGCCATGGTTTTGCTGAAACACGATGCTCAAGGGAAGGAATTCTTAGAAAGAATCGTTAAGCGTCTACATGCTTTGAGCTATCACATGAGAAGTTACTTTTGGCTAGATATGAAGCAACTTAATGATATCTATCGATTTAAAACCGAGGAGTATTCCCACACAGCAGTCAACAAGTTCAATGTGATGCCCGATTCTCTGCCAGAATGGATTTTTGATTTCATGCCAATGCTAGGAGGCTATTTCATTGGGGATGTCGGCCCTTCAAAAATGGATTTCCGATGGTTCTGTTTAGGCAATTGTATCGCAATACTTTCATCATTAGCGACCCATGAGCAGGCTACAGCAATTATGGATCTTATCGAATCACGTTGGGAGGAGTTAGTTGGAGATATGCCACTTAAAGTTTGTTATCCCGCTATTGAGAGCCATGAATGGCGGATCGTGACAGGCTGTGATCCCAAAAATACTAGATGGAGTTACCACAATGGAGGATCATGGCCAGGTACTCTCTTAATTTTGAATAACAGTGCCAAAAAACTCAACTCAACAAGCCAAATACGCTCATTTTTCTGTTTCTTTTTCTTTTTGAGTTTGAGCTTGATTTTCTAAAAGTCTGTTGATTTTCATCTAAAACTCTGAAAACTATGGGTTTGGGCTCGAAGTCCATCCTTTTAAGTTATGTTCCATCTTTATATCTAATTCGGCCAAGGCACAAGCTCGAAATGTGGCTCTAAGTCGTGAAGCCATTTAGTTTAATATATTCATTAGTTATCAATTATTAATATATTAAAGTTTGTGAGTGGCTAATGGCTTTTTGCTTAAATTCGTCTCGAAATATTCTCAAATCATATTTGAGCTCGGCTCGAGTTCAGTAATTTTGGATCTCGAGGTGAATCATGATTCTTTCAAATTCCATCATCTCAATTATTGCCATTATTCACTGAAAGCATTACGGCATCAAAATCACCTTGCCTGGTTGAAGAAACTAAAGAAAAGGCAATCTTCTAATTATGTCTTAATTTTTATGAAAACAGTGCTGTTGTGGCTCCTCACTGCCGCATGCATCAAGACAGGACGACCCCAGATCGCGAGACGTGCCATTGAACTCGTTGAATCCAGGCTATCAAAAGATGGTTGGCCAGAATACTATGATGGAAAACTTGGTAGATACATTGGAAAGCAGGCTCGAAAATACCAAACCTGGTCTATTGCCGGCTATTTGGTTGCAAAAATGATGATCGAAGATCCATCTCATTTGGGTATGATCGCGCTTGAGGAAGACAAACATCTGAAACCCGTCTTGAAAAGATCGGCCTCGTGGACTACTTGAACTTTTAACTAGTTTGTCTCTGGTTTCTTCATCAACCGCCTTTTGTCAACCGGTGAAACTTAGTTGTATTGGAGCAGTTGTGGACTCCAGGTCTGGAAATTTAGTTTTTGCTAAATCCAAGCACTTCCTTCACCTATATTATTTTATATTTCTAGGGGCATAATGCTACGCTCTTACACATTTTCAGTAGGATGACAAGAAGATCATCAAGATTTTGTTTCATAAATCTATTTTTCGTTAAGTGCTCAAGTATAAAGTATGTTTTTAGCAATATATTAACTAGCATCTAGCAATTAAATTTTCCGATGCATTTGTTGTCCTTGCCAGTTGTTTCGCTCCTTACCTTAGGTTGGTCATTTCATTTCCTAGGAACGAGTCCTACCACCATTGTTAGCTGCGATGGGATACCCGGCTACAAATCAATAATATGTAGTAAGTATGTCACCAAAAAGTTAGTGTGTTAAAACTAAATTTTTGAAAAAAGATGTGGAACTTCGATTTATTCTATTATATTGAAAGTTAAATGCTTTGGGTATCTGTATTTGTACATCGAATTTCTGTTGTTAGAAAAAATAATTCATACATTTTTCTTATCCTTAAAGGCAAATGTTTGTCCTTAAAATGTATTAAATAAGCGTAGAGAAATTTGAAAAACTCTATCTTGACTTATTTGAATACCCTAGACTCTTAATGCTACTTTATGGTTAAATAGAAATAAAAGAATTTTTAGAGGAACGACGACTTCGAGGTGATCTCTTGAATCTAGTTCAATATAGATCTTGGTTTGTATTAAGAATAGAAGCAGATTTAGATTTTATTATGTACTTTCTGATTGGGTGATTGAAACTAGAGTTTGTTTATTAGCATATTGATTTAGGACATGGTATGTAAGGTTTCTTATTGTAAACTTTGGTATTACCGCTGGTACTCTTATCTATATTATATCTATTTTTATATCTATTTTTTCGATATAAAAAAAGTTATTATTAAATTTAACATCATATAGCCTTGAGATGATGATACATGTCGTCAATATTAAATTTAACGTCATAGAGCCTTGAGATGATGATACATATCGTCATCTCAAAGCTACATAATGTTATCCTTAAACATAGTATCAAAATAACACTGACAAATGATTGATTGGTCTTTGCCGATGCTTAAATCATGTTACTAGTTGACATCTCTTATTGAATGTAACAAACAATTATCATTCATACCATATTATCCACGCTTTTGTTTTATATTATTGAATATGAGACCTATGAAATAATCACTGTTGTTCTTTCTATAATTTTTTTTTCCTATGTACTCTTTTATAATAATTAAATTAAATTAATATATTAAATTTTTTTGTTGTTTATTTCGATGTACAATTATTATTTTAATCAATGTTTTGATGAATTAAATTCAAATCATTAAAATCATTAATAATTATATTAATATATATATATATATATATTTTACTCTTATGTTTAAAATTCTATATTTTGTCCCGCCTCAATAAAAAACCTATAATCTTACCTCTTTAATATAATCGTTAGATTCGCCCTAATCTATAGGATGATGATTGATAGAAATATATATCTTTAAAAAGGTTATTATTTAACAAGAATTTTAAAGGGTTTTTAAATAAAAATATAAAAATATTTTTATATTTATAATTAGAATATATTTTTTACTTTATGAAAGAGAATATGATGGGAGGAAATAAGAGCTATAGTTTTAGATTTTCTTTTCCAAATATTCACAATTTTTTTTATACAAATAATTTCACATTTTTTGGTATATTCATACTTCCGAGTTCCGCCCAATCAACGAAACCCCATTTCCCTTTGAATTCCCATTCCACTCAAGACTTTCCATCAAAGAAAAAATCTTTCCCTCAAACAAAAAAATGTCCTTTCTACTTCTACATTGTACGTTACATATTAGATAACCAATAAAAGTATACATACGTACAGAAGAAGATGAGCCCAACGAGAAGGCCGATCAAAGCGGTGTCGTCTTGGGTGCGGCGGCAGCCACCTAAGGTTAAGGCTTTTCTCGCCGTCGTTAGCGGCATGGTGGCGCTCGTTCTCCTTCGTGCAGTTGTTCACGATCACGATAATCTCTTCGTCGCTGCTGAGGCGGTTCACTCGATTGGAATCTTGGTTCTTATTTATAAACTTATGAAGGAAAAGACTTGCGCTGGTAATGGGTTCTTTCTTTCTTTCTTTTTTTTTGTTTGTTTGTGTTTGTTGGTGTTGGAATAATCGTTTTGTTTAATTTGGTGGGATTGATCGAGGGATGAATAAGTTTGAGACTTTACTCGGGATGATTATGTTTCCACTTGTGGAATCTGTCACTGAATTGGAGTATAGCTGAAATTTTTTTTGGTCATTTTTTGTGTTGGAGGGAATAAAGGTGCGATTTTTATCCCTTCTTTTTCCTTTTTACTTGGAAAAAGTGTTGTATTGTGGGCTAATAAGCGCCATTCAACGTTGAGGAGGAGAAAGTTTATGATCTTTTCTGGCCTTTCTGATCACAGAGTTCGTGAATTTTCTAACTGAGATTCACCCTTATTTGGCCTGTAATTGCAAACTAATTTACAACTTTAATCAGTGCCCTTGTCTTGCTTAGTTGCTTTGGTCTTTTAGTGACTGGGATGTAAATGTAGGTCATGTAATGTACCTGGGAACCATATTGTTTGCATGCCCTCTAATTGGGTGTTAATAAATTACATAAAGTAAAGACTGCAAATTTAAAAATGATCAAATTGTGACTTAAGAGGCCTTGGATTGTTGAACAAAGATAGACTGAATCTGTGTATATGAAATTCATAAAAAACCACCGTGGGACCCAACTCGGGCACATATTACTTTAACCCTTATCTGGCACCACATTCCCTACTATTTAAAAATATAGATATATTTGTAGGGTATTACTTTAAAACAATCCATACATAATAATTAATCATATTACATTAGCAGATGTGTTCAAACAATTAAATATATTTCGTTAGCGGAAGCGTTCATAATATCTATTAACAAAATACAATCCCGACAAACTCATTCTAATGATCTGATACTTAACCAAAGAAGAAATACTATCAGTACTTGATAAGCCAATATTTTCCATTTTCCTTATTATCCCCTGATCCTGGATCCCATTCTCCTGTATCTGGAACTCATGATAAATAACAAAAGAAAACAGAGGTTAAGTCTTTAAGGACTTAGTGAGGGAATAACAATAGATTTTCATGTATATAATAACAAATAATGCAATCTGTCGATATGATATGTCATGTAACAAGAGATAACACTGCGATCAAATAATATTTCAATGAAACGATGACGTTTACGACTTGAGAAGGAATATCGTGAGCTAAAGAGGTGGCTCCCACCCGACATTAAGGTGTAGTACTTTTCCCCACGTATCCGGATCAGGAAATATGATCAACGAAACAAAGACAAATTAGGACAATAGAATGAATATCGTGGGCTAAAGAGGTGGCTCCCACCCGACATTTAGATGTAGCACTTTTCCCCACATATTCGAATACGATCCAATACAAACATTCATTTACGAGCCGAGGTGAACCATTCTCCGGACCGATGCGGTGCACGTTGTTCAGATGAACCATATACCCGGATTCTCATCCGTTGTTCATTGGACTCACTTTCCGGGCCGAGGCCACGTTGTCCAGTGGACTCATGTCCAGGGCTCCATTCATTCATTCATTCATTCATTCAAGGGAATAGATTAGTGATAAACACAGTACTTTCATATGCAGGCAATATGATCAATGAAACATTATAATGAACAACATGATAACATAAATGGAAGGTACGACATTGAATAAACATTTACAGTAAGTTCCAGGCCAAATGCCAAAGATGTTATATAGAAAGAAATCGGTAGTACACCTCACTATGTGCAGACAATATGAGCAATGAAACATTATAATGAACAACATGATAACATAAATGGAAGGTATCATTGAATAAACATTTACAGTGAGTTCCAGGCCGAATGCCAAAAGATGCTATATAGAAAGAAATCGGTAGTACACCTCACTATGTGCAGACAATATGAGCAATGAAACATTATAATGAACAACATGATAACATAAATGGAAGGTACGATATTGAATAAACATTTACAGTAAGTTCCAGGCCAAATGCCAAAGATGCTATATAGAAAGAAAACCGTAATACACCTCACTATGTGCAGACAATATGAGCAATGAAACATTATAATGAACAACATGATAACATAAATGGAAGGTATGATATTGAATAAACATTTACAGTGAGTCCAGGCCGAATGCCAAAAGATGCTATATAGAAAGAAATCGGTTGTACACCTCACTATGTGCAGACAATATGAGCAATGAAACATTATAATGAACAACATGATAACATAAATGGAAGGTATGATATTGAATAAACATTTACAGTGAGTTCCAGGCCGAATGCCAAAAGATGCTATATAGAAAGAAATCGGTAGTACACCTCACTATGTGCAGACAATATGAGCAATGAAACATTATAATGAACAACATGATAACATAAATGGAAGGTACGATATTGAATAAACATTTACAGTAAGTTCCAGGCCAAATGCCAAAGATGTTATATAGAAAGAAAACCGTAATACACCTCACTATGTGCAGACAATATGAGCAATGAAACATTATAATGAACAACATGATAACATAAATGGAAGGTACGATATTGAATAAACATATAATGTGAGTTCCAGGCCAAATGCCAAAGATGCTATATAGAAAGAATTCGGTAGTACACCTCACTATATGCAGACAATATGAGCAATGAAACATTTGCACAACATGATAACATAAATGAAAGGTACGATATTGAATAACATTTACAGTAAGTTCCAGGCCAAATGCCAAAGAGGCTATATAGAAAGAAATCGGTAATACACCTCACCTCAATATGAGCAATGAAACATTATAATGCACAACATGATAACATAAATGGAAGGTACGATATTGAATAAACATTTACAGTAAGTTCCAGGCCAAATGCCAAAGAGGCTATATAGAAAGAAATCGGTAGTACACCTCACTATATGCAGACAATATGAGCAATGAAACATTTGCACAACATGATAACATAAATGGAAGGTACGATATTGAATAAACATTTACAGTAAGTTCCAGGCCAAATGCCAAAGAGGGTATATAGAAAGAAATCGGTAATACACCTCACTATATGCAGACAATATGAGCAATGAAACATTATAATGCACAACATGATAACATAAATGGAAGGTACGATATTGAATAAACATTTACAGTAAGTTCCAGGCCAAATGCCAAAGAGGGTATATAGAAAGAAATCGGTAATACACCTCACTATGTGCAGACAATATGAGCAATGAAACATTAAAATGAACAACATGATAACATAAATGGAAGGTACGATATTGAATAACATTTACAGTAAGTTCCAGGCCAAATGCCAAAGAGGCTATATAGAAAGAAATCCGGTAATACACCTCACCTCATTATGCTATCTTGACTTGATTGGCTCGATTTTGAACTCAAATGCCAATAACATTCCTATGAACATAATATAAGGTAATTTATAATGATTATCAATCTAAAGGTATGGTTTAACATTTTTAAGAATAATTTTTGTACGAAACTTATCCGGGTAATTTTAAGCAAACATTTGAAAATTCATTAAAAATCAAGTTTAAGTCGAAACTTCACGCAACTCTCCAGAAATGTCTTAAATCAGTTCAGCAACGTTCGGAGATCGGAATTTCAAGAAACTTGTCGGCGCGTGAAATACACGCGCCGCCGTGCCGGCGCGTGGCCGTGTTCCGGCCGCCACGCGCGGCTGAAACTTTGACAGCAGGTTCGCCTCGTTTCGATCTACAACTTTCGTATAGAAACCATTTTGAAATTCGCAACCGATTTTGCCCAGATTTTGAGTTTTCGAAATGATTACCCATGGTAATTCGTTCGCCGGAAAATACTGTTTCCGATGAGTTTTACGACCAACGGCCGGCACATAAGTAAATTAAAACATATTGGGAACACTCTTTGTTTGTAAAACATTTTCGAAAACTATTTTAAAACGTGTGAAATCGGAGCTTGAATATGCAACCTTGAAATGGGTTTCTGAAATGCTGGCAGCACTTTGTTCTTCGTGTTCTTGAATTTGCTAGGTAATATAAGCTTGCGATTTTTCAACACATCCTTTACAGAAGATGATCTGGGTGTGTGAGGAGTGTTGTGAAATATTTTCGGAATTTTCGGACAAGCTTTGATAATTTTCCTCATAAATTCTCTATTGCCACCATATTCTACATAATTCCTACACTCTTAACTTTCTCCCAATTTCTAACACTCTCTACTTGAATTTTGTGTGAAGAAATCTGATGAATGAAGGGGGTTATTTATAGGCAAAATGGAAGGATACAAACCACAAATGGGGAGACATGTGTCTTGGCCAAGAAGTGACAAGTGCTAACCTAAATATTAATATTTTAATCCTTTAATACTATATTTATTATTTAATATATTTTTGTTCTATTAATAATATTTAAGTTGTTTTACAATGAATTTATCTATCTATGTTCTACTTGTAAATATATTAGAGTAGAAAATAAAATTTATAAATCACTTTAATAATAATTTCTTGATTATTCTTTTGGTACTTATAATTATTTAAAATTTTTATTATGTTTTTACCTATTTTATTATATTTATGTCAAAAGTATATTAATACAAGTTATATTTATACATTTTGTTTGCTAGTAAAGTTTTTAATGAATAATGTTTTAACCAAAATCAAATATTCATACTCAAGAATATAATTATATTTTCCTCTAATTCTTTATGTAAATTTAATATTACAAGTAATATACGGATTCACTTTGTGAATGATTTTAGTTATTGGTATGTTTCACAAATATATAATTTCCAATAAATAGTTATATTGTTTATTCTTTCTTTTATTATCTTTTTCTTTTATTATCTATTTTGATGTATGCATTTTTAATATATTAAGATGATTATTTCTTAGTAACATTTAAGATAGCTTCAAATTATTTTGTCAAATTTTTGTAATTGAGATTTTAGGGGTGTTACAACCACCATGGAACTTTATCCAGTTATGTTTGATTGATTATTTCATTACCTCTCTATCAATTATGTGATGAGAAACTTGAGACTGTTGGTTTTTATCAGCTCTTGCTGTGTTGTGGTGCATTTCTTCGTATGCATATTTTACTTGTAGTGTGCGTTATTTATTATATTTGTTTACCACAAAATAGTAAATGCCCTTCTTATGCTCTTTGATTTGGTTTCTGTGTGTCTGTCTGATACTCATTGCCTCTAGTATTTGTTGAAATTGTGGCAGGGATTTCACTCAAATCCCAGGAGCTAACAGCTATATTTTTGGCTGTTAGACTGTATTGCAGCTTTGTTATGGAATATGATATACACACGGTGCTTGACTTAGCTACACTGGCCGCAACCTTGTGGGTTATTTATATGATTCGTTTTAAACTGAGATCGAGTTACATGGAGGATAAAGACAATTTTGCTCTATATTATGTGGTGAGTTTTACGCGTGAATGATGCCATAATTTCTTGTTCCTTTTCTTCTTTGGCGGTGGATCTTGCCTCTCAATTTTATGGAAGCAAAAACACCATGATCAAGAGTTACTTGAAAGTAAAAAAATGAGAGTATTGACTTCTATTAAGTTTTAAAGTGGTAGAAATATAGTGAAGAAGAATGCAATATCAGGCAAGATTTTACATCCATTACACAATGTTGAAATGGCTCATTTCTGTTGATATCTCTTAATTTTGAATACAATCTTCACCACTTATATAGCTAAAAATGTCTAGGGATAGATATGGTACAAAGTCTTTCTTTGCTATAATCAAATTATATAAAAAACATATAATATCAAATCTTCTGAAATATATTCATTGATTTCTAATAGCCCTGTCCAGTGAATACGGATATCAGAGCTGTAGTTGATTTTTAACAGCTTATATGTCTTTGCAGTTGCTTCCTTGTGCAGTTTTAGCTTTACTAGTACACCCATCTACGTCGCATCTCTTTGCCAACAGGATTGCTTGGGCTTTCTGTCTTTACCTGGAAGCAGTTTCTGTGCTACCCCAACTTCGCGTCATGCAAAACACTAAGGTAGGTTTAACTCAAAAGTTGCCATATTACATACGTGATACATTATGTTGCTGACTTAAATTTGGCTATTTTGTGCATGTACTTGTATAACATTTTAACTTCTCAATGCCAGATTGTAGAACCATTTACAGCACATTATGTATTTGCCCTGGGTGTTGCGAGGTTTCTGAGCTGTGCTCATTGGGTTCTCCAGGTTTGATTCACAAACTTCATCATGCACGTGTGTTTTAAGAATTCTTTAATCTGCTAAGTGAAGAATGCAAATATAATCTGAAAACATCCATACCTAATCAATATTCTGAAATTTCATCGTTAACATGTAAGCACGTTTTGAAGATTCTCAATGGGAGGGTGGTTTTTTAATATTTCACAATCTGTCTGTCAGGTTTTGGACAGTCGCGGTCACCTGCTTGTGGCATTAGGTTATGGACTATGGCCTTCAATGGTTCTTATCTCGGAAATTGTTCAAACATTCATATTGGCCGATTTTTGTTACTACTACGTGAAAAGGTGTGCATTTTTCTCCCCGACGTTTGTGTAGATATATTGTCTTCTGTTGCCTTATTTTTTTCATTATGCTTCATTTTGTTAATTTTGTAGCGCTTTGGGAGGACAGCTTCTTATGCACCTTCCTTCTGGGGTGGTGTAGTTAACAGTCACGAGCTTATTATTTGGTTGGTGCACGACATATGCCTCATGGTTGATACTTCGGTGTTCTGATCTGGTGGATCGATACGTTGGGTGTTGGGATGGAACTGCCAGAGACTGTTGGAGCGATTGCATGAGCGGTAGTTTGGTTTAGATTGTGGATTTTTCTGTAAGAACACTTGAATTTGCACTTTTATCTTTTAGGTCCCCTGAGACTTGTATTTACGTAACTTTAGGCTGAGGTTGAGGACTAATTCATGGGTAGAGAATTAAAAAAAAAATCAGATTTTACCTTCTAAATATGTAAATCTTGCCGTCAAAATTGTCCACTCAATAAATTTGTTATGTTGATGCAACTTCAGATCAAATGTAAGTTGTAACAACAAAATATTTACGAATTTTAGACAAACTATGCTGCTGTCATCCAGAAGAGCGATGTTGAAAGCAATAGATACAAAGTTAAAAAGTCGAGCAAACAGTCTCACATGGATTTCCAACAAGCAGCAGCATTGGCAAGCAATACAAAGTCTTGTGTAACGTAACAAAACGTGCAGGTTAAAGTAAGATAGATACATAAATGTCTTTGCTTTGACCACCTAGTTATATAGCATAAGGCATAAGCTAATCCAATTGAGTATAATAAAAGTGACATCGTTAAATCATAAACAACCTGTTCAGGCTCACAATGAGAATCAAATTTCTGAGAAACTCTTCCCATTGATAAAATCAATGACTTGGGTGACCGTTTCATCAAGTGCCAAGGTGACTGCCGCCAAATTTTGCAAAAATTCCTCAGCTGTTGGCTTGTCTCCATCAATAATGTCGGTCACAGCTTTTAAGAATATGGCAGGCACTTTCAGGAGATCAGCTACATAAGCAACAGCAGCTCCCTGATTATGCAAGACAAATCTACAGATTACGCTCTTTGCATCAATTGGGCAAAAAGAAGTGTATTGTAAATCTAATGTACGATCTGGTCTACAAGAAATTTATTGTTCTTGTAGAAAGACTATAAACTCGCTCCTGACCAGCCAAAAAACAAATTCCTTATCGATTCTCTGGCAAGATGCCAGCTTGATGTTACGTCAATTTGAAAACATGAATCATAATATATTATTTCTGCCAACATGTTGACAAAAGAGGGAGTTTGGATTTCTTTTTACAAAAAAATGATACAGTTCTGTTTTTTTGACAAAATTCACTTGAAAAGGTATACCCAGAGAAATTTTGTGAAAATAATTTGAGCAAGGTCGAGGTGAAAGCTAGTAGATGCAATTGCTGATTCAAGTGTTTTCTTGCATGGAACAACCGCATATGCAGAATCACTCTCTTTAAATTATATCAGACAACATGATATACTCAAATGTAAAGCCAACCTCCATGTCTTTAACAGTTGCATCATTTGCAAGGATTGCTGCTTCATCCACTTCAGACATATCTAAAGAATCACCAGTAGACAATTTGCCTACCTGAAACTTACAAGAGATAATACTAAAATAGCAACAATATTATTCCAAAATCCTTTCATATAAATAACATTAGGCTGCACTTGGATTTGGACTTGAGAAATGGATTTTAAATTACTCCATTTGGTAGGAATTTGAAATCCATTGTATCAGTTAATGAATAAGTTAAAAAGGTAAAGGAAATGTTTCAAATCCATAAATTTTAAGAGTGCCCAAACAAATGTGATGCATTTATTATAGAATTAGATATTGGTTTTGGATTAAGAATAGATGTAAAGTGAAATATCATTATCTATTTTCTGATTGGGTCAGGGAACCTAGAGTATGTTTATTATCATCTTAATTTAAGGTCTGGTATGTTTGGATTTTTATTGTAACTTTTTGGAGTACCTTTGGTACTCTTTTATATATATATATATATATATATATATATATATATGTGTGTGTGTGTGTGTGTGTGTGTGATAACAAAAAAAAAGGATAAAAATCCTTAGCTCCAAATCGATCAATCCAAGTGTACCCTTAGAGACCTAACACAAAGTATGTGCATATACAATATTCATAGTTGATTAGAGAGGCCAATTAGAGGAAACTCTACATGCATCTTTTGAATTTCATGCATGCGCAGATAAAATCAAACAACAAAAAGGAGCAACCAAATCTCAATTCGTGAGAACATGCATAACAAAATGGAAACAAGAATAAATACCATCGACTTCAAACATTACAGAAAATCAAGATAAGCAGAGTCGCAAATATTAAATAACTTTTGACTACCATCGAGCATGTAAGAGAAAGATCTGCTACTCCATTAGATTGAAAATCAAGTCCATAAGATCCTATACTTTACAGTTGAAAGATTAAAAAAATAGAGCTTTAAGAACTGCAGGAACGCGTTAAAGTGGTATAGCAAAGACGAATTACAATCCTAATCAGAGACTATAATCTTTGTAGTTCTGAGACTTCTGAGAAAGCAACTTCGAAAGGCAAAACAGAAAAAAGAGTATGTAAGATTCAAAATGATCATTTAATGAGCTTCTGAAAGTAAATAACCTTCAAGCTCAGCTCCTTGGCAAGATTGGGGGTGTAGAATGCTTGACGAGAGCCTACACCATACAGATCAAACATCTAGAGGCAAAAAAGAGAAGGCTTGTGAATATCTGACACAAAAATTAAAATTCTTCATCTATAAAACATAATTAATGGCTGTCCATAAACTGCATGTTCGCAACCATAAAACAGCAGCATTGCATTATATCACTGATAATGAGGCAAAGGTCTCACTGATTTCCATTCCCAGAGATCAAGAACATGAGCAGTAAACAAAAGATAACTTATTCCCACTCTCTCAGATGTTCATTACAGAAGCACTACCGCCTGTATAAAATATTAAACTGAGTTCCCCAGTTATATGCATCTTACACGTTCCTTTACATAGCTCACTATGTGGAACTCATTCGGCATTAGCACCCAAGCACTGCTATGAAGAATTAGACTCAAAGTAAAATGAAGTGGTTTGTCTTAAATGTATGCACCATGTAATATAGATCAAAATCCTTACAGGTATTTAGGAAAAGTGTTGAAACATCAAACACCTACACAAGTATTTAAAGAATTAGAAATGAAACTTTCTGATAGGTGGACTAGTAACTCAAACAAAAAACTAGTTTTAGAGTATATTAATAAGTTGTCAATATAGCAAAGTCTAAAATCTTTCTTTTCAAATTTTTATCACCCCCTCTCTGAAAAGTGAGAACCTTATTCTGTAACGTGCATATAAATAAATTAAAAACAAAATAAGGAGGGAAAACATGAATGCAGAGTACTTACAGGGATGGGAATTCTTCTGTCATGGAAAGCAACATCCGACACAAGAAATACATCTCCTATGCATGCACCTTTTGCCTGGTAAATTCTAGATATCAATGCAAAAATATATTAAGAGTTATTACATGCTCTACACAGGGCACGTCTGAGTTTCCCTTTCGACTTCAGAAACATACAAATCAAAGTTCTGTAACAATTTTAACTGCTACTTTATAAACAAACTACGAGTACAAATTTCATAAAGAAGATCATGTATCATATTCCTCTTAAGTGAAAAACGTAGTAAATTTCTGAGTATTAGTTTTCTTAAGTTTTTTACTTAACAAGCACAGAATGAGTGAACCAAAAATTATATAAAGATACAGAAATTGGAGAGAAGACACTCTCATATATACCCAGATATATACGTGGATGGATCTAACAGGAGAGTAAAAAATATCTGCAGCAGAGGACCAATCTTGATAAGATCCAGAGTGAGGTTCAAATAATTCAGATATTGTAAATTGGAACAAGGAGGGCCATAATTTTCTAATCTAAAATACCTTGAACCCTCCAGCACTGCCTGCATTTATTATAATGTCTGGCTGCAATGCTTGAACTGAAGCATAAGTCAGAAGGGATACAGACACAGTGCCCACGCTGTCAATACCTAACAAATAATAGCTCATGAACTCAGTAACAGGAAATTCAATAGCAGTATCGGCCGAAATGCTTTGGCACCAGTACACATTCCATAAGAGGATGATTTCACAATAAAAATAACCGAACATGACCAAAAGCTACATCAAGAAAACAAAATACAGACCAAATGTGTTGTCTTTTCCAGGGCAAACAATGTTGATGCTCAAATCTTTATATTTACCATGGTATCTCACCCATGGAACCCCATTCGGAAACCTGCATCATTTAAGACATGGAAGGAGAAAAAAAAACAACTCCATGGTGAATTAACTTGCAAAGTTAACTAATGATAATTATTGTCATAAAGTTCAACAGAAAATTATCATACATAAGAAAAAAGTGAAGCAATTTCCAAATAATTAAACCCACGGTTTCATATATTAGTTTAAATTCCACACAAGTTAACATGCGACAGGAAGCTTAAACTAATCATTTCACACCGATTATCAACTAATAGAAATGATCAACAAGTTACCAACTCCCTACTCCTGCTGATAAAGGAAATAGTTAACATTAAACTCCAAATCAACTAATCGAGTTTTTTTTTAAAAAAAAACAGAATAATTAAACAAATCAATCAAAAGAGAAGGCGTACACAGAATCAAGGTCCTCGGTGAGCTGGAACTTATTCACTAAAGGTGACGCCTCCGTCTGCATAGCTATACGTCATTTTCATTGGTTCAAAAACGCAGAATTGAAATCAGTATGTTACAGTAGAAAATAATCGAGTAAATATTGTTTTCAAAAAAAAAAAAACTATGTACCGATTATAAAGAGTATGGTGGAGATAGAGCGCTGAGGAATTGAATCCTCGTTAACTTCGATTTCAGCTTTGTCATCGTGGGGAGGAGCCATTAGATTATGTATGGTTCAACTTCAAGTCTTCGAACCCCCTGTTCGCCGTTGAATCCCCGATTTAATCAGAAAGCGATACAAAACATTTCGATGCACTTTGCCTCCGGTGAACGACGAATCAAAAAACGAAAAGCAATTTAATGAATTTGAATCGAACTGGAAATACTTTAACTGACAAGAACCGGAGAGGACACGTAGATAATGAGTGTGGCAGAAGGCCTAAATAAAATTGAATATGATTATTTAATGACAATAATTTAAATCTACATATTCAGCAGAAAATGCAATCTCTTCTTATTATCATCATTCACCACTTCACATTACTAATCTTGAGAAAAGTTAAAATCAACTTCTTTACAAAGCAAAGGATGACATTTCTACATTTCATGGTTATGGTAAATGGCACACTGAATTGACAACAAGACATGTGCCTAATTTGTATCGCAATTTCCCAACTTTAGAAATGTCTCAGTTTCGAGACCCATATAACACAACAAATTCCCCTCCATAATGCTAGAAAAAAAAAATGGTGCACTGAATTTCGAGAAAGGCACAATCGAAAAATAATATGGTGACGAAATTAGTAAGGCGGAAGCAACAGAATAGTGTTGTTGGGGGGAAATTCTTTGGTACATCGGATCTGAAATACATACATACACATGCAAATATATACTTACTGATATCACCTAAATTTGCGATGACTTGCTGATATCAATAGAGAGGGGGTTCACATCTCTTTCTCCTCCAACACTCAATATAACAGCAGGGGTATTAGCAAATATCCTCTGCAATGACCTGAAAATACGAAGCAAATGTGAGAAGGGGCCGGAAGTTATTCCGGCGGGTCCCCTCCGACGCTCAAGTCAGGCGAGAGAATATGAAGAGAATATATGCTGTAAGTGAAAGCAATTATAACATTAATTAATCAATACTCCAAACCTGGTATTTATAGGCGGAGACCTAAGAGTAGTATTGCAACAATGACTCTTTCCATGTTTATCCAAATCTTACCCAGATATGTCAAGATCCTGATAACACAATCAAATCCCTGATATTGCTCCGCATATCTAGGACTAGATATCTTGGGGAACTGGTTTCCTTGCTGAGAGCCGGTAGCAACAAGGGTAATGAGGAGAGCTCGGCCTATCAGCTCGGGCTCTCAAAAGAGGTCTCATGTCGAGTTAGTGGAGGGAAACAGGTAAGGCGAAACAGGTCGGCCAAACAGGTCGGGCCTCGCAAAAGAGCTCGGATGGGTAGGCGAGGTCTCGCTGAAGAAAGGCGAGTAACATGCATTGGAGCTAGGTCGGCTCGTCAGGTGGTATCTTCTAGCTGGTATCACAGTCCCCCCTCCCTGTCGAGCTGACGTTGTAGACCAGAGGCTCGTATGTGCTGAGTTATCCTGACGAGCCAATTCTTGAAAATAGCAAAACTTGATTTAGGCGGGAACTAACGGCTACAAAATTTGAATTTTAAATTGAAATTGTGACCGTTGGGCTCCCCTCCCGATTCCCGAGGCTAATCTAGACCGTACAGCGCATCAAGGATCAACGGCCAGGATTCGTTGAGGTCTCCCTATATATACCAATCCGGGTCCCTCATTATCCACTTTTGCCATTTTCGAAACAGATCGGATCCGACCTCTTTAGCTTGCCATTTTTATTTCTGAAAACTCCTAGGTACGTTATCTCAGCTGTTTTTGTTACAATGTCTTCACCTGATCAATTGTTTCCTTCCCCTCTTACTGACGAGGAGCTTAGAGCGGTAGATCAGTATGGCTCATTTTATCCCGAAGGGATTGCCCTTCCTGAGGGAGTTGAGCCCCTTGAAGAAGTGGTGCGCACTGAGGCTCCCCAGGAAGCTGGGACCTCGGCCGAACCCGACCTTCAAGTGACTGAGGTCAGCCCTCCACTTAGATCAGAGTCGCCTCCAGGCAATTATCCTTGGTATGAACTTTATGTTCCTGTCTTGGATGAGTCAGATGAGGCCAAAATAAGACAGGTCAGCCAAGCCCCTTCTGATTATGAATTCATCTTCCCTTCTTCTTCTCAACGACCCAACCAACCTCCTGAGGGTTTTTTTACCTTCTACCGCGGTCAGCTAGAAGGGGGTTTACGTTTTCCTCTACCTGAATTCTTTCAGGAGTTCAGTAGTTTTTATCAGCTAAACCTTAGCCAATTTTCTCCCAACTCCTTCCGAATTTTGTGCAGTCTCGTAGTTATCTTTAAGGCGTTAGGCTTACCTTACGACCACCCCACCCTCTCTTATTTTTTTCACATCAAGAGATCAGATGAGGGCCCTTGGTATGTCACCAGCCGACCTGGCTGTGCATTTGTTGGGGGTTATCCTAGCAAAATCAAAGACTGGAAAAATGAGTTCTTTTTTGTAAAGCCCTCCCAGCCCTGGGTCTGCTACTCTGATTGGCTTGAACATCTCCCGGCTCTCCCCTCTCCTCCTAAAAATTTCAAAAAGAGCACCGCCTTCTTAGATGTAATGAACGCCATAGGAGGTCACTGTTTTAATTCATCTAAGCTGGTGGTGGAGGATCTGCTTTGTTTTGCTGGGCTGAGTCCAGTTGATCTGACCTTAAGGGGGAGAGCCGGTACTTGTTCTAACATGCTTTCACAATTATTTTATTCACGTGTATTTTGTTCGGTGTGACTGAACTATATATCTGTTTATACAGAAGACAGAGTTATGAACTCATTAGTGCTGAAAGCTATTCAGAAGAGGAAGCAAAAACAGGGCCAACCCCCAGCAGCCGAGGGAGTCACCATTGTGGATGTAGGAGGTGAGAGCCCCCCCGAAGATGTAGCCCAGTTATCCCGGAAAAGACCGGCAGCTCCTGGGGGTTCGTCAGGGTCTACTGCTGTTGAAGCTCATCCTTTGAGGCAAGTTCGGTCACGCCCAGATCCGTCCGACCTCCCTTCAACGGGTGAGAAAGGGGGTGCACCAGCTCGTGTGGAGAGATGTCGTGAGCGGGTGATGGAAGCTTACCGAGGTGGTGTGCGACTAGTTGGGGAAGGACCGAGCACCGTTGTCTTAGCTGTGGCTCGTGATCTTCCCAATACTGAGGATGCCCTTTATATGAGCCAACTGAGCTGGGGGGACCTGATGACCCGAACTGGGAGCCGTCTGACCGAGTCTATGCTCTTGATGGGTGAGTTTATGTCAAGGGCGAATATGATCCGAAGACAATCCTTGAAAGATGCCAAGGTCTTCGATAATATGGAAGACACTCTTGCTGAGGCCAAATCTCTTTATGAGAAAGACATATCGGAGCTGAAAGCTCAGGTTGAGAAGGGGGCCGTCGCTGTGGCCGAGGCTCGCTCTTTGGTTGAGGTCCATAAACGTCAACATGAGACTGAACTCCGGGAGCTGCGTAATGAGTTAGCTTTAGCTAAAGGGCTAGCTACTTCTGCTGAGCAGGAACTTGCTAAATCTCAAAAGGAGGCGGCCGAGGAGAAACAAAAGTCTGAGGAGTTGGTAGGAGAGAAACTCCTTACTTTTATTGAGGCTGGTTTCCAGGGATGTCTTAGCCAGATCAAAGAACGTGGCTGTCTTGTGCCTGGCGTCCCCTTAGATTTTCTAGACGTAGAGAAAGTAGTTGCCTCTCTCCCCCCTGATCTATAGATGTAATTTCCTCAGAATTATTCTCTTATTAAATGTTATTTCTGTTTTACCGTTCTTGTCATTTTTTGTGGCGGACCAAGCATGTCGTAGCTCGGATTAGCTTAATAATTTACCACGTAATGGCAACACTAAACAGATAGGACCAAGGTAGATACAGCTCGGCCTGGTTTAATAATGTACCAAATAATGGCACAGTAAACAGCTGGGACCAAGGGCGACGTAGCTCGGCATGGTTTAATAATGTACCAAATAATGGCCAACAGTAAACAGCTGGGACCAAGGGCGGCGTAGCTCGGCATGGTTTAATAATGTACCAAATAATGGCCAACAGTAAACAGCTGGGACCAAGGGCGACGTAGCTCGGCCTGGTCTAATAATGTACCAAATAATGGTCAACAGTAAACAGCTGGGACCAAGGGCGACGTAGCTCGGCCTGGTCTAATAATTTACCCAATAATGGCACAGTACACAGCTGGGACCAATGACGAAGTAGCTCTGCCTGGTCTAATAATTTACCAAATAACGGCACAGTAAACAGCTGGGACCAAGGGCGACGTAGCTCGGCCTGATCTAATAATTTACCAAATAATGGCAAACAGTACACAGCTGGGACCAAGGGCGATGCAGCTCGGCCTGGCGTAATAATTTACCGCATAATGACAAACATTAAACAGCTGGGACCAACGGCGAAGTAGCTCTGCCTGGTCTAATAATTTACCAAATATCGGCAAACAGTAAACAGCTGGGACCAAGGGCGATGCAGCTCGGCCTGGCGTAATAATTTACCAAATAATGGCAAATAGTACACAGCTGGGACCAAGGGCGATGCAGCTCGGCTTGGCGTAATAATTTACCCGTGCTCCTGAGGCAGGTGGCACACCCATGCTCCTGGCGTGACCAGGGCTGAGCTCGTGCTCTTGAGGCAGATGGCACACCCATGCTCCTGGCGTGACCAGGGCTGAGCTCGTGCTCTTGAGGCAGATGGCACACCCATGCTCCTGGCGTGACCAGGGCTGAGCTCGTGCTTGCACACCCATGCTCCTGGCGTGGCCAGGGCTGAGCTCGTGCTGGCACACCCATGCTCCTGGCGTGACCAGCGCTGAGCTCGTGCTTGCACACCCATGCTCCTGGCATGACCAAGGCTGAGCACGTGCTTCTGCGGTTGGTTGCACACCCATGCTCCTGGCGTGACCAGGGCTGAGCTCGTGCTCTTGAGGCGGATGGCACACCCATGCTCCTGGCGTGACCAGGGCTGAGCTCGTGCTTCTGCGGTTGGTTGCACACCCATGCTCCTGGCGTGACCAGGGCTGAGCTCGTGCTTCTGAGGCAGATGGCACACCCATGCTCCTGGCGTAACCAGGGCTGAGCTCCTGCTTGCACACCCATGCTCCTGGCGTGACCAGGGCTGAGCTCGTGCTTCTGAGGTTGGTTGCACACCCATGCCCCTGGCGTGACCAGGGCTGAGCTCGTGCTCCTCGGGTAGGTGGCACACCCATGTTCCTGGCGTGACCTGGGCTGAGCTCGTGCTTGCACACCCATGCTCCTGGCGTGACCAGGGCTGAGCTCGTGCTTGCACACCCATGCTCCTGGCGTGACCAGGGCTGAGCTCGTGCTTGCACACCCATGCTCCTGGCGTGACCAGGGCTGAGCTCGTGCTTCTGAGGTTGGTTGCACACCCATGCCCCTGGCGTGACCAGGGCTGAGCTCGTGCTCCTCAGGTAGGTTGAAAACCCTTTTCCTGGTTGTACAATATCTAGCAAAAATTATAAAACTTTGTATAATAAAAGAGTATATTGTCCAAAAACAAAAACAATCTTCGCTAAAATTTAAAGAGCTGAACTAAGAATAATATTTTCGGAGATGGTAAGCGTTCCATGGTCTTTTCAACATCTTCCCATCAGGACCTTCTAGGTAGTAAGCTCCTGAGCTTAGCTTTTCAACAATTTTGAAGGGACCCTCCCACTTAGGGTCAAGCTTGCCCACTTGAACCTCTTGCACCTTTCTTAGTACGAGATCACCGACCTGGAAAGTTTTCTGGATGACTCGTCTGTTGTACATCCGCGTCACACGATTGCGGTAGGCTTCCATTCTGATGGCCGCAGCCTCCCTTATTTCTTCAATCAGGTCCAGGTCAGCAGCTCTTCTATCGCTGTTTTGTTCGTCATAGAAATGCACTCTTGATGATTCCGCTCCAATTTCAGCTGGGAGTACCGCTTCATTTCCGTAGACCATACTGAATGGGGTTTCACCTGTTCCCGTTCTTGGTGTAGTTCGATATGACCATAGAACATTAGGTAGTTCTTCAACCCAATTTCCCTTAGCTTTTCCCAACCTAGCTTTGATGCCTTGCACGAGAGACCTGTTGGTAACTTCTACCTGACCATTGCTCTGAGGATATGCAACGGAAGTAAAAGCCTGATGGATTTTTAATTCTTCACACCATGCCCTGAGCAAAGCTCCTTGGAATTGCCTTCCATTGTCCGAGATGATCTTCCGCGGGACACCAAATCGGCAAACAATGTTTTTCCAGATGAAGTTGAAGACCTCTTTCTCCGTGATTCTGGCTAGTGGCTCTGCCTCCACCCATTTAGAGAAGTAATCAATGGCAACAATCAGAAATTTCTTCTGAGCTTTACCTGTTGGAAAAGGTCCTACTATATCAATGCCCCACTGATCAAATGGGCATGCCGCCACAATAGCTTTCATCATCATAGCTGGATGATGTTGGAGCCTGGAGTGTCTTTGACAACTATCACACGATATAACCATAGCAGCCGAATCCTTCTGAATCGTAGGCCAGAAATATCCGGCTAGGAGCACCTTCTTTGCCAAGAAATACGATCCTAGGTGATTTCCGCAGCACCCCTCATGAATTTCCCTTAATACGTAGTCTGACTCTTTCGGACCCAAACAACGCAGAAGTGGTTGGGCAAAAGACCTCTTGTACAGGACGCCCTCAATGAGTATGAATCTCTGACTCCTTTTTTTGAATCTATACGCTTTTTTGATATCAGAAGGGAGCTTGGCACTGGTAAGATAGTCTAAGATCTCTTGCCTCCAATCATTCTCTTCCACGGGTTCAGATGGGACGTCCTGACTAGGAGTCAACTCAATTTGAAACACCACGTCTCTATCTTGCCAAGCGCGGAGAGCACTAGCCATTCTTGCCAAACTGTCGGCCTTTCTATTCTCCTCTCTTGGTATCTGTTTGAATGCTACCTCTAGAAATCCCTCCTTTATTTTTTCTATGGTACTTGCATAATGGATTAGCTTCTCGTTTCTAACCTCATACACGCCATTCATTTGTTGGGCTACCAGTTGTGAATCAGAGAAGACATGTATACGCTTAGCTCCGACATTTCGAGCAGCCCTTAATCCAGTCAATACTGCCTCATACTCTGCTTCATTGTTGGAAGCTCGGAAATCCAACCGAACTGCCAAACATACTTCTTCTCCGGTAGGAGAGATCAGCACAACCCCAATCCCACTTCCCTCGTTACAAGAAGAACCATCTACAAATGCTTTCCATAATTCTTCTTTTTCGGGATGTACAGTCTCCGCAATAAAATCTGCTAAGGCCTGAGCTTTGATAGCTGTGCGTGGCTCATACTGTATATCATACTCACCTAGTTCGGTTGTCCATTTAACAAGTCGTCCGGAGACATCCGCGCGACTGAGTATTTTTCCTAGGGAACTGTTTGTTAGCACCGTTATAGGATGGGATAGGAAGTAAGGCCTGAGTCTCCTAGCTGTGATGATCAACATTAGAGCCAACTTCTCGATCTCCTGATACCTCAGCTCCGCATCCTTCAAGGCATGAGATAAGTAATATATCGGTTGCTGTTCTGATTCTCTTTCTTTGACGAGAACCGAGCTGATTGCTTCCTCAGTCGCTGATAGGTAGACATATAGCCTCTCTGCCTGCATAGGTTTGGCCAAAATTGGTAGTTCGGCTAAGTATTTTTTCAATTCTTCAAATGCTTCCCCACATTTTTCGTCCCTATCAAATTTCCCAGCCTTCCGGAGTATCTTAAAAAAGGGGAGACTTCTATGAGCTGATCTAGAAATAAATCGTGATAAAGAAACGATTTTTCCTGCCAAGCGTTGCACCTCTTGCAGGTTCTTCGGCGGAGACATCTCACAGATAGCTCTCACCTTTTCTGGATTAGCTTCAATCCCCCTTTCTGTCACTATATAGCCTAGAAATTTCCCGCTTTTTACCCCGAATACACATTTCTGAGGGTTTAACTTTAACCCGTAAGACCTAAGGGTGAAGAAAGTCTCAGTCAGATCGGCAATGAGATCGGTGCCACTTTTTGATTTTACAAGAATGTCGTCCACATATACTTCCACATTGCGGCCTAGCTGTTTTGAAAACACCTTGTCCATCAAACGCTGGTAAGTAGCTCCTGCATTCTTGAGCCCGAAGGGCATAACAACATAGCAAAAAGTCCCATCTGATGTGACAAAACTGACTTTATCTTGATCTTCTCTAGCCAGAGGAATCTGATGATATCCCTGGTAGGCATCCATTAAGCACAAGTACTGATGTCCCGCTGTTGAATCAACCATCTGATCAATCCTTGGTAATGGGTAACAATCCTTCGGACATGCCTTATTAAGATCTCTGAAGTCTATACACATCCTCCACTTTCCAGAGCTCTTTGGTACTAAGACCACATTTGAGAGCCATGTTGGAAATTGTATTTCTCGAATTTGACCTGCCCGAAGGAGCTCCTCCACCTGCTCTCTAATGACCTTATCCTTTTCAGGTCCAAAATGTCTTTTCTTCTGTTTTACAGGTTGGACTCCCGAGAGCACATTCAAATGATGTTCTAGTACGTCTGGTCTAATTCCTCTTAGATCTCGAGCACTCCAGGCAAAGATATCCTCATTTTTAATTAAACATGAAATGAGATCGGCTCTAATGTTTATTTCCAAGTCCTTGGCTATTTTTACTTTTTGATCAGTAGAGACTAGCTCAATTATTTCAGGTTCTTCATCCAAGCTGTTGGGAATGCCTTTGTCTTTAGGAACACTATACCCAGCTCTTTCAATACAACCGACCTCCCGGCGAGCTCGCTTCACGTCTTCCTTTACTTCGTCCACGTAACATCTGCGGGCTGTTTTCTGGTCACCACAAAGAACCCCAACTTCTCTACCCACTGGAAATTTTAATTTCTGATGATAGGTAGAAGCTACCGCCTTGAAGTCCTTCATTGCAGGTCGGCCTAAGATTGCATTGTACGATGAAGGTGCCTCTACCACAGTGAAATTAACCATCTTTGTTATGCGAGACATCCCATGACCCAGAGATAAGGGTAAGTTGATCTGTCCAAGCGGTTGAATTGCGTGCCCGGTGAACCCATACAGAGGAGTTGCAATGTCTTCATATTTTGACCCCTCTATCTGCATCTTTTCTAAGGTATCTTTAAATAAGACATTGACTGAGCTCCCAGTATCAATGAAGATCCTTGCTACGTCATAATTAGCTATGGTTACAGTCACAACTAGGGCATCATTGTGTGGAGTTGCAACTCCTCTCAGATCATTAGGTCCGAAGCTTATGACAGGCTCATCCCTTTCAATTAACTCTTCTGATACTTCGAAATTTTCCATTCTTCTACCATGACTTTTCCGAGCTCTGCCCGAGTCTCCATCCGTGGGTCCCCCTGAGATCATATTTATAGTTCCTCGGGTAGGATTATTATCCACCTGTTCGACCCTTCTCCTTTGATTATCTGTTTCTTTAGGAGCGATACCCCTTTCACGGGACCTGGTTTGGCCCCTATATGGTGTCTTTTCTCTTCTTTTTCCTCGGTACCGGCTTCTACCCTGTCCTTTCTGAGAAGGTTCCTGCTTCCTTGTTAGCAGAGTTTTTATTTCAGAGTCTCTTCTGATGATTCTTTCTACCTCATCTTCAAGCTTCTGGCACTCATTCGTTATATGACCGTACTCTCTATGGAATTCACAATACTTATCAGAAATAGGCGTACGGGACCCATTATCCAACTTCCTGGGTCTTTCCAGTTTCTTTCTATCATCACATATTTCCATAGCTCTTTCCAAGCTCATGGATAGAGGTATGCGTGATGCAAATTGACTTCTAGTTCGACCACTTTCATCAGCCCTGTCAACAGTTCTTTTCTTACTTAACTCTAACTTATCCTTCTTCTCTGATGGACGCAGATCAACCCTTCTCTGTCTCTGAGCATCTTCCAGATTGATATACTTTTCCGCTCTTCCCAGAAGTTCGTCATAACTTCTAGGAGTTTTCTTTACCAAGGATTTAAAGAACTCTCCTGCCTTAAGCCCTTGTGTAAAGGCATTAATAAGGACATCCATCGTTGCAGTGGGGACCTCTAAGGCTACCCCGTTAAAGCGTTGTACGAACTCCCTCAAGGACTCCTGTTCATTCTGCTTGGTAGTGAACAGGCTCAAAGAAGTTTTTTGATACCTCTTACTGCTGGCATACTGGTTTAGAAAGGCCGAACTGAACTCCTCAAAGCAGCTTACAGTGTTTGGTTTAAGTAAATTGAACCACTGTTGCGCCGATCTAACCAGGGTGGTAAGGAAAACACGGCATTTGATCCCATCAGAATACCTATGCAACAGAGCAACATTCTCAAATCTTCCAAGATGCTCTTCAGGGTCTGTGCTTCCATCATATTCTCCCACTGCAGGTTGTCTGAAATTTGGCGGGAGTTCCTCTCTTAGAATAATTAGGGAGAATGGACTTTCTCTCCTAGCCACTGGAGTTCGGCCACCAAGATGCTGAGCCAATCGCCTTATCTCTCCCCACACAGCCTCCATTGGATCTATTAGCGGAGGCTCTACTTGTGTATCTACTACAGCACTGGCTACCCTATTGTTTTCACGGACTTGTTCTGGCTGAACAGGCGAAGGCTCCTGATTTGTTTGAGAAGGCGGTGGAGGTTGATTAGATTCCGTTGGTGGCGGAACCTGGTGTTGGAAAAGAGTATTTTGCATGGTCTGACTGATGAATTGTGCCAGTTGCTCCATAGTCATATCTCCCACCTTCATAACAGATGGAGGTGCCTGATCTTCCTGCTGTGGAGGAACATCTTGATTTTCCACACTGGGATTTAATCTTTCTTCCTGATTCCTCCTGACTCCACGCCCACGTCCACGTCGTCCAGCCATATCAACGTCTTCAATTCAGTAAATAGCTTCCCACAGACGGCGCCAATTGATATCACCTAAATTTGCGATGACTTGCTGATATCAATAGAGAGGGGGTTCACCTCTCTTTCTCCTCCAACACTCAATATAACAGCAGGGGTATTAGCAAATATCCTCTGCAATGACCTGAAAATACGAAGCAAATGTGAGAAGGGGCCGGAAGTTATTCCGGCGGGTCCCCTCCGACGCTCAAGTCAGGCGAGAGAATATGAAGAGAATATATGCTGTAAGTGAAAGCAATTATAACATTAATTAATCAATACTCCAAACCTGGTATTTATAGGCGGAGACCTAAGAGTAGTATTGCAACAAGGACTCTTTCCATGTTTATCCAAATCTTACCCAGATATGTCAAGATCCTGATAACACAATCAAATCCCTGATATTGCTCCGCATATCTAGGACTAGATATCTTGGGGAACTGGTTTCCTTGCTGAGAGCCGGTAGCAACAAGGGTAATGAGGAGAGCTCGGCCTATCAGCTCGAGCTCTCAAAAGAGGTCTCATGTCGAGTTAGTGGAGGGAAACAGGTAAGGCGAAACAGGTCGGCCAAACAGGTCGGGCCTCGCAAAAGAGCTCGGATGGGTAGGCGAGGTCTCGCCGAAGAAAGGCGAGTAACATGCCTTGGAGCTAGGTCGGCTCGTCAGGTGGTATCTTCTAGCGGGTATCACTTACATATAGATATATTTATATATGTGTTTGTATACATGTCAGACACAGTACATAAAAGCATTTTCCATTGTTGGAGGATGATCAATAATTGAGGCGTCTTTGTAAGGTTGCATCGAATTGGATATTTGTTCATTGGAAAGTGTATATACATGTAAATGGAAGTCTGAGTTAAAATGTGGAAAGGATTTAGAATCTAAGATAAGGGGGCAAAATAAAATAATAATAAGATAAAAAATTGGGATAAAAATTTTAGGGGGTCGAAATACAATTTTAAAGGGATAATCTGTAATTTTGGGTGTGATACAACATAATTTTAGGAGTAATAAATTTTTTTCAAGGGATCATAATTGTTTGGTCATTTCCAATTGTTGTACGAAAATATCTGACGAAGTTGTAGATTTTAGGGTGATAAACTTCAAATTTAATTGGAATTACTTTGGGAATATAAGAAATTTTCTCATAAAGGATTATCTTCACATTTGTGGTCAATAATACACAATGACAAATGGCATAAAGGTATTGAAACAAAGAAGCCCCTCACTGTCATATTAGTAGGGGTGAGCAAAAATTCGATTAAACCGAACAAATCGAATTAATTTAACAAATCGATTCGGTTTCGAAAATTCGGTTTTGAATTTTTAAAAAAATTGGTTAATTCGGTTCGGTTTTTATTTTAAAAATATCGGTTTTTTAATATTTAAAAAAAATTTAAAAATTACATTTTTTACTTTTTTTTTTAAATCAGTTATTATCATTCTTTATTTAAATTTAACTTTATTAAATTTTAAAATCAAAATATCTATTTTTAAAATCAAACTATCTATTTTTTTAATTTTTTTAAAAAAATATCGGTTAATTCAGTTACCGGCCGAAATAACCGATTTTTATTCGGTTCGGTCGGTTCGGTTAGACGAAAAAAATTCGGTCAATTCGATCGGTCGGTCGATTTTAATCGTTTGCACACCCTTACATACTATGGCCATCTGAATTTCTCCCTTGATATGATATAATTAGAATGCAATATGATAAGAGTTCCACGTAATTGATAATATTTGTTAGTAAACCGATAGATACAACGAAAAATCATGTACATACACACATATATAGATATATGAATAGGAGTCATCAAAAGATCAAGTGCAGGGCGGAGAGAGGGGACGTCGGAGGTGGCAGCCGCATCCCAATTTTATTTTATTTCTTGAATTTTTTATAGTTTTTTCTCTTAAAAAGTAGGTTTTACCTTTAAATTTTTTTTTTTAAAAAATCATATCATCATCTAAATTATAATAGTGACTCCGTTCCTAATCAAGTATACACATTGTACCCATAGATTATATATTCCGATCATACTAAAAAACAAATGAATGAAATCTTTGTTTTTATCAATCATCTTTTGGTCACATGTCATCACATAAGCTTTTCTATACACTTAGAAAAATCATTCTTCTTGTCAACCTAAAAAGTATATCTGATATTTAAATACCACTGAATGATGGCAAAATATATTACCCGTGTCGGGAGGGTCTTGACTATCCCATGAGGTACATCCACTATACATTGGGGATATTTTCTATAGAGATATCCCCAATATATGTGTTGCCTCGGATTTTGGTAGGGTAGACGTGTATTTCATCCGAGCACCAAACAATATACAAAAAGTAAATGAGACCAGATTTTTTACGTGGAAAACCCCAAAAGATGGGGAAAAACCACGGGACCTAGTCCGGTATAAATTTCACTATAAACAAGTGTGTGATTTACAGTGTTCTTTACAAGAAATGAGCTAAGAAATGAAAATGGTGAAGGGGGAAGACCTCGGCTGCTGCTTGTTCTTGAGGAGGAAGGAGACATGCTCTCTTTTCCCCCCCAAGAAAGAGGTGTTGGCCTTCCCCATGCCCTCCCGACCCTCCTGCCTGCTCTTTCATGGAAAAACCCTTCTCTGCTTGGTGAGAGTTATCTGGTATTTATATGAGAATGGAGGAGACAACCTGTAACTACCTACCCAAGGTCTAGGGGACACTGTCTGATGCTGAAGGTAGGGGTCAGAGTCCTAGTGATGGGGACCACAGACAACTTATTGCACTCTTTGTACGATTTTTGCAGCTTTTAAGATATTATTCGTGTACGGAGATATGTTCTATGGCCGACCTGGGGTGGCCAGGGTGGAGTCTTCCCGAGGCCGAGCTGGAGGTCATCATCGTGGCCGACCTGGGGTGGCCATGGTGGAGATCTTCCCGAGACCGAGCTGGAGGTCATCCTCGCGGCCGACCTGGGGTGGTCAGGGTGGAGATCTTCCCGAGGCCGAGCTGGAGGTCATCGTCGTGGCCGACCTGGGGTTGGCCATGGTAGAGGTCATCCCGAGGCCGAGCTGAAGGTCATCCTCGTGGCCGGCCTGGGGTGGTCAGGGTGGAGATCTTCCCGAGGCCGAGCTGGAGGTCATCCTCGTGGCCGACCTGGGGTCGCCCATGGTGGAGATCTTCCCGAGGTCGAGCTGGAGGTCATCCTCGTGGCCGACCTGGGGTTGGCCATGGTAGAGGTCTCGCCCAAGTCAGGTCTTGCACAGTCCATACTTTTACCAGGGTAACACCAGTATCCCCACTCTAGTCGAGCTAGTATAACGCTGTCTCGATTGTTCGGGTATTTTGGCAAGACCTGATTTGTTACTTGTGCAGGGCTGACCTGCAATAACAACTAGAAATAATTCTAAATATAGATTGAATAACAACAAGGATGATCTGTTATCTAGGCATGTCTGACCTGTAATGACAACTGAAGAATTCTAAATATAGAATTAAATCTTAAACAGGGCTGACCTGTTATCTGGGCAGGGCTGACCTGCAATATTAACTCTAAAATAATTCTAAATAGAGAGTTCAATACAGAATAGGGCTGACCTGCAATGACAACTTGAAATAATTCTACGTATAGAATTAAATAACAACAAGGCTGGCCTGTTATATGTGCAGGGCTGACCTGCAATAACAGCTAGAAATAATTCTAAGTACAGAATTAAATCTAAAACAGGGCTGACCTGTCTGAACTCCAAAGATAATAAACCGAGCATATAATGCCCTCGCGACCTGAGCTCCATAAATAATGAATTGGACACATACATCACGTTTGTCCTGAACTCCAGAAATAATAAACTGAGGACATAAAGTCTCTAGACCTGAGCTCCAATATAATAAATATGAGCGATAATGCTTTCCAGACCTGAGCTCCAGAAATAAAAAATGTGAGCAGATAATGTACTCCCGACCTGATCTCCAGAAATAATAAATATGGGCCGATAATGCTCTCCCGACCTGATCTCCGAAAATAATAAATATGAGCGGATAGTGCTCGCCCGACCTGAGCTCCGAAAATAATAAATATGAGCCGATAATGCTCTCCTGACCTGAGCTCCGGAAATAATAAATATGAGCGGATAGTGCTCTCCCGACCTGAGCTCCAGAAATAAAGAAATAATAAATATGAGCGGATAGTGCTCTCCCGACCTGAGCTCCGAAAATAATAAATATGAGCGGATAGTTCTCGCCCGACCTGAGCTCCGAAAATAATAAATATGAGCGGATAGTGCTCTACCGACCTGAGCTCCGGAAATAATAAATATGAGCCGATAATGCTCTCCTGATCTGAGCTCCGGAAATAAAATATGAGCGGATAGTGCTCTCCCGACCTGAGCTCCGAAAATAATAAATATGAGCCGATAATGCTCTCCTGACCTGTGCTTTTAATTGGTGCCAGGGCCTCATACACCTGGGCTTAAGCATGCAGGGCGGACCTGTGCTTTTAATTGGTGCCAGGGCCTCATACACCTGGGCTTTAGTGACAGGGATGACCTGCACTTTTAATTGGTGCCAGGGCCTCATACACCTGGGCTTTAGTGACAGGGATGACCTGTTAATCTGTGCCGGGCTGACCTGTTATCTGTGCAGGGACAGAGCTCATCTGACTTCGCGAAGTGAAAGATGTCTTGAGCTCTTGAGCTAATATAATGCTGAGCAAATAAAGCTCGTCTCATCTGACCCCGGAGAATAAATATAAGTAGACAAGACTTGTCCGGCCTGGACTCCAGAAAATAAATATGAGCGGATAAGACCTGTGCTAATGTTTGCCAGGGCCTCATACACCTGGGCTTAAGCAATCAGGGCGGACCTGTGCTAAATATTTGCCAAGGCCTCATACACTTGGGCCTAAGCAATCAGGGCGGACCTGTGCTAATGTTTGCCAGGGCCTCATATACCTGGGCTTAAGCAATCAGGGCGGACCTGTGCTAATGTTTGTCAGGGCCTCATACACCTGGGCTTAAGCAAACAGGGCGGACCTGTGCTAAATATTTGCCAAGGCCTCATACACTTGGGCTTAAGCAAACAGGGCGGACCTGTGCTAAATATTTGCCAGGGCCTCATACACCTGGGCTTAAGCAATCAGGGCGGACCTGTGCTAAATATGTGCCACGGCCTCATACACGTGGGCTTAAGCAATCAGGACGGACCTGTGCTAATGTTTGCCAGGGCCTCATACACCTGGGCTTAAGCAATCAGGGCGGACCTGTGCTAATGTTTGCCAGGGCCTCATACACCTGGGCTTAAGCAATCAGGGCGGACCTGTGCTAATGTTTGCCAGGGCCTCATACACCTGGGCTTAAGCAAACAGGGCGGACCTGTGCTAAATATTTGCCAAGGCCTCATACACTTGGGCTTAAGCAATCAGGGCGTACCTGTGCTAATGTTTGCCAGGGCCTCATACACCTGGGCTTAAGCAATCAGGGCGGACCTGTGCTAAATATGTGCCACGGCCTCATACACGTGGGCTTAAGCAATCAGGACGGACCTGTGCTAATGTTTGCCAGGGCCTCATACACCTGGGCTTAAGCAATCAGGGCGGACCTGTGCTAATGTTTGCCAGGGCCTCATACACCTGGGCTTAAGCAATCAGTGCGGACCTGTGCTAAATGTTGGCCACGGCCTCATACACGTGGGCTTACTCCGAATATCCCATCCGAACTCCCCATCATCACATCATCCGAATAAGTTCATCCAAAATCCAGAACAAATAAAGTTCCCGAGCTGATGAATAAGGGCTTACTGCGAGATCGCATGCCTGAACTGATATAATAGGGGCTTGCTGCAAGATTGCATGCCCGAGCTGTAATAATAGGGGCTTACTACGAGGTTGCATGCCCGAGCTGATCCTCAATCCGAGCTGATGTGGGGCTTACTGCGAGATTGCATGCCCGAGCTCAATATAATAGGGCCTTACTGCTAGATTGCATGCCCGAGCTGGTGATCCTGTCCTGAAATAATAATAAAATAGCACTACACAAATATATATGTACAAAACTCAAATATCAGTTGGACAGGAAAACCCATAATTAAGGCATAGAGATTAAGCGCCCAAGTTGAGTTTGATTGATGAGGTCTAGCTGATGGCTGAGGTGGCAGAGCTGATGTGGATGAGGCCGAGCTGGCATGGATGAGGCCGAACTGGGCGAGGTTTCCGAGTTGAGGCTGAGCTGGGCCCGAGTTGGCCGAGCTTGGGCCGATGAGGCGAGCTCACCGTAGTGGATGAGGCCGAGCTGATGTGGATGAGGCCGAGCTGGCATGGATGAGGCAGAACTCACTGTTAAGGCCAAGCTGGGGCCGAGGTGGCCGAGCTGAGATGGCTCGACGTGAGGTATTGATTTGATCTGTCACTCTTAATCAGCTCCAATCCTGCAACAACAGCTCTTAACGCCCCAAAAACCAAATGCTAAAGCAGCTCCATTCTACAAAAATTGTGGTCGGCCAGGGGGATGAGGTATCACCAGAGATTTGAGGCCAGATGTATCATCTCGAGAATCATTACACTGGCGTTTCTTCGAGTGCAACCCAAAAACATAGCAACTTTCATACAAGGCTGCACCCCAATAACCAAAACCTTTCCCCCTTTTATCAAACCCGTTGCTTACCAAAAGTTTTTTTTTTTCTCCAGAACTTAGAAAACCCATCTCCCAACAGAGATGTAACCCTCAAACCATCATTCTCCTTCCCATATCTCAACGTCTTGAGCTCACGTTCCCACAGACGGCGCCAATTTGTTGCCTCGGATTTTGGTAGGGTAGACGTGTATTTCATCCGAGCACCAAACAATATACAAAAAGTAAATGAGACCAGATTTTTTACGTGGAAAACCCCAAAAGATGGGGAAAAAACCACGGGACCTAGTCCGATATAAATTTCACTATAAACAAGTGTGTGATTTACAGTGTTCTTTACAAGAAATGAGCTAAGAAATGAAAATGGTGAAGGGGGAAGACCTCGGCTGCTGCTTGTTCTTGAGGAGGAAGGAGACATGCTCTCTTTCCCCCCCCAAGAAAGAGGTGTTGGCCTTCCCCATGCCCTCCCGACCCTCCTGCCTGCTCTCTCATGGAAAAACCCTTCTCTGCTTGGTGAGAGTTATCTGGTATTTATATGAGAATGGAGGAGACAACCTGTAACTACCTACCCAAGGTCTAGGGGACACTGTCTGATGCTGAAGGTAGGGGTCAGAGTCCTAGTGATGGGGACCACAGACAACTTATTGCACTCTTTGTACGATTTCTGCAGCTTTTAAGATATTATTCGTGTACGGAGATATGTTCTGTGGCCGACCTGGGGTGGCCAGGGTGGAGTCTTCCCGAGGCCGAGCTGGAGGTCATCCTCGTGGCCGACCTGGGGTGGCCAGGGTGGAGATCTTCCCGAGACCGAGCTGGAGGTCATCCTCGCGGCCGACCTGGGGTGGTCAGGGTGGAGATCTTCCCGAGGCCGAGCTGGAGGTCATCGTCGTGGCCGACCTGGGGTTGGCCATGGTAGAGGTCATCCCGAGGCCGAGCTGAAGGTCATCCTCGTGGCCGGCCTGGGGTGGTCAGGGTGGAGATCTTCCCGAGGCCGAGCTGGAGGTCATCCTCGTGGCCGACCTGGGGTTGGCCATGGTGGAGATCTTCCCGAGGCCGAGCTGGAGGTCATCCTCGTGGCCGACCTGGGGTTGGCCATGGTAGAGGTCTCGCCCAAGTCAGGTCTTGCACAATCCATACTTTTACCAGGGTAACAATATGGTTAGATCTATTCCATTAAGTAGTCAAGACAAAAGCAGCCGTGCCATCCAATACCTCTAGCGGACTATGCTGGCAATTGGCATGATCAGTTTGTTCTTTTAGGCTTGACATGACACTACCTATCTAGATAGGCCGTGTTGGGCCACACCTTTCAACTCCATGATAGGAAAATATATGCAATGAACTATAATACAGCAGCACCCATGTTTTACAATCAATATTAAATACAGTAGTAGGCCAATTATATTTCTGTTTCTCAAAATATGCAGTAGCGTAAGATAAATTTTATGGTCTTCCGTTATGGGACTATTGATGACTTAATACTTTCATATAATAAAGCAATAGAATGAGCCGCCGGTTCGTAAAGGCTTATGTCCCCTTTTTGGATGTCTTGGATTCGAGTCCAGACACTTACCCAATTTTTTTTTACAAAATCCTCCTCTCAATATCCAAAAAAAATTAATAATAATAATAAAGAAACATAATAAGATAACTACTCTTTCTAGAACACAATATCATGATCCTGTTATATTCAGCAGCTTTCTTTCAGTAGTATCATATATCATCACTAAAATGGAATATGATCTAACTTACGGACCAGTTTTGTAATTTTATGTTTTTGTATATTGATAACCCTTAATAACAGTCACCATCTGATGAGTCGATCTGTTTCCTTTGCGTCTCAGTTGCCTTATTTCAAGGGACCTCTCTTGCTCATCCGAGCTCTTTGGGGTAGACCGACCTAAATGGCCGACATTTGTGTCCTACCTGTTGTATTTCCTCCAAACATTACAGCGCCCTCTTTTTTGGCCCGGGCTCAATGGCCGACCTCCTCTCATAACTTTAGTGCCGTTGACACAAGGGAATTATATCTCCTAAAATCAGGCAAGTGCGAGATCTGCGGAGCAATATCTGAGATTTGATTGGGTTCACGAGATCTTATCATATCTTGTGAAGATTTGGATAAACATGGAAGGAATCATTGGAACATAGTAACTCTTAGTTCTCTGCCTATAAATACCATGTTCAATCTACAAATATGGGCATTTATTCATAATTCTCACCTACTTTACAATTACATATTTTCTCGTATCCTCTCACCTGACTTGAGGGTCGGAGGGGACACGCCGAAAAACTTTCGGCCCTCTTCTCACATTTATTTCGTGATTACAGGTCCTTAAGGCGAATATCCTAAGCAATATTGATGTTGTTACTATTTGCATTGAAGAATATGGAGGTATTATCTTACCTCTTAGAAGAAGATAATCATATTTTTTGGTGATATCAATATATATATATAAAGTCAAAATATCGGCAAAAGTGGACAGGCGAAGCCATCTTCAATATGTATGTTCCCTCGATTCCAGCTTCATGATGCATGGAATTTTCACTCCACAGCTCAATTTTTACGACATTGTTCCCAAACAAAGAATCTGAAAGACATTCTGTTATGCATTGAATCCCACTTAATCACGATCAAGAATTCAATGTGCACAGCCAATTTGACCGCCAATTCAATACAGGCAACACCGAAGAGAATTAACCCACAGAAATGAACAAACAAGGCAGGATACTTACTGATCTTGGACAAAAAACCAGAATCTATCGATGAAGACACAGCACACAGACAGATTTTAGGCACCATATTGTGATCAACACACACCAATTAAGCAAGGCAAGAAACATCAACGAAATGACAAAAAAGGGAAACAAGAACAAAACACAAGACGACTTTACGTTGTTCGACAAACAAACAACAACGGCACAAACAACGGCATACGTCCACCTAAGGAGTTTTCATTGATAATCTTTTAGTATACAAGGCTTATAATACATGAATTCACACACCCTAATCCACTTATATGTGTTACAACAAATTCTCATGTGAATTCATTCAACTCTTGCCTCTAAAAAACTCTTAGCCGCTCAATTACTCCCTCTCGATCACTCTTGGTGTCTCACATTCTGTTCTCTGTTTTGTGCACCTCTCTCCCCCTGCTGCCGTGCCCTTCATGTCCTTATATAGAGGTCCATGTGTGTTACCACTTCAGCCGGTAATCAACTCCCCCACAGCCAGTCAATAGGTTAGTCTTGTAATTGCCTTCTAACTGCCGTTTGGAAGCTTCTTGTGCACCAATGCACTAGCTACTGCACTGGATAACAGCTGCTTGTGCAACCCTTCACACATGTGATAGAACAAGATTGAATGAGTTGATACAAATCTAACACATTCAAAGATTACATGCCCATCTACTGAGAACAGATTTGTTCTTCACCCCTCTAACCACGGACCAAGCTCATATTCACGTACGTCACATGTCTTGACAGAAAGAGTCTGAAAACGCTAACTCATTTCTTGAAATATCTCATTCCAAGAACCCATTGCTCTTCAATTCAATGATATCTCAACTTTCACGAGATGGGCTAAACACCATTGCCCTTTTATTCAATGATATCTCAATTTTCGCAAGATGGGTTCGACTGTTTCGCCCTCCACATGCTTTCTTTCATGCATAACAACGGTGTTTTTTGTTGATTCTTACGCTTTGTCCTGCGCTTTGAAATCAATTTCTTGTTTGGAAAATGGTTCCTTGGTAAATTGATGCATAGCTATGTAGAAAAGACGGGTTGGTTGGCTAGTGTGTTTGTGGGTAGTTCTTTGGTTGATTTTCGCGCGAGGATGTTTTGTATTGGCGATGTGGCCATGGTGTTTGATGAAATTCCTTTTTAAGAATAATGTATGTGTGAATGCGCTTTGTCGGGTTACGCTGGGGTTAAAATGTGGGATCAAGGGGTGGTAAGGGGAATGCAACTGTTAGATTTGGAAGCTGATAATTTGCTTCTTCTGCGGCTTGCAGTCATGTGCAGGGCTGTATGACATAGTATTGGGTAAGCAGATTCATGGGAGTGTTATTCGGAAACTTAGTGAATTTGGAGCTGATGTCATTCTACAGAGCCTGTTGATTTAAGTGTATGGGAAATGTGGACTTGTGGAGAGTGTAGAGAAAGTTTTTTATATGGTGGGAAATGGAGAAAAAGAGGAGATGCAGATGTTATTTTGTAGACTTCAATGTTAGGAGTGCGGAAAAAAATGGAAATTATGAAGAAGTCATTAGGTTCTTCAAAAGAAATACTGAATGAGGGGATTAAACCTGATGGAGTGGCATTTTTGTTAGTTATCTCTGCTTGTGGCAACACTGGCCAAGTGGACCTTGGGATGAAGTTCTTCGAGTCAATGACTCTAAACATGGGTTAATTGCTAGTCAGGAGCATTACAGTTGTCTTGTGGACTTGCTTTGTATGGCTGGCGAGCTGGAGAGGGCATGTAAATAAGTAAATTATGTGTCAAATACTGGATATGAGAGCTGCACTGTTTCCTTGTGGGGGGCATTACTTAGTGTTTGCAACGACCGTGGAAATGTCAAGTTGGGAACGTTGGCTGCTCAGAGAGCATTCGATTTAGAGCCTGGCAACGTTGGGATTTATGTATAAAGTGTCTCTCGCTGGTTGTTATGATTTTTTATTTTCTAGGCTCGAGTGTACATACATGAATGGTATGTGCAACAAGGATTTCAAGTTGAGAGAGTTGAGATGATGTGACATTGAATGGAATTGATTATATTTTGGTTTAAAACAAATCCTGTTTATAAATCTACATGAATGAAGACTACTCATCAGTTTGCTACATGAGTGCATCTTGATCAGATCAGTTTGACTTGTAAAGTTAATTGAGTTTTACGTTGATACTGCAAGCTGACTTGGGAGGTTTGGTTCTTGAAACTCGGTAACCGAGCAGGCAATAGTGTGATGTCCTATGTCTCTGCTCCCATTCTTTTTAAGTTTTGGATTCTGGACGGAACGAATCAAGATTGCCGTCACACTTCGTTTCTACGGAAATGTTGGCAATAAGTGGTCGTACTTGAGAGCTGCTCTATTTGTTTTTTTTTTTTTTTTTCCTTTTAGTTTAACAAGGTATTCAGGCGCCTGACTAATTTTTGGGTGACGACTCGAGCCTCTCAGGACTAGGGATGGCAATGAGACGGGTCTAAACCCGAACCCGCATTGAACCCGCCCAGCCGAGACGGGTCTAGACCCGCTTCAACCGGGTGTGGAAGCGGGGCGGGGTGGGTCTTGGGATTGGCCAAACCCGCCCGGACCCGCCCCGCTATACATTTTTATTTTTTAAAAAAATGATATTGATTATACATTTTACTTCTTTGGTTGAACAATAAAGTGTCATTATTTAATTTTATATCAAAATTCATGTGTTCATGTTAAAGAAGTTGGACATTTTGAAGGAAATAAGAGCAAATTAATAAATATTTAGTAGCTTAAAGATAGTTTTACAATGCTTATTACAAATATTTACTAGAGAAAATATGAAATTTAATCATAAAACTCAACTTTTGTGTTTTATTGATTTTTAACTACATTTTTAAAAAAAAATAAAAAATAAAAAAAATCTTGAACCGGGGTTGGGCGGGTAAACCCGCCGGGTTCGCGGGTGTGATGCCCCGAAATTAATTAATTGCAATCTGGGCATTATTATGTTTATATGATGAATTATGTTGATAATTGATTTATGTGTTGAAATTAATTATCATGTTGAAATGCTTAGTCACATGATAGGTGGACCCGGGATTGCATTTCAGGGTGCATGTTATGCATGTTAGAAAATGGGGTGTTAACATGATTTCTGGTTTTGGTTGCTAATTATGAGGAAGATATGAAGTTAGAGGAAGTTTGTTGCATTTTTGTAAAATGCCATGTTGGGGTATTTTATACATCATGTTAACTTTGGGGTTCAAATTTTAATTAACTTACAACCCCTTTTAACCCCCACTATACCCCTTTTCCCCTTCACTTTACCCTTTTACACTCTAAATCCCCAAATCACTCCCAAACCCTACCAATTTCCCCATTTTCGAAATCTAGCAAGGAAGAAAGGGGAGAGCTCCACAAAACCTTTGTTTGTGAGATCTTGTTAAGATTTGGAGTCTTCAAGAGGTATGGAACCCTTCCTAAAGTTTTGATGATGTTTGGTTTTGAAATGGGATGATTTTTGAAGTGTTTTAGATGGGTTTGTTTTGGGTATGTGTTGCATAATGTTGGGGTATGATTTTTGAAGTGTTTTATGTGGGTTTTTAGTGAGTTATGATGATGTTGGTGTTGTAGGAAAGTATTGGGTTGAAGGGGTATAAGATGGAGCTTGAAAAATGCTCAAAAATGGTGAAAAATCGCGCACCAGCAGGTGGCGATCGATCGCCATATATGAGGCGATCGATCGCCAAAGGCCAGTAGCGATTTACACAGCAGGCGATCGATCGCCTCAAATTAAGCGATCGATCGCCGCGAAGCGAACAGTCAGGCGATCGATCGCCATGTTTAAAGCGATCGATCGCCGCTGTTTAAAAATTGGAAAATGATGATTTTTGTTGAATTTTTGGTACTTGGCTATTGTTTAGCTTCTAATATTGATTTGTATGAATGTGTAGAACCATCCCAGGTACCCACACCTTCAAGGAAATAAAGTTATCCAATTTCTCCACTTTTGGGAATTAAGGTACGTAAGAAGCGTACGGGCATCGGACGGTAAAACACATTCCTACATTAAGACTATGCCATGATTTCATAAGTATATATGATGTTCATGGTGATGATCATGATAAGTAAGTTTATGATGATGATGTTTATGATGAATGAAGATGATATGACGTTCATGATGATGATCATGATAAGTAAGTATAAGATGATGATGTTTATGATATGATGATGGTGTATGTGTTTAACTATGTTATTAAGAATGGTTGAGTGTACTGGTTGTTGTTATGGGAAAGCGAGTTAGGTACTTACCGCTGACATAGCTAGCGAGGAGATTACATCCGCTATCAAGGTGTAGCGATGGGTAATCACAGTACCGCTATATGTCGAAGCGAGGGGGGCCAATTGTTCCGCGGACATAACAAGGCCAGAAACATCCCCATTTCTCAATAACATTGTTAATTATGAGCATATATGTGAAGAATGATTTTAATCATTTATGTCAAGAACTAATGACTATATGCATGACTATGAAACATGGACAACCAAAGTGGGTTAATACGATTAACCAGGAAGTATATGTTACGATTATTTCATGCATTTATTTATATGCGATTACCTTATGATGCTAAGTAATGATGTACATGCTCATGATGAGTTGTTCCTGTATGTACACTTTTGGACTAAGGGCCTGGTTGAGGCAGTGAGCTAAAAGGAGCATGAATGAACATAGGATACAGGATTTTGATAGTCTCTACACTAGGAGTAGTGTAATTCTATAGCTTTAACATTCATTACCGAGAATGTAATTATTAAGTTTTGAAATTTTAATTTTGGCCTGTAATTTTATTAGCTCAAAGCTACAACCGGTGCCCCAAGAGGTTATGAATGCATGTTTAGTCCATGATATGTTATTAGTTATGATGTTAAGGTAGGAAGACCCTACAGCGGGTCTAAGCGGGGCGGGGCGGGTCCGTGTTTTATGTGTAGCGGGGCAGGTCCTGGGATTGACCAAACCATCACATACCCGCCCGTTGCCATTCCTACTCAAGCCGCCACCAGATAATCGAGGGATGTGCATGGATGACAGGTTATGAGGAAGCGGACCAACAAGACCCAAACCTAGAACAAACCCTTCAATATTTCAGTGGAGAATTTGCCCCCCATGGGATTCGAACCTGCGACGTCGAAGGAATCTCCCCACATCACCCCAGCCCTTACCAATCCATCTATACATCTTTGGGCACTGCTCTATTTGTTAACTTGTATGTATAGGCGTGTTTGTGTGTGCATTGATCCAGAGATGACAAGAACAAACATTCACATTGTAAGTGATGTCATAAGACATATTGATTTTCTCGGGTAAAATCCATTTATGAAAATACAAACTCTAAAATCGCCGAACAAAAGTTAGACCAAAGATATGGTTACCGAACATAGAATACCGATCAGCATATTACCAAGCATCCCTTACCCTCTTCAGGATTTTGGTCAAAATATAGCGGAAGACCCGGTCATAATTAAAACTAATTAACCGGCGGGGATTGAAAGTGCATTAATGGGGCGAATTTCTCGGACACGTTTGCCATGTCTCAGCCACGATCAAGGGAGGCATATTCAAGACTTTCCCGCCAAATAACTTCAGAATAGCTCCTATAAATAAAATAGGAGTTGAAGGTCTCATCACAAGGAACTTAGGGGGAGAGAGGAGCAAGCAAAAGACTCCGAAGAGAGCATTTCCAAGTCTGTTTGGTCATCATTTGTCTGTACTTTGCAGATATTTTTAGTGATAATTCTGCGATTGTAATAAGTCAAAAGTCCTGTAGCTTGATCATTTTTTCGTGATAGTACAATTTAAACTGGATTAGATCACGTGGTTTTTCCTTCAATTCGAAGGTTTTCCATGTAAAAATCTTGGTGTGTTTCCTTTATTTTTTAGTAATCATTTCTACCATAAAAACATAAAATTATCGGATCACATCATTGGCGTCGTCTGTGGGAAATTAGAGTAAAGACGTTGAAGCAGGAAGAATTTTCTAACAAAAAGTAAATCAAAAGGCAAGATGGCTAGAGGTAGAGGTAGGGGCAAGTTTCCAGGGCAAATGGATCCAATTCTCGTCCATACTCGTTCACAGAACCAGAGAAGGGCCAGGAAGACGCATGATCATCTCAGCATATTCCTCGGACATTTCCTGCTGGGGGAATGCCCATGGAACAATTGACAGAAATGATAGCCAGAACGGTCGGGGAGGTCATGAAGCAATTTATGGCCCCTCCCCAGAAACAAGAAACCATGCAGGAAGAATAAGGGGAAGATTTGGCCTCCGTGCAGGAGCCAGAAAAAAGAGCCTGAGGAGGTTAAAGATATTCCCAGTCATTTGAATGATGAAACTGACAAAGCTCTAAATCACCAAATGGAGGAGCTGAAGAATGAGATACGGCAGATGCGTAATAAAATGGAGGGACGTCTGTATCCCCCGCAAAGGAGCACTCCATTTGCTCTCCATGTTGTTGATGATCCTTTGCCCCCAAACTTCAGGGCTATAATGTGGGAAATTACGACGGTGGTGCAGATCCTGAAGAATATTTGTCTCGATTTGAAAACGCTTCGCTTCTTCATCAACTTACAGATGGAGTGAAATGTCGGGTTTTCCTGACTACATTGTCTGGTGCGGCGCAATCATGGTTTAATCAGTTGCCAGCGGGAATCATAGACTTCTTCCCAAAGTTTAGTTATTTATTCTTACATCAGTTTGCAAGCAGTCGGAGTTGCAAGAGAACAACTCTTAGTCTATTCGGGATTAAGCAAGCGGAGAAGGAATCTCTTCGAGACTTTCTGAAAAGATTTAGTCATTCATGTCTTGACATTCCACATGTTACCTCTGAAATACTCATCAGCGCGTTCACCCAGGGATTAAAAGAAGGGGATTTGTTCCGATCTTTGGCAAAAAAGCCACCTTCTGATTATGATGAGCTGTTGGGAAGAGCTTCCAAATACATTAATCTGGAGGAAGCCCAAAGGATGAAGCAAAGAAGAGAAGGTAAAGTTGGGGAAGAGGCGAACAGAAAGAATAAGCCAGTGGAGCCGATCAAAAGAAGTTTTTGACCAATATCTCCCGATGAGACCTCATCGGGAAGTGGCCATGAATCAAAGTATGCCGAAGAGAGGTCGGGGTGGACCCCATAGAGGGGGACCTTTCCGAGGAGGAATGTTCCGAGGAGGGTCCTTCCGAGGAAGAGGATCCCGAGGAGGAGGTTTTCGAGGTGGAAGATCTAATGAGTCTGATGGAAGGCAGAGACTTAGCGAGGAGTTCAAGGACAATAATTTCATTCCTAAAAATAACGTAAATCCCGGAAGAGGAGCGCTTCAGCCAGCCCCTTGGTCGGTTCGGGGAGGAAGAGCAGAGGGGGAAGAAGAAACCTTGAACAATGTCCCTAATCGGGGAACTATACCATGATATCCGGAGGAATGTCGGGTGGAGATTCGAACAGAGCAAGAAAGAGTCATGCTCTGAAGCTTCAAGTATTGTCTATTGACCCCAATCATGTACATGGGGGTCCGTCCATATCTTTTGGGCCCGCAGATCTACAAGGGAGCCATTTCCCCATGATGATGCGTTGGTTTATCTCTGCCACAGTGGCTAACTACAATGTGCAAAGGATTCGTGGATACGGAAGCTCAGCAGACGTACTTTTCCTTATTACATTAAACCAAATGGACTTGGGGAGCTTACCCATACTGAGGGTGAATACATATTTGCACGGATTTGCAGGGTGGAGTTCATAAATCCGATAGTGCAGGTATCTCTACCAGTTACACTTTGGTGAAGAACCAAGGATCAAAACGAAGATGATAAATTTCCTCATTGTGGAGGCACCATCTTCTTATAATGTAATATTGGGAAGGCCAGCCCTAACCGCCTTCGAAGCCGTTGCCTCCACCTATCATCTATACCATGAAATTTCCAGTAGGAGAAGAAGTGGGGCAAATAAGAGGTGATCAAAGTTCATCACGGAAATGTTATGTGCACGAGTTAAGGCAAGAAAGAGAACAGAAGAAAGAAGGAGAAGAACGAGGGGGAAGTGAGAAGAGGAAGCGGGACGACGAGGAACGAGTAACCCCCGAAGAGGAGTTCCTCACATCGAGATGGGTCACCCTACTAGAATACTAGAGTGGGATCCCAACTTGATCCAGAATACGGGAAAATGTGGTTGATTGTTTAAATCAGCATGTGGATGTATTTGCATGGAGTACATCGATTTAGTTGGAGTAAAACCTGAGATTGCCGAACACCGCCTCAATGTGGACCCCAATGTTCGGGCAATAAAGCAAAAGAGGAGGCATTTTGGGCCAGAAAAGGACTGTCATTGCCAAACAGTTAGAAGAGTTGTTAAAGGCAGGCCATATTCGCGAGATCGGTTTCCCTACATGGCTCTCGAATGTAGTTTTGGTGCCTAAAGCCGGAGATAAATGAGAATGTGTGTGGATTTAGGGATGTGAATAAAGCATGTCCCAAAGATTGTTATCCACTGCCCATGATTGATCAGCTAGTAGATTCTACTGCCGGACTTGAATTATTATGTCTTATGGATGCTTATCAAGGATATCATCAAATCCCTTTGGCACCAAGAAGATCAATCAAAAGTGAGTTTTGTCACAGCAGGGGGAACCTTTGTTATGTGGTAATGCCTTTCGGATTGAAAAATGCTGGAGCCACTTATCAAAGGTTGATGGTCAAAATGTTCAAAGAACAGGTTGGTCGGAATTTGGAAGTATATGTGGATGATGTCCTGATTAAGAGCCGAAAAGCCGAGGACTTGGTCAAGGATATGGAAGAGGGTCTTCAGCACATTAAGAAAATTTGGCGTGAAGTTGAATCCTCAAGTGCACTTTCGGGATTCGTTAGTGGCAAGTTTCTGGGATACATGGTCACGGAAAGAGGTGTTGAAGCTAACCCGGAGGAAATCCGGGCCATACGGGAAATGAACCCTCAAGGACACTAAACGAAGTTAAGTTGGCAGGAAGATAGTTGGCACTAAGCCGATTTATATCCCGATCAA